>VYZV01002901.1:519632-570744 GCA_013401275.1 Pandion haliaetus | reverse complement strand
TTTTTTTTTGTTATGATTGGGTGTTGCTCATTTTGGTTTGAAGGCTCTTTGGATAGTAAAGTATAACCTTAGGTAACTGATACCCGAGTATCAGTATAGTTATCAAGTATGATAATGACAGATATGCTTAATTTAAGGTTAAAAATCATTGTATTTCTGAAAGATGTTTAGTAACAAATTATGTCTGCCTTGTGTCTGTACAGTCTCTGACTGCAAAAGATAGGTAGCAGGCTCTGGGGATGACAAGCTTTCCTTTACCAAGTGGCTACCTGTCAACATGACTCGAAGGTACTGTTGAAGCTCTTGCCGTGCTGCCTAAAGCATGAGTGGGTTTTTAATTTGTAGCATAATGTCTCTATGCATTTTATAACTATGAGTGGTTTCAGTCTTGTTCTTTATAATTTTTCCTTCGTGCAGAGGAGGTCACCATGCAAGTGATTTCTTTCTCCTCTTCTTCCCCTGCTGGCCCCTAATCCAGAGTACCTCATCCATGTTACGTAAGACTAGAAATCATATTCACCCCTCTCTATTTTAAAGTATATATTACACTAGCAACCCAGGAACAAGTCTTCAGCAGTATTTTCCATAAAATATGCAAAAGATGTGGAGGAAAAAGCACCAATGCAAAGTAGAAAATGAGGAATATGAAGTATTAGGGCAATATATCCTGTTCTGGGATCCATACTTCAAAGAGGATGGGGAATATCTGTGAGATTCCAAGCAGAGACATGAGAATTGATGCAACCTTTTTTAGCCCATGTTTTTGGCCACATTTGTATGTCTACAGGGCTTTCAAACTAGAAGTGGTCCTCATCAGCACAGCATGTATCCAAACCTCTTTGCAAAAGTGGACTGAGGAGGCTTTGGTTTTGTTTTTAAAAAAGTTTTGCTCTTGTTTGAAAGGCAAAACACTAATTCATTCTTACAGCAATCACATTAAAAAGATGAAATATTGCCAAGAAACTATTTTCTTACAAACATTGCAATTCATGTCTCCTCATTCCCTCTTCAATTCCCGTTCTTGCTGCAAACATCTAGACATTTCCAGTCAGAACATGCAAGTCTTTGCTTATGTCTTATTTCTTCAAACCATTCAAAATGTGCACTCATTAAAATATTGAGGTCCTCTATTGGGTATTTTCTGTTTTTTTATAGCTGCATAGTATCTTGGCCATTTTCAAAAGGTGTACTTCTGTTAGTTCTCATGAAACATCACCCTTTCCCACATGAATAACTGCTAGAACACCTGATTCCCCTGGCTCCAGCACTGCTGTAGAGAGCCACTGACCACCCAAACTTGCCTTGTTGGGTGAACGTGTCCCATGCAAGAAAGAGGAAACCACAGGTTCCCATACAAGGCTTTCATCATCAATATTGTACCTTGGTTTCGTCTGAGGGAAGATGTACAATACATATCAAGAGTTTTGGAGATCAAGGTTGTGTTGTGGTATGCTTCTTCCGATATATTTAGGTATTAGTGACATCTTCATTCTACCAATCTATGAAATACTTAATTGTTACCTGTTTCTAAGACAAGGCATAAGAAAGTAATAACTTTTCCAAAAGCAGCGATTCCTGAAAATTTCCCCACTGTCAACTTTTTTCTAAATTAAGGGTAACATTTTTGGAGTTCAATCTATCACATTTGCCATATTTAATAGAGAGTAGGTTTTAAAATTATTATTTCATCACATTTCTGAAAGCATTATCATGGGATGCTCATCTAAGACTCTGAAGTCCTTATTAGGTAATTGTTATCCTTGAGTAGTACCAATAAACTTTGTATGACCCAATATTTAAAGATGCTGGTAGTGCAGAAGGCCCTGATGAGTGCTTGAAGGTTTAATTCAATGAGCTGTTATTTGAAGGTTCGGTACATGGGTGACTGTGAACACATGTGCAAAAGGTGATGTTTTTATAAGGGGCAGGGGGACATCTCATTGCTCGAAAGTGTGCTTAAAAGAGTTTTGAAGATGGCGTTGAAGAATTGATCATCAAAGGGTAGTTTACCACTGCTGCACCCACTAAGAAAAGTGCCATCTTTTTATTTGGCAAAGAAATTGGTTACCCGTAATTGCAAGTTTTGAATATCTTGACTTTGATATTTGCAGTGACCTAAGCTGATGCCAGTATCATTTCACTGACTGTAGCAGCCATACAAAGCAATGAAGTTGCTTCATTTGTTTTACTACTTCTTTTAATTTCTACGTAAGCTCTTTTTAGCCTTGTAGACATCAGACATGCTATTCAGTCATGCTGTATGGTTTTGCTGGTTCTTAATTAATCAAATATTCTTTTAGTATAGTCTTTTCAGACTCTGTAATATTAGTTTACAGTTACAGTTAGTCCAGTAAGCAAACTTCATTTCCTTCTTTCTAACTGGGAATGTTTGCTATTCTGTGTTTTTTCAGTGTTCCCATCCCTAGCTTACATTTCTCTCTACTTCTTGTTTCTTTATTTAAGAAATTACTATCCTTGCCGTTTTCCACTCACTGCCTTTCTCCTTATTATTTCTTTCTGGCTCAGTGCATTTACCTGCCAGCTGCTTCCCTTTGAATTTTTTCAGCTTCCTTTGTATTCTTTCTCCACCCATCTAGCAGTATAATAATATATCCTGTTGCAGCAAATGTGTCCGATCCCATGCACAGTGGTAGTTAATCCATGAATTTCCTTAAGGTTTTTTCATGTGCGATTTGCTCTGCACATGCCACTGTAAAATTATATTTTAATTTGTTAAAACCTCTGATTGTTATTAATATTTATATCAAATCAAGTAAAAAGAGTATGTTTTTCAAATCAAAGCCTGTATATAGAAGGAGATAGTAAAGACCATCATTGCGTCCTATTGAAGGCCCACAGAAAGTTTTCAGCCATCTCGACGAAAGCATCAGTATTCATTTTCAACACTGAGCCTTATGAATCCTTATGTTTATAACACTCCTCAACTGGAATAAATCTTCCAGCTGATTATCACAGCATTTGGCACAGTGCCACAAGCAGTTCTGGGAACAGTATTCAATCAATGTGTAAACTAGTGAAATGCCAGGAACTTTTGAAAGACCATGAAGGATGATTAGTTAGTAAAGAATAAACAATGTTTGAATGTTGAGTATAGCTACTAGCTAACGCAGGGCTGAGAAGAATTTTTCCATTATTTAAAATGAATATATAACTTATAATTTAGGCAGGTATTTATATTTTGTTATCTCACACTCCAACATTTATTTAATTGAAGCCAGGTATACAGGGTAAGACTTTAAAAGAAATAAACACTTTGATTATACTGTAACGTGTTTGTATTATCAACCATTAATTCACCCTTTATTTATAGTTAAATAGGAAACTAATGGAATATAAAAAATGAAAGGTGAACAAAAACATTTAAAAAAATCTTTAAGCATTAACATTATAAAAAATCCCTTTTAGTCTTGCTGGAATAGTCATGCCTTAGATTGTTGCCATTTATACTACATTTTGGTGCTTGATTTTATTCTTATAGTGAGAATGCATCCTTTATAATTTAATATCACTTGTACTGTTGGGGGAAAGGATTTTTTCTGTCTATGTATGTTGGAGAGAATCTAGTTTTCAAGCAGTAATAGACTTCTGCATTTCCCTTAGAATTTAGTGCTCTTCTGAAGTACTCACCTAAATCCTAAATACCAAAATAATCCTTGAGTCTCAGAGGACAGAGTTGGTCCTATATACTTATATGCTAAAGTTCTGATTTCCACAGCTTCCAGCTTATATACAGCGATGCCTTTCATTTAGGCATGGCCATTCCAGTGTTGATAGAATCGGTGGGGGTTAAGTAAGGGTAGTTTATAATCTTTAGGAGATCTTAAATTTTCCCTGAAATATAATAACCGGTCTTGTATGCAGAGCTCAACAGCTGCAATATGTATTCGCTATCTCCTGGAGCAGCATTTCTATATAGAAGCTATTTTTCATATGATGCACCAAACTTTGGTTCCCTGTATACTAGCTAGGCATATCTAGAGCTAGGTGGAAAATTGAAGCCCAATGTGGGTTTATATTATTTGAAAGAGCTACGTTAAGTAGGCAAAGTATGTGCTGACAGCCTCTCAGACACACTGTGGTAGCACAGAATCAGTCTGTTGCTGCATCCTGCCTACTGTTCGGTGCATAAAAATAATATCTTGCGTGTGACAAGAAGGTGTTGGGATATTCTCTTGGTGAGGCTGGAGACCGAAGATGTCTATATGCTTCATGCTATAGCGTTACATTTATAGACAACTGCAAATATAATACATCTGAACTCTGCCATGCTACAGGAAAAAATATGTAGGCTTGCATTCCTCTCACAATAGCATTTAGTTCTTTAAGTCCAAAAACTGCACGGGGTCATGCACTGGGTTTATTAGATCTCATAGTTTTATACTTCTATACCCCAAAAGTTCAGGTCAGCTGTGTGGCTTTTCCCATGATCTCATTATGTGTGTCAGCAATTGCCATGCATACAAAAGCAAAATCTTTGGAAAATATTTGGATAATAGAAGAGTTCAAGTTTTCTATTCTCAGACAGAATTTGTAGTCATCTTTTGAGCAGTGCTTTACAGTAGTTACACTATATTCCAAGTGGGAATAAATACATGTTTTCTAAGGACAAGAGTAATATTATGACAGAAAACATAATAAAACATTGAATTGGCAAGATACAGCAAAACAGGGGTAAAAAGAGGACTGTTCAGTCTGGTTTGAAATCTCTAATTTAATATATGGCTGTGTAGAGATGTTACAAAAATAAGAAACCTAATGTAAATTACAAGCGTACAATGTACACAAAACCGATGCCCTCCAACAAATAAGATGTTTTGCCGTGTATATCCCTCTTTGAAACATCTGCATTTATTATTTATACGGAGAAGTGCTGTATCTCACTTTTTCCTTTAAACTAAGTCTTCGTGCACTGAGGATTTGTGCTGTAATACATTATTGAGATGTTACAATGAGATGAGAGAGTGGGGAACAGAAAAGCGATGTGATGTGTGTACAGGGGCAAGTGAGGTTTGGCAATAGGCAAAACAGACTTAGAATCAACAACAATTGTATTTTAAGATACTTTACTGTATACCTTTAACACTAGATTTTCTTTCTAATGGATTCGAATTTTTTAATCTATGAAGAAGGTTAAAAGTGGTATCTTTGTTGAATAGCTACTGTATATCTAAGTCTTGGAGGTTTTTTCACTCATGAAGTGGAAATGGTTTCAATCCCTTTTAATATTCATTTAATGTCAGTGCAATATATATTGCCACCTTACTTACTGCATTAGTAAAAAATGTGCTTATGTGCTATGATTCTCTTATGATAGAAACATAAAATCTCAGAAGGATCAAAGTCCACCAACATTCACCCTCCTGCAACAGCAGGAAATTGATCATGCGAGAGATGCTCACCTAATGCTAACATATTATTATTATTTATTATAGCACTAACAGTGTGCTAGGTGCATTAGACGCCAGTATGAAGATGAGGTCCTTGTCCTGGAGTGGCTTCAATCTCCGGAGTGATCTTGCAAACACTTAACTATATGACTAACTATAGATGCATGAAATCTTTCTAGCTCACATATTTAAGTGATTTTTTTTTTCTTACAATCAAGACATTCCTGTGGGGTCCGCAGCACTAATTAAACTTAACATTTCTCCTCTGCATCAGAGGCTATGTGCATACATAAAGGGGAACGGATCAAACTCTTCCAGTGCCTTATGACTGTATAGAAGTTTTATTAAAAAAATGCCACCCCTTTTCAATATGAGCCTCTTATTTCCCTACCCTGTATTTCCCACTTAATATTTTACAGCCAGTAAAAGCTTTATTTTGTTATGCAGTTTTATTAAAACAAAGACCTTACTGACCACAGTGAAATTCCCGAAAGGCACTGCTGTTGGACCATAGTCTGCAGAGGCAGTTATGTAAACCGGCTCAGAAAAAGGACATACATTATACTCTGTCATGTATATGTTAGGGTTATTCAAATGGCAAATTCTGGTCTAAATCCAAACTAAAATAAGTTGTGCCCAGACGTCCTTAAGACCTAACTCTTTTAACCCTTCTGTGTTTGTGTGCTTGCTTCCAATGTATCAACGAGATCTTGCTGAGCATCACCAGCTTTTCTGGCTGTGATGCTGAGGTCTAGCAGGGCAGGAGCTGGCATCTTGTTATCGGCAGTAAAATTATCAAAAGATATCAGCAGATAACTTCACTGCTCAGTAAAATTATTCAGCAGATTTCAGTACGAGTGTGGCAGTTCTGTTAATTTGCATTGCCTAAAAACGTATGGGTTTGTTGCATGTTGTTGGATGTCATAATAGCTTTCAATTGTGAAACATCTTTTTTCAGAAGTCCCAAAGATGCTAGCAAATGTGACTATCTTAAATCTTTCAGTTTTGGACATATGAAGCTTAGAGATTGCCAATCCTTTTTCAGATGCTGATGAGAGAGGGATGTAAATCACTCTTTTTCGTTAATTTTTGGTTTAGCTTTGGAGACGTCTCTTGCTGTGTTTTCGCTCTGCTAGTTATAAAGCGGTCCAGTCGATAGACGGGTGCAGTGGGACTGATGGACCACACTGGCTTTCTTGACTCCCTCAGTTAACGTCCCAGCCACCAGCCACTGATCTGTTTCTCACGTATCTGATCAAGGCTTTTCATCCTGATGACAGTCATGGACTACAGAGTTCTGGCTGTCGACATCAGGGCTCTGAAATGGACTTCTACTTCCCGCATGATCTGCCATCAAAACCTCTTGTCACCCAAGTTATGTTTCCTGTATTTAAAACAAAAAAACAGGAAAACAAAGCAAACTAAGAACAGGAAAAATATATTGATAATGAGAATGCATTTATAATTACTAAACGCAGAGGGAGATATCAAATCTGTGTTCTTCAAACAGGACATTATTTTGTAATTAAAAAGATCTTGAAAAGAAAAAAGCTAAAGATATGATCATTACAATGTGCATTAAGTGCAGCTGAAACACCTTTTTTTTTTGTAAAATAATGCTTGGTAGCAGGGAGGAGAATTTAGAGGGAAGGACAAATTAAAACAATTCAGTGCTAAGAGAAGCAGGTCCAATTATATTTGGAGAATTATATTTAAGTAATATCAGTGTTATAAAATTATTCTCTGCACTATTTATTCTACAAATCTTAATTGATAAATATTAGGTGACTGATTCTTGCAAAAGAACAAGCACATGGCGGAACATAATCTGAGCTGGTTTGGTTCATACTTATCATAAAAATGAAAACTACTGGAGCATAAAGAACTTACAAAAAGGAAGCATTACTGTGGGTTTAGTACAGTTGGTGTTTGATACACTGAGTTGTATTCATCACATGTACTGTGTCAAGACATTGCTTACAATGCATTGAATCATATTACAGCCCATAAGCAAGCACGATATTTAAATTGAATTATGCATTTGGTACCATTCTGAGTTAATTCTTATATAATAAAGTATAAAAAAAGCAAGTAGCATCCATTTCCACATAATCTCTCTTTAAACTTATCTGTGTTTAACTGTATTTTTCTCATCAGCTTAAAGAAAGCAAGTATAACTGAGAAGCCACCAAATTTAAAAAGGGTATTACAAAGACATTTAGTGAGGACAAGCTATTTATTGGCTTTTTGATGGCTATAATGTTTAAGCACATCACAAACACAAATGGGCTTATTTCGCATCTTCCTGAGACCAGGAAACATTAGTAATATTCCCATTTACAGTGACCAAAGAAATACGGTGTGATTCAGTGACATGCCTGGACCATGCAGGGAATCTGTAGCGCAGCTGAAAAGAGAACCAGATTTCTTTTACTGTTTTAACTGCAACTCTTAAAATTTTTAACTGGTTTTGGTCCCCTGCTAAGGGACGCCTCTTTCCCTGTTAACCTGTCTATCCATCTAGACACTGCAGTTGTGAGTACCAATATACGAATCCAGCCTCCTCTTCAGTATTTAAAAATGCCAAGGGAAACATAACTGCCGGTGGAGCTCTGGGATTAGCAGAGTTGTGGTGTGCCTGTTGGAGGCTTCCCCAGTCCCATTACACACAACAGGAGCTTTGTTGCTCTTCATGAGGACCATTGCTTTACCCTTCTTGTGCATGACGTAACTCACCTTCATGGGGTCACCCAAGCAGCACACAGGTGTAGGTTACTTGAAACACGTTCCATACTTGCCCCTGTACAGGGAAAGTACATTTTGATTTATTCTGCAGGATGAGTAGTTCCCAGAAAAACCTTTTTATTAAATGTTCCATAGGTAAAATAAGAATCCAGGTATGGTTTAAGCTGTTGGTCACCAGCCCCCTGCAGGTATATACTACTTCTGCTTGAAAGAATGACCTAAAACATGTATCTTTTTTTCAAAGTTTTGTCAGTATGTATTCTCATTAAAGGACTCTTTTGTCAAGAATTCTGATTTTTTTTTTTTTCTATGCCTTTATGTAGATGATATTCTCTTAAATCACCAGCATGGACTTCAGTAACTTGCTAGGGGTCAGGGTATGGAAAGAATGATTGAAGGAGATTGAATTAAATACCTTAGAAATTTTGGCCAAAGTTAACTTTTTTCTACCCCACTTCAAAACACAGACAGGCTGTCCTTGGTTTTGGAGCTTCTAGTTTTCAAGGCTCTCACCTTGCAAATCTCTACGTATGTGCTTTACTTCTTAAGTGTATACAGACCACAGTCAAAGCATGGGCATATGTGTGCGTAGGACTAGGATGTCGTCTGGCAGATGGTGTCGTGGTACCTAGATTTCTTCAGAAGTCAAGTGAAGCCTTCCATAATTTCATGGAGATAAATAGGAAAGCAATTTCTGAATGCATTATAAAGTCTTATTCACTCAGAATTGCTTAGAGGGAATAACCAACATAGCATATAGAAAACTGTGGCTAACCTACACGCTCCATTGCTATGTATGTGAAAGTTGAATGCCAGAGTTTGTATCTTTATTTAACATTTTGCATGCAAAAGAACAAGGTATTATACTATCAAAACAAATATTTTCCATAAAAGGAAAATGCATACATCAAAATCAAGGAGAATAGCCCCGAGTCTTGAATCTTAATATAACTGTTAGCTCATTAACATGAAACTTGGCAGGTTTTGTACGTCCCAAAATGTCCTTATCTCTGCAGAGCTCTGTGCTGATTGCTGAAGGTGATTTTGAGACAAAACACTTGCATAACGGTACGATACAATTTGTCTTTGTGTCAGAGGGAACTGCTTAAATGACTTGAGGTAAGTCAGCAGAATAGTATAAGCACATTTGCCCATAGTCTTACCTGAAGATATAGTTGAGCTTGTATTACAAAGAATTCAGCTGTATAAATACCTCGTGCCATCTGTGTATGGCAGGGGAATTGAGCCAGTAGAAGCTCAAGACCTGTGTCAGTGTTCTCACAGAAGGACTGTTTATGAACAGATGTTATGTGGTGTTTTTCACAGAAAATGGGCTCTGGAGAGAGAAAATGTCTATCAATTACTGAGGTATTATGTATAACAGCAATTTTTAACCTTGAGAATGATACTTAAAAGTTCTCTGTGAAATATTCAGTGCCGCGACCACTTCCTTTGTGCAAAGTAACATGCGCCCTTGCATATTGCACAAATTCTTTTTAATATGGCATTTTAAGTTCTTTTGGAAAAAATATATTAGATATTGTAGAACTTGTTACTCCCTGGGGAAAAAAAAAAAAAATGTGTCCCAACTGGAAAACTTTCTATTTGCTGTACTCAAAATCAAGGTGGGTTTTCAAGATTGGGTGCTTGTGTATTATGTTTTGTGTTTCCCAGACCTATCTAATCAATATGTGGATTCAAAAACTGTAATTTACTAAGCGAATTATAAACATTAAATAAATGGAAAAACTATGTATTCAGGGCTAGCCTCTGTCCAAACCTTGGTAACTAACACTAATTTCAGTTGGGTGTGTGGAAGAACAAGGTCTTAATCTTAGTGAGTAAAGATGAATTTACTTGAAACTGTAAAATCAGGTAATATTATGTAAAATTTAGTAATTATTATAAAAATATATTTATTTAATAGATTGCCAATGCTAGTTCTGTTAGACTAGTCATATCTTACTCTCCATTTTTATCCTTTCTGTAAAACTCTTGACTTCAGAGGACCTTTGAACTTGAGCTTTCCACTGCACAATGTTAAAAACGGAGCCCCCAGTTACTGCTAACAGTTACAGCTATCAGTGTTGTACTGCATTTTACCAATCTGCTCTTGCTTCGGGAGACTAACTATATCTTGCAAAAACGCACTGTTATTAAATATTCTCGCATGGGATGTCTATGTATCGGAAGACCCTTATGTGACCTGTGGACAGACACCGTGTTTTGCATAATATATATACTTTCATTTTCCTCTAGCTTTCTTATTATTTATTCAATAAATCCTTTTTTCTTGCTGACAGCAGTTGTATTTATAAAGCTAAATCCAACACAGCAAAATGTTCATCACTTTATAAACTAAATGCTAATGTTTTATTTATGTGCAATGAACAGAGAAAAAAGAACTGAATTGATGTTTACCTAACAAGCTGCAAAAAAGTGCAGTAACATAATAGTGAAGTTCATAAGCATTCTGGCTTGTAATTTTTGGTGTCAACATTTGAATTGCAGAAAGAGCTTATGCAGACATAGCACGTATACAAGTGCAGTTTAGATCTACATCTATAAAAATAACATCTGTTTAAGCATACATTACATTTAAAAATAACTGTACAGTGATCAGCTGGTTAAGTACAGTTAACCAGATGCCGTTTTAAAGTGCCAGATGGAACAATGAAACTAAGATTGAAAATTAAAAAATACTGTGAAAGGTCAAATCAATTAAGCAACCTGTTTTGTTGGCATGTAACAGTTAAAAGTAAGTTTAAACTACTTAAGGAGTGAGCAATGTGAAGATGAAGCAGTTAATTTTTAACTTGCTATTTAGAAGAGGGAAAGATAAAATGCCTGCTGTAGTTCCAGGGTCCCTCAGTAAGTCTAGGGGCATACTGGGAAAATAGACATGATTAAGTAATGTTTGCTTTGTTTTGCATTCAATTTAAAATAAATAATATCTTTCAAGCTTTTAAGTAACATCTTTTGTGGCAGTCTAAGATCATGCAACACATATTGAAACATCTCATTCTCCTCCCCTATGACCAGTGGGGGATTCCTTGGCCATTTAAGCTCCCTGACCTTGCTCTTTAGCAGTGGGGATGGTGCCCAGACGGGACAGGGATGGGCTCGGGCACCCACTGAGGCCAGGGGATGCCCTGAGAAGCAGCCATCCCTTGCACCTGGGCTCTCTAAGTCCTGTTTATTCTGGGAACTAAACCCACCTGCATTAGGAACGACATCTGATAAGATGTGTAACATGCAGTTTTGGAAACAGGCATGCCGCTGTGGTTCTGTGAATAAATGACAAACATTTGTTAAAATTGCACCCAATGATCAGCCACTGAAAGACAGATATGGGGAAGAGAGATCTTATCGTCTTAACCTGTTTTAAGCACAAGGGGAAGAATAACATCTTTGAAATATCAGTGAGGCAATGCATTTTTTCATCAGTCCTAACCAGCGTAAAATTCACAATCTAAATTTAAATTTTGGGCAGTGGGACAGTGGTATCCTTGCTTTAATCAGAAAGGTGTAATGATACCTGCAGGTTTGCTGGCAGGCAAGGCAGCACTCATGGCCAATGAGAGAGAAACTGTTGATTTTCCCATGGAGATGACTGCTGCTACTTTTTGTTAATTATTTTTTTTTCCCCTTGCAGTAACTGCTTCTTAAATTGCTGCAACTCAGAATCCCTATAACACAAGTATATTGCTGGATGATCCTCCAACAACAGTCCAGAAAACAGTGACATCAGGAATGGGTTTGAAAAGAGGGTTTAGGGACCGAATCTGGGAGAGCCGCGGGGTCGGGGGGAGATGCTCAGCTGCCTCGGGGAAGAAAAGCTCCCGCAGCAACAGCAGTGCCATCCATCAACAATTCGAGCACGGCCGCTAACTAGAAAGGGAATTTTTCCTGAATGAGTGTAGGGCTATTTTCAACCTAGGAACTTGATGTTTTTCCTTTGTTTTAGTAACTTTGTTTATATCTGGTTGGCGGAGGCGAGGGGAGGAGGGCAGAGCGCCGGGGCGCATTGCTCCTTCCTGACACCTCCTCTCTTGCTCCCACAGTTCCCAGTAAAAGAGCAGCTGTACCTCTCTCGTATGCACAGCCAACTGTTTAGACCAAGAACACAATGAAAAGATTCTGCGGCTGTTAAAATAAATAGCTTCCCGGTAGGGGGTGGAATAGTATGGCCGTGCCTAGGAACTTAGTGTACCCTGCTTTCAGAAAATACTGGGATAGGACATGCTATGGGGAGAGAGGAAACAAGCCTGGCTTCTGCACTTGGCTCTCTTTTCCCCCTCACACTGAGAATAGTTACCCTACAGATCGCTGGTCCCGTTGGATTCCCTTTCATGGAAATATTTTGCGTTCCTGCTGGTTCAGTGGCTGATGTTCAATTATTTTTATTATTTATTTTTTTTCCCAAACAGTTTCTCTTCGTTGACAGCATAAAGCAAACATTTGGGCTTGCCGTAAATAGAGAACATACCAGACCAGTGGCAGGTAGCTTGTGATTTTTAAGTGGGTTGCCAACCGAATTTTGTAAATCTGGGAAATCGAATCATTATATTTAACAGACAAATGTGTATAATATAAAATCAGTGAAAAGATAACATAATAAGTACTTTGACTATTATCTGGGGGCCTAATTAGACTGGTGGAATCACTGTAGTCAGTGAAATTAGAGTTCTACAACTGGGGGGAAGGGAAATCCAGCCCTTTAGCTGAATGAACGCTAATGGAGCCCCGCTGACATTTGCTGTCCCAGGTATTCAGCAGCTGTTCCTTTCCTTTGCAAAAAACAGAACTTTGCTCTTGCCAGACCATATTTTCCTTAATTTAACCCCCTGGCAGAGGCAGTAGTGGAGAGACAAGAGGGGCTAAGCCCCACTTGAAGCCCAGACTGTTTCACCAAGCAACCTCCCATCCTCATTGCTGCTTTCCTCTGGCCTCTCAAGGTGGTATCTTGGAGCAGGATGGAGCTTCATGTTAAAAAAGGAAACATGCAGCTCTGCTAAACCCTGTGCTCTGCTCACAAGAATGGGTGCTGGGAGACCACTAGCCTTTGAGAAAGCCAAGGCTGTGCTCCCCACTTTGCTCACGCCACCACCCTGGGCACTGGCAAGCAGAGGCTCTGGGGCAACGCTGCTGCCCTGGAACTGCAGATACCAACAGCCAAAGCACGTGCAGGAGGCAGGAGTATGTGTGGATTAGGAGCGGTGGTCTGAAGGACAGTGATGGAAAGGCTGGAGTGTATAGGAGTGAGCAGAGAACAGCGTGAATTTTATTGGGGTGTGTTGGGCTGGTGGCTCTTTTGGGAACATGAGTCATTTAGCCTGAGCAAATGGTTTCCCTGATGAAGGAAATAATTTTCAAGGAAGATCTTTTGATTGAATTTTGCCGTCACGCTTAGGTGCAGATGAGATGTCTGTGCTTGCAAGGCACAGTGCATCATTAGCTGGGCAAACTCACATTGGTAGAAAAATAGTTTGGCAGCTGAAAGTAGGATTGGGGTGCTTCTTCCTCCGGGAAAAGGAATGCCAGAAAGCTGAAGCCTCTGGAGGGTGAGACAGGAGATCTACCTGGTTGCAGGCTGCTTGCTTGTGTTTCTGTTTCCCCCTACACACCCAGTGCCTGGTCAGCCTTCCTTATTACTCCTCTCTTCACTGCTCTCCTAACCTGTAGCTAAATCACCCTTGGCAAGTTTTCCTTCCCTTGCAAAGCCGGTAACTCCCCTGTCAAGTTCTTGAGCGTTTGTTTGTGCAATGAAATCTGTGATGCTCTAAATCTCAATGTGCATCAGCTGGCATGCTCTGACATTTGGAGAGCCTCACATTCACTGTGTGCCAGACACACAACGAGAGGCCTCAGCACAGATGTAGCTGGACCCCAGGTTCATCTTCGAAGGTAGGGAGGGATGTGCTGTGGGTCAGCAAGTGACCTGGAGGCTTTTGGTGGGGGAGGGAGGACTGGAAGGGAGCAGTGGATAGCCAGCTGGCTGATTGCACCGAAACCAGGACAAACAGTTGAATATAATTTTCTTCTGAATTCCTAAAGTACTGGGACATCTGGCTACCTGAAATACATCAACAAATAGGTCAGCTAAGATTGCAGAAGCATGCCTCACACCACAGCGCCGTTATGAGAACGAGAGGGGACCGTGCCAAGAAAAGTCTTCCTTTTTGCAGTAACATTTTCTTCTCTCTAAAATCCTCTGTAGGCTTTTTAACTAAGATCACTGGAAAATGTGTTAGTCTGGGAATCTTTAATTAAGAAGAAAACTCTGCAAGATATTCAGGGGAAGTGTATTTCTGGGGTGGAAATAGGAGATCTGCAACAACGGGCAGCGCGGGCAGGTCTCTGCACACTCCCACCCTCAGGTTTTCTGGGCGCCTGCATCTCGGTGTTCCACACTCGCGCGTTGCCTGGTCTAGCCATCACATGGGGAGGGACCTCCTCCCCCATTTCCCCATGCTTTCCTTTACACCAGCGCAAATGAGTAGAATATGCTGCTGTCCTTATTTGGGAGCACTTTGTAGCATTTGCCTAGTCCCAGTGCTGACAAGGGATGGAAGGCAGGAGGGAACTGGCCCCAGAGACCATTTGGTTGTTTCTTATTTCTACGGTGTGGACAGTCCCTTATAGAAGATACCAAAATTGCCAAGAGTAATGCACATTCTTCTCTCTTTAGGCATTCGCAGGGTAGGATTGTTCCCTGTGGCAAGGAACACCCAAAATGACCCTCCAAATATCTCTCAAAATGCAATGGTCTGATCTTTCTTTCACACCACTGGTAATCCTTCTAAGCCTGTTTTCCCCTGAATTATATTTACAGATGTATTGCAGCTCCTATTCCTGATTAGGGTAATGTATAGGAGCTAAGGTAAATGATGCCACTGCTTGTCCACTGTTTTAGAGACTTCTAAAAAAAGTATTTTTAAAGCCTGAGAGGTCTTCATAACTTTCTTCCCCCCTCTCAAGCCACAGAGGAACCAGTTGATCCCAATAGATGAAATTCTTACGATAGAAGTCAAACATGGAATATCAAACCAAATCAAATACAAAGTCATACTGTTGTTGTTTGTACCATATCAATTCTGGTACACTGGGTAATGCCTTTTTTTCGGTCTTTCCTTTGCTAAATCAACACTAGCTAGCAACACACCTAATCTTGACTGAACTGTGTTATTTCCTGCCTCCCTGCCTTTCCTGTCTAAATCTCACTCTCTGCTGAAGCAGCTAAATTTGCTGCAAATGAGGAATATTTTGGGACACGAATTTTCTTACAGAACATGGGGAGCAATCTAATGCTGTAAGCAAACAGCACTCTAATTAATGCAGATCCAGGCTATTGAAAGCATTTGTAGGTTACTGTTATCAAAAAAAAGAGATCAAGAAATTGATGACGAACCCAGCACTGGCATGTATAATAAATACTGACCACAAACATTTTTGGGAACGATACCGGAGCAGACGCGAGCTCAGAAATTCTGGACCTGGAACATATGGGTTTTAATAAACAGACTTCTGTTCCAGCTCCTCAGCTGCTTTTTTTTTTTTTCTCTCTCCCTTTTTTTTACTGTACTTGCTTAATTTTATGTGGCTGTGTATGATTCCATTATTAATTAATCTACAAGTATTTGGCATTGCTTCATCTTTGAGGTTTTCTTTTATTTGCAAATGTGCCGGTTTAGTTTGAGCAGGACTTGTGTAGCTAATGTTAGAACGGAAACATACTTAACCCTCTGCTTCATTTGATTCCTATCGTCGTCTTTTCTCCTTCGAAGAGAAGTAGCTGACTTTATGTGTGTGTGCACGTGCACACGTGCGTGTGTGTATTATTAGCTGTGCTGTCATTTTTAATGCTTTTCTTTCAATCATCATTTTTCCTCAGACATGAAATATTTCAGTCTAACATGCTGTACAGACTGTTCACAGTGAAACACTAGTAGCATTTTCAAAATCTAAACCAGAGGAGTACCATGAGGATAGAACAAAAGAAATTAAAACACTAGATATGCCACAGTTGTCTTATGCAGCTGTTAGAAATTTAATTATTTTATCTCATAGAATAATGTGCCCTTCAGAAATCATTTTGGACTAGATGTTTCAAACCAATGATCTGTAGTTAATTATCTTTAATAACTGTTGCACATTATGGTTAGATCTATGTTTTTGCTAAACCAATTAATAATATCTTCATTAGTATAAAGACAAGGTAGCTGGATCCTTTCATTTTTCACATTGAAAGAGTAGATATTTTAAACACTGTAATTTACTTTAGCCATACATTCCCGATGATATGACTAATTAATGAAACTTCAAAGACATATAACTTCCAAAAGCTACTTATTTAAAGTCATTGTTGAGCACTTAATGACATTATGTTGGGGCATTGCAGAAACCATCACTGCCTGAGTGTTGAATTTGCTAAACCTTTTTTATGCTACTGAACTGAAGGAAGCTTGAGTTATATTGAAAAGTAAATTGAGCCAATATTTCTTCATGGTTCAAAAAAACCCTCTCTAAACCTGTTGATTACAAGAGGATCTATCAAAAGTTGATGACCTCCTTTCTGCTTACAAGTTGCGGCTGTCAGTTTGACTTATTCATACAAGTCTGTGTGGAAAACGCTGGAAAAAGAGCAAAGCAAATATTCTATATTTTGTGGGTTGGCTGGTATTAATTTTGTTCAGAGTCATTAGTTTCCTAAATTTTGTTTTTATATCTGATTTTTTCTTTTTTTTTTTCACGTCCATAACTCACTTTTGAGGCTGGCTAATAACTGCCATGTCATTTTATTCCACTACCTGACAAAAAATTAACCCTGAGTACAATATTAAATACACAAGTGATTGCCTTGGTATTGACAGCACTACTGATTGCACAGAGAATAAAGTTGGAAGTTATGGGGCCAGATATCTTAGGTCCTCTGTTTAGGCATGCGAACTGATGAAAAGATTCTCCAGAAGAGAATCTTCTGCAAAATTTCCCTGACCTTGAGGTAAGCTGAATGTAAAAAAAGATGCATGCTGTTTCTCATCTTATATGTATTTTCATACAATCTTCAAATATCATGTGGCCATTAGGGAAGGCTTTCTGAATCTTAAAAGAGCATGGTATATACAGCCCTCCAAGAACTGGTATTTCCTGCCATGGAGAACCATACACCAGGAATCAACTGAAAAAAAAGAAAAAAAAAAAAGGGGTCGGGGATTACATCTAAGAGAATAAAACAGTGCAGTCAACTGTACACAGGGCTGGAAGGCCAGGAGAGAAGTGTTAACAGCCAGTTGTGACAGCTACAAAATAATTATCCAAGCAGTGAGCACCTGGTCCTTCAGCTGCTGAGTTTCCCACAGGAGTCATCTTCAGTCCTGGTGCAGATAGGGAAGAGGGTGAATACATTTAGTCGGGATTATACTTAACCGGTAGCAGAGATGGGGTTCATGGTCCATGTCTGTGTTGGGCTTCTGCTGGTGGAGCTTGGGGCTGCTGATCCCATTTCTCACGTAAACGCTGTTTCTGTTGAGAAGGTGAAAGGTGTAGATTCTCTTAATATAAATCTGGTAGCCTTGGTGGGGTTTCAGGTTTGCAGAAATGCATCACCTAACAGCGAAGAAAGGAGGGAGCTTTGTAATGAGTTATCTGTAACGTTTCGGTGGCGTTAGGCATGCAATTTGTTGACTGACATTTCAAATACAGGTTAACCTCCTGCAATGTACAGGTTAACCTGAGTGATTGATATTTATTGATAATATTAATACACAATAAAAGGAAAAAGAGCAAGAGGGCTAAAAAAAAAGAAAAAGCTTTTCACACTATATTTCTTTTTTCTCTGTATGCCTACTAAATTAAAAAACTGTGTTTGAGACTCTGCAGGGGCAAATTCTATAGTGGCTTTCTTGAAATGACCAGTTCAAACCAACTTGCGGGAACTTGGCAGGCAAACCCTCAAAAAGATAATTTTCTAATAGGAACTGTATTTTGACAACTTGTAAACTCAGATATCACTGGAAAATGATGGCATTTGTCTTAGATGCCAGCACTTCTGCAAAGTTGTTTTCCCCCCTTAAACTGTGCCATCTTAAAAATACTGAGTATTTGTGCCAGACTGTTTGAAGCTGCTGTTACTAATGCTCCAGTGAGCTGTAGGAGCCCATATGATCCTGAACTCAGTAGTCTGTTGGGCTGACCCTTCTTTTTCTAAGGGAGAGAAAAATGAATTTCCTCTAAAGTATTGTTATCATTTTTTAATTCTGCACAGATATTTTTCTTCAGTTAGTCTAAAAATACTGAAGTAGGGAAACGTTAGACTGTTTGTACATTATATGTGTATTTGAGGAAAAACTTAAGAGAAAAATTACATTTCTAGAACTGAGCTTAATGCAATATTTTAGACTTAAAATTTTGCCTACATTTACATCTTGCCTTTGCTATAGACTCCATCATTTTTTTAATTAGGCAATGGACACAAAACATCATGTTTGGATGCCTTTCTAAAACTCTAGAAGATTTAGTTTCCTATGCTTTTATTAAAGCCCATAATTATTCTGATACTCTTTAATAATGGTCCATTAATATTTCTGGGATATTTTGAGGCATAAGCAAAATAGGTGGCTATATATGAGTCATAAATTTTCTCTAAATACAACTTATTCTTAAACCCACTGTAAGAAAATAATGCCATTGTTCATTTTCATTCCCTGAGGATTACTCTTTGATGTCCTACATACCTAATCAATCTTTAAACCAATGCCAAGTTAGATTAAAGATTGTCAGATGAGGCTGGTACTTGTTACTTAATATTTTTCCTTCAAGGAAGGAGTGTCCAGATGAATAAGTTTGGTGTTTGGATACAGTGAAACCATCTTACAACCTAACATTTTGAGCTGAATAACTCAGTGTACAAGAAATCTTGCTGCAGAAATGGGTGGTGGTTCTGGAAAAAGGATCATATAATTTTCCTTTGTCACCTGTGCAGTACATACACATTGGAGTACAACTGGAGGCATTTTGAGATTACCTCTGCTGTGAGTGTAGCTTGATTTGTTGTTTGAGTTCTTACTCAAAAAATATATGTATATTTTTCTAGCATATAGCTGTATTCTATTTCATTTCAGTGATTTGTCATGTATCTTTTGAGAACTCTAACCTCTCCTATTTTGGGCTGACACAGTAACTCAAGCTCTTTTCTCTTCCTTTTAAAGTTTGGGCAGCCAAAAAATCCAAACATTTACAGTATTCTGTGTCTTGAAAGCAAGTTACCAGGAACTGGGAGAGGCACTATATGAATTAGGTTACAGATGGAAATCATTATTCCGTTTGATGAAAGTTTCAGTAATATTCTCCAATCTTGAGGTGAAGAAGGCTTACTTGTATGGCTCTGTCTCACAGCATCTCGTTTCCACTGTGAAAGTAAATGAAACTCTACAGTTTCCATTGACTTCGGCTTTGCACTGGGGTTTAGTTTGCACGTGAAATGGGTATCACACATAAGCCAGTAATGAATTTGGGCAAATCTCATTTGTATAAGCTGATGTTAGTGAAATTATTGAAAATTTACCACATGAGAACTTCCAGTAATTAAAGACCACTTCTAGAGGTTCCCCCGCTCTTCAGGAATAACCTTGTGAAGTGTTCATCTAAGGGCTATTCATAACTAGCCTTTCTTAGAGTCACTCCTTCCTGCTATGAAACTGGGGACTGAATATGAAGAACAAGCATTTTTAGCATATCTCCATCTTTCTGAGTTTGTGTTTGACTGGTAAGCCCTCAAGGAAGAAACACATAATATAGGGAATTTGATCTCTAATTTGGATATCATATTTGTAACACCTTAAAATTATGATAATGTGATACTGTTACTGGAGGACTAATTGGGAAACCACAAGAACTTGGAATGTATAAGCCAGTCCTGCATTAATGTTACTTAATGCAAATGTATTGGGTTTGGGGTTGGGAATATTTTATAATTTAAGTAAGCAGTTTAAATTATGTGGTTATAACTTAAACAAAATGTTTTGTGCATAGGGGTGATAATTCAGAAGCCTTGTGGCCACTTATCCAGCTACTTATCCCATGAGAATAATACATGTTGTGAAAAATCTTGAATGAAGCAGCAGTTTTTAAGAATATATATATAAAAACACTTCCCTAGCTCCCAAGAAAATGAGTGATTGAAAATGTTAAATGTTGCTGCTGCCATATTTATGAACAGGAATCAAAGCTCTCAGGGGCTATAAAACCTCCATTTTCTGGTTGTAGCCCAACTCATCTAGCCAAAAGATACCCCTTAGAAATGAACTAGATGAGAAAGGCTTGAGTCCCATCTAAGGCAAATGTCTTGCGAGGTATTTTCTTTTTAGTCATCAGTATAAAACAGTCATATAAATTGTGTCTGTTGAACTGAGAAAAAAGGGATTTCTGGTAAACTAAAGATCAAATGGGATACTGGTAAAGAACCTCATCTGAAACCAAAACTTGTCAGAGACTAAAAAACCCCCCACATATTTCCTTCTTTTCATTAGGATGGAGACTATTTCTTAAAAGCCAGTTCATATTCACCTGCCCATTCCGATTATAGCTGGGTCAGGAAAAAAAGGACACTGAGAGAGACAATTGCTAAGCTAACCCAAACTAGAGAAGATTGGAGAGCTGACATGAAAACCTGCTCAGGTTAAGCATGCACAGTGCCCTAGGACAAAGGAGGAGCATGGAGCACTGATGGGGAAAGAAGCTACTGAATTTTCCCTACTGTTTTTCTTGTTGATGTTTTGAATTTTTTTGGTGATAGTAACCGGAAACACGATTTCCTGAGAAAATAAAAAAGACCTCTGCAAATGCATGGCTGGAAAAAAATCCGGTTCTCGTAGCTGTGAGAATGAGTGTACCACCCTACCCTAAATCAGGATTACATCCGGAATTAAACCCAGCTTTCCTTTGCCTTTGTTTTATTTATTAGCTGCAGAATTGCTTTGTACAAATGTTATGAAAGAGCCCCTGCATTGGGGAGGTTTTCTTGTAGATGAGCCATTAGCTTGAGTAAACAGGATTTGGGTTGGAGTTTGAAGCTTCCACAAGGCGGCACTAACGCATCTCGCATCCTCGAATTCTCTTTGCCTGGTGGCTGTTCAGGCTCCAAACACTTAGAAATTATATTTGCATGCATTTTATCAAAAAACTGTTCTGCCTCTAAATTTGCGTGTTACCCTGCAAAGTGCCAGGTTAACAAAATAGGAGTTAACCTTGATAAGAGCCATCAGTAATTTCCTATACAATAGATATTATGCTTTCTGGGAGCTTTAAAGCAATGATAATGTAAATTGCCTATTTGCAGTGACAAACAATATTCTTTTAGTAGTTTTCCAGTATTTCAGTGACTTGCAAATTTTGTGATAGATACCTAGTTGCTACTTACACTTTCTTTCCTGGTATTTGTTACGTGTTTAAAAAGTTACAGAAACTGGTTTTGTTTGATTTCTTTGGGTTAACAAATAGATGCAACACTTGTGTGCACCATTCTTTTTCCCCCCACGGATCACAGCTGGTGAGTGAGATGAAGCTACTTCTCGTCTTTGCAAACTTGACCCCAGCCAGCCGAGATCTAGGCCCTACTGCCTTTTCTCTACTTTAATACATACTGAACTCTGTCAATAAACAGCAACATGGGAGAGGAGAGCAGTGAGCACAGAAAAACAAAGTAATTTTCCTGATCATGAATAGTCCCATTAGCATGAGCAGAGTTGCTGCTATAAGTAAGGAGAGCAAGTTTCCCCATTTCATCTACTCATGTAGTAAAATGCAACGGGAGAAACAAAGTTTAATAGCAGCAAACGTGCACTCTGCCCTTCTGTCACCAAAGGCCAGCTGAGCGGCATTCACTCTGCAAGCCATGCAAGACTTGTTGCCATGTGTCCATATTCCCAATAAAGCAAGGCTATTTGAGTGAGAGATTTCAGTTTAGCAGTGTTTGAAAGAGCTCTTGTTAAACTTAAGAACAGGATCTATACAAGGTCTTTTTCTGTTGCTGACACTACTTGTCATGATTGTTTTGAAACCCAGAAATGTAGACTGTACCTACCATTCTTTGGAGAACTGAATAGCTTCAAATGTTGTAATTATGGTATTTTAACCAAAATTTCCTTTATATTACTTAGCAGTGTGAAAACAGATCAGAAGAAAGAAACATATAATAGCTCTCCCTCCTAAAACCTTGCTGGCTCTTCTCCCTTGCTCTGTGGTCAAAAGTTAAATAGATGTTCTGATTATCACCACTCCCAAAACAGATCAGTGGGGGTTTTGTTCAAAATAATTCCTCCTCCTCTTGCAGCTTGTCTGTGCCAGCAAGTTCAAAATATGGGAAGCTTGACCTGAGCTACAGTCCTTGCCCGTGTGCCCAAGGAGCACAGATAGCTGAGACAATCTGGTGGCGACTTCTGAGTTCTGCCCTTTCCACCAAAGCACTGACATACAAGGGGAAGAAAAGCCCACAGGGAATGTGATGCAAAGTTACTTGAAGATAACAGGATCCACAGGTTTCATTGCAGTTTTGGAGTAGGACCCAAACGTGTCATAAATTGGCAAGGAAAAAGTTCCCACTGTATATGTGGCGAAAAGGAGTCTTCATCTCCCGAGTGCTAAAGGGGAAAGTCAAAACCTCTTTCGAACTCTGCCACATCCACCAGCGAATAGTGAAAGAAAACATTCCTCCCTGATCCCAATGCTGGCGATCGTCCAGAGCCCAGAGCACCCTGGGAAATACCACTTTCTGAACCCTGCTGTGCTACCTAATCACACAATGGGCTACATATGCCATCCAAGAAAATAAACACAGGTCTGGGAAGCTGTTTGTCCTGCAGGGCTAGGAATGCTCTTCCTAACTTGGCAGGGCAGCGTAATCCGCTCTGAAAGGGGAGAGCTGCTTGAACTCAAACTGACTAACGAGATTGAAGAAAAGCCCATAAGAAACTGGCACAGCCCTCCCCTTGCCCTGCCAATGTGCGCTGCCAGATGCCACGGTGCTGGGTGCTCTCTCTGTGGCTTGTATTTGTGTCATGGTGGAAGGTAGACCATGGACCCAGACCCCAACAAGGGCCCAAAATGTTGCTGAGGGGCAGGTTGTACCCCAGAGCTGGTGGCTTATGGGGGAGGTTGCTAGCTTTTCTTGGCCTCCAGGCAAAAATCTCACCGAGTTGCACATTTCAGCATAGACCATGGGCTCCCCTCCCTGGCAGCTTCAGTAGTGACTGAAATTTCCTACGACTGCAGACACCTTGAGAGGGTCTTGTGGTCCATATAGGCTCTGGGCTGAGGTCCTGGGATCTCAGCGGGGAGAGGTTGTGGAGGGCAGAAATAGTGGCGGCTTGTTGAGGGTTGCCAGTTGGTCAGCAGCAATTGCAAATTGTATTGGCTTTCCTGAGACCCAGTCTAGTGCTCTTCTCCGCTTGGCTCTTGAGACCAAAACCAAATTCCTTGGAGAATGGGACTTGCATTGATTATAGTGGCAATTGGATCTGGGTTTTAAATCACGTTATTAGCTCTTCTAGCAAGATGAACTGAGCGATACTATTTGATAAAAATTTGCAAAGACCTCCCCTTCCACCTCCCTCCCTTAGTTTTGGAGCAAATGTGTGGTTCGTGGTAAGGGGACTGAAAGTGTTCCACAAGGGCTTTTTTAATTACAGCATTAATAAAAGGCACTATATGTTACTCTTGAAATTTACAGATTTGTTGCTTTAAACACATCACATTGCTATCTGAAACACTCAAAACTCTCAGAAGTTTTTAAAAGTGTGTGTTTAGGTTAAGGTTAAGTTGCCCTTGACAGCATTTTTTTAAAAGATTTGAATTGTTGAATAACCACCTTTCACCCATCCCTAATTGTAATTTAAATGACAATATGCTCCCAATCAATAGCTCTTTGTCACACTTTGAAGATCAAGGATGAGATTTCACCCCATGAGTTTACATGGCAAAAGCTTCTTTTTCATAATGCTAAAAATGTTGCATCCTGCTGTTAAAGCAGTTTTAGAATACCTGCTCCCAAATAATTAGTTTTAAATAAAAGCATTTAAGTCATACTTTATAGGCATTAATTTGAAACAATTCAAACCCCTTCATTTCTGCACTTTGTTCACAGCTAAATATTACAATAGATACTTTAGCCAATTGGAAAAAAAAAATCAGTTACAGCAAGGTAATTTGAACAACTTAAGTTAGGTGATATTGCAAGAGGTAGCTTTTGAATAACTGTAGCTTAATTTTGCATCACTTTCATTTCTGTATAGAACCACCTTTGCAAGTGAAAAATTGAAAAGCTTTTAATGGGGTTCGTTGTGCGTACATGACTTTGCATTACTGTGTGCTTGTCTAATAGGTACGTATGGGGGCATGTTGCTATTTCTCCAGTTGTACATGTAAAGACAGAGATTTATTACACAGGCTCCACTCAAACAGCTGATATTTTATTGTATTTATTTTATAAAATAAAAATATTTTATTTTATTTTATTTTATTTCTATTGCTAGGAGTCCTAGGCAAGGGCCAGGACTCTCCTGTGCTTGGTGTTATGAAATGCCAAACAGAATGATGGTCTTTGTCCCAAAGTGCTTACAATTCTTGTTTTTAGTTAGAGCAGTGAAATGTTTTAAGAAGGATAAAGTCTGGTCTGTTTCTATGTTGTCCTTGGTAAACCCAATCTAGTCTGGTCTCAAAAACGGAGCAATTCTGCTCGTTGCCTGGGAGAATACATAGGTATCCAATGAGTCATGGTCAAACATACGGCCATTATTAGACCACAAACACAGGAGGAGAAAAAAGATTTCATTTGGACCTGTTGTCACTGCCGAGCTGGTGAAGAGGAATAACAAATAACTGAGTGGAGGAGGTTGCTCTTTAGGTATTTATGAGGAGCTTCTCTCCCTGTGGGGATAGACTGGGGAAAAGCAGAAATATGCATGGTGGAAAATTTAACTAGAGCAAAGGAGGCTGCTTCATGGTCTAACTAAGAGTATTTAGTACATTTTAAAGGCAAACTAGAGACAATGGGAAAGAGAAGCTAAAGCTGTAAAGGGCTTTAGTGAATACAAACAACTTATTTTTAGTTTGGAAGAGAAGGGGCAATCAGAAGAAAGACACAAAGAGAAAGTGATTAAGTTTTGTGTTAGAGCAATGATCTCTGTGGCAGTATCGCAAATGAGTAAGAGCGTGTTCATCCAGGCCAAGAAAAAGGATGCTGAAGAAACAGGACACGGTGTTGAGCATCACAATGCACGGTTGTGTTTTTGTGGCTTAGCGGAAAAGGTCATATCTGAGAATTGTTATGCAGAAATGTTTTGCAAGACTGGGCCCATATGTAAAGGTTTAGAGAAAAATCTCAGTTAAAGATGGAGCGCAAGTTCTTTACTTTTAACTGTGGGCTTGCACAAATATGGAGTAAAGAACAATCCATGGCGAGAAGGAAAAAATGTCTTTTTTTAAGCCTTCTGTAAACTGAAAATCCATACAATAAAGACTTTGCAAATGGGCAAGCCCTCTCCTCCTGAGTTATCATTTAGTGTAAGATTAGGGAACTGCCTGTTTTTACTCTGGCACTGAGTTTTGCCTGGACCAGCCTGGGAGAAACTCACTTTATGGTGTTAAGCTGTTCCTGTCTGGGTTGCTAGCGGAAGATTTGTTGAGCATCAGGTTGTGCTCAGTGTCCGTCTGAACTGAGCCATGCACAAATGCATTGAAACAGATATTGCCCTGGCATTACACTTTATACGCGGTGAACTGAACATAAGGATATGGTATGGCTGTGTATGACTCTGGGTAATCACAAAGCCTTTCTGTGCTCCAAGTTTTTCTATGTATAAAATGGAGGTAATAATATTTCCAGCTCTGACACTAGTGGTTAGGGATTGATACTTTTGAACGTTCATTTCTGAAAAACTATATTGGTACAAAGTATTGTTTCTGTCCACGTTGTTTCAGGTTATTAACACTTTTGGACATTGTATCAGTATACTCAAAACACAGGGTTTATTGATGGCTTTTATTTCCTATATGTGTCATATAAATGCCTTAACAGATGAACAGCCTAGTGAAAATGATAGGGTACTTCAGAACGGCTCAAAGTCACTGCTTCTTTAATAAAGATTTGGTTTTGTATGCTGGGAGAGATGGAATTCACACCCCAACCTATGCACAGCTGCAAGCCCTATTAAGTGAACCCCCTCCTAAATATAGATCCAATGGCCTCATCCCTGGCCAGCTTCCAAAGACCATAGAGGCCTGTTTCACTCCTTCCACATCCCCCTTCCAACGCACAATGAGCATCGAGTCATTGAACTTTCTTCTCAGTAGCTGGTAAGCGCGGGTGCAGAGTACGGAGGATCTGAAAGGCGCAGTGAAGGCTTCCTGCAAGGAGGGTAATTTTCATGTGTGCAATCAGTTAGTAAAAGAACACTACAATCACTGTAGCTATTCATAAGCTATATATTCATTTTCCTGTGTATTGTCACTTTAAATAAAAAGGGCCTTTTTTTTTTTCAAGTAGCCCTCAAGACAGCATTCATGAGATGAGCAAGTCTGAGCTGTGCTCAGACAAAACATTTTAATGATCAGGAGAGCCCTAATGCTTGGCAGTCGCTAAAGATTGCATGTTAAGAGTAAGCCAAATCATCAAAATGCAGCTTGAGTAGGTCCAGTGATGGTGCATTATATTGCTACAATTGTGACTGCTAGAGTTAAGGTTGAGTGGGCATTTCTATTATAAACCCCAACTGGCAGGGTTGAGTATTTTGACCACATCAGATAATGTCAAGTGAAACTTCTCATATGAATTGACACCCAAATATGTGTAACCTCCCTTACAAAACAGGATCAAGCTCTTCCCCCTCCACCTACCCCTCTTCCCAGCCTACATCCGATTTTGTACCTGGGTCATTCCCTTCAAACACCAATGAATAAAGATTGTAGATGTGTTTAGTTTAAAGAAATCAAGGCAAACGGTGCCCGATTGTTGGTGTGGGTTTTTCTCCTGCTGGCTGTCATGGTGTTTGGTGTCACTTCCTTGCAGTGGTCATGCTGGCATTGCAGACCAAACCATGCCATTGCATCACCTGGGAGTATGATACAATCTGTAAGGCTCTCAGTGACAGTGTAAGTGTGGCTGTAGCATGGCAATAACACTGTATTTCACCAGAGTGCTCTTTTTCCCTGGGAGGGGCTATAGTAAACTCCACTGGTAAAAGCTCAGTGTTGGCAGCACGTTTTGCATCCACAGGCAGAAAGTTTTGCCAGTACGTTTTGCCAAAGTGCTCTGAATGTGCGCACGTGGCCAACGTGCGGCAGATCTGCAGAGCTCATTGCAACCAGCAGGGATTAGTGGGGCCAAGAACATAACAGGATTAAAGAAAAAGTTGAACTCGGATAAAACTTAATGAAAACATACTATGTTAACATTGCTAAAGTTTACAACACAGTTTTCTGGAAGGGACAGAAGCCTTCATTGCTACAGGGCTAACATTAGCTAGAAAGGATTAGAAATGGATTTTCTTGATAGGAGAGTGACTCTTAACTTGATTCAGGAGAGAAAGGGTGCTCCACTGGTGATGGTGCAGCTCTCACCCAGAGCGCCATGCCATTTCTTTGTGATCATGAGCAGGTTGAGTGGCCTTAGATCTTTGCAGGTATTTAGGACTTTACTCCTCAGCAGTCTCTGGGGAACTTAAGTGGGTGCACACAGACAAGACCTTAGTATGTGCTGCCCACCTCTCCACCTGGAAAATAAAGAGCCTAACATTTACCTGTCCTCTGCAGCACTGGAGTGGATGAGCCTGTTAAAAGACAGTACAGAGGTGAATGAGTCAGGGGTTGAGTAGGAACAGAGGGAGGGGAAAATCCTCCCACTGGTAGATTACAAACACCATTCTGCAGAAGATTTAAGATATTTGATGGTATCATGATAATTTTGTGTGTGTCAGAATTGCTAAATATTCAAATTACTGTTTTTTGCCAAACCCAATGTGTAAAAGCAGATGCGAGAATGTTTTGCAAACTTTTAAAATCACCTACAGTGCTTAAGATGATGAAGGTAGATTAGATAAGACTAGCAAAGTTATTTGAACATAAACATTTATTTAAAAAATATCCTCTGCTTTGCTGAGCCCACAAACATTGTATAAATAATACACAGTTCATGAATAGGAATGAACAGACTTCTGCCCCTCACTGGTATAGATTTGTATTCTGCACCTGCCGGGACTTTAATAACTCTCCTGAAAACAGTAGTATCTTTGCAGAGAGATCTAAAGGAAGTTGTTCTTGAGAATATGCCCCCGAAGCTTAAACTTCAGTTATTAATGGATAGATTTACAAATGTATTTAGGCAATTAAAAATGAGAATACATGACTAGTCATATTTATAAAAGCTAAACAAGTTAGCTGCCTAGCTGCTGCTCTGGTCTCTGTTAATGCCCTTTGGTACGTTCATGCGTTTTTAGGGTCATAAGTACTTTGTCAATCATATTCTTATTCTGCAAACAATGCTAAGTGTGCTTAGCTTTATGCATGCAGATAGTACCCAGTGGTGGGACTGCTCACAGAAGTAATGTATTTGAATATCTGTAGGAGCTGGCCTGAAGTGGTAAACATCACAGAATAGGTCTAACTACCATCTTTGGGTCTATGATTTTAAACATGGCCACACTTCAGAAGTGGCTGGTTTCAAGCTGGCGGTGCAAAAAGTTTACACAAGAAATCCTGCTTAGGATTTGATCTGAGCTTGCTTGTCGTGTTGGTTTGAATCTCATTCAAAAAAGTGCTTCCTTTTTTTTTTTTCTTTTTCCTTTGCAACCTTACCTGTGTACTCCTGAGGGTCCGTATCAACCCGAGTGGCTACAAAGCCTTCTGCTAGAATGAAAGACCCAAAAGAGTGCACTGAATTGCCTGTGCAGCTGAGGAATTAAAAGAAAAGAAACCTGGTGTATTGGGTTTCTGTGGCAAGGTTTTGGTAGCGGGGGGGGGGGGGGGGGTGCAGGNGAAAAAAAGGAAAAAAAGTTGTGGGGCTCAGTAACGGCAGCGGAGAGAGGAGTGAGAACATGTGAGAGAAACAACCCTGCAGACCCCCAGGTCAGTGAAGAAGGAGGAGGAGGAGGTGCTCCAGGTGCTGCAACAGAGATTCCCCTGCAGCCCGTGGGGAAGACCATGGTGAGGCAGGCTGCCCCCTGCAGCCCATGGAGGTCCACGGTGGAGCAGGTATCCACCTGCAGCCCATGAAGGACCCCACGACGGAGCAGGTGGGTGTCCGAAGGAGGCTGTGACCCCATGGGAAGCCCACACTGGAGCAGGCTCCTGGCAGGACCTGCAGATCTGTGGAGAGAGGAGCCCACATAGCAGGTTTTCTGGAAGGACTTGTGACCCCGCAGGGGACCGACGCTGGAGCAGTTTGCTCCTGAAGGACTGCACGCTGTAGAAGGGACCCATGCTGGAGCAGTTTGTGAAGAACTGCAGCCCGTGGGAAGGATCCACATTGGAGAAGTTCCTGGAGGACTGTCTCCCGTGGGAGGGATCCCATGCTGGAGCAGGGGATGAGTGTGATGAGTCCTGCCCTGAGGAGGGTGAAGCGGCAGAAACAACATGTGATGAACTGATCGTAACCCCCATTCCCCATCCCCCTGCGCCGCTGGGGGGGATAGGTAGAGAATCCAGGAGTGAAGTTGTGCCCGTGAAGAAGGGAGGGGTGGAGGGAAGGTGTTGTGAGATTTGATTTTACTTCTTATTACCCTACTCTGGTTGATTTGCAATAAATTAAGTTCATTTTTCCCCGAGTTGAGTCTGTTTTGCCCATGACGGTAATCAGTTAAGCGATCTCTCCCTGTCCTTATCTCAACCCGGGAGCCCTTTGTTGTATTTTCTCTCCCCTGAGAATGGGTTTGGTGGGCACCTGGCATCCAGCCAGGGTTAACCCATCACACCTGGGTAGGAACAATTGTTCTGGAATTTGTTCAGAGTGCTTTCCTGTATCTGTGTCATCTAGTCTGGTTAAAAAACAAACAACAAAAGCCTCCAAACCCAATCCCTCAGCTAATAAGTCAGAAGGCACATCAAGAATTTGAGTCTCAGACAGGAGGAAGGGAGGAAAGTTTTGGAGTCATTTATGTACTAAAATGCAGCCTGCATTCCACGAAACAGTGAATATTTAAAGCTTGTTGCTAATGACCCTGTGTCTTTTGTTTGGGCAAATACCTAATGAGTCAATTATGAGTACATACATCATCATTTGTAAGGTATTTACTGTGTTACATGTTCTAAAACGGAAAGAAGTTATTAGCTTTCAAGTACCTTTTAATCTTGATATTATTAACAGTGAGAGATGTTTGTCTCTATACATTAATAATATGAGTGTTAATACTCTATTTGATCAAAAGGAACTTTAAAATGATCTAGTAATGTCTCAAAATATAACCTGTGTGTGCAGCAAGGGAGATGGGGTAGAGACCTGTGGCTGAGCGGTTCCCCATCAGCTTGGTTGCAGGATCAGGGTCAAGATCATAGTAACACAGCTATAGTTATCGGATGACTTGGGAACTCCTGCAGATGAGAGAACACTATTAAATGTGTCAAAAAAATAACGTTGATGCATTTTGTTTCTATTAGTGCATTTTTAGTATACTAAGTGATAAATGGCTAAGAAGTGCTTCCAAAAAGCTTCCAGTCTAAAAAGACAAAACATTTGGACAGAGACATGTGACTGATATGGTGGATATGGAAAAGGAAAACAATTAGTTAGTGGGTTTGGCTGTAGTTTTGTTATGGCCAACATACATATGTGTGGATCATGGCAAATCGTGTTGGAAATGAGCATGCATGGGACCAGCAATAAATAAGGTATCTCCTGGAATTTCAGCTGTAGCTGTCAAATTTCTGCAATGGGCACTTCAGGAGATGTCCAAGTCCCACCAGGATTTTGTGAATATATCCAAGAACTTCACTTTCAGTTGACTTAAACTACAGAAAGCTGTGACTGCTTTTGATAATGCAATTCCTCAGAGGAAGGGAGTGTGTATAAATACATACTGGCCAAAGCAGGCACAGTAAATGAGTCCATGCAGAGCTCTGTGCTGTCATTACTCAAACCAAATTGTTCCACGTTAGCTCACTGAACACTAGTTTTTCAGGGAAGGCATCCCCACAGTTGCAGGCTGAGTTATGCATTCGGTCTTGTAAATGCCTGGTACTACAGTGAAGAGACAGCACCTCCCCTCCATCGCTGTTTCTGTGGCATAGATACTTTTTGCTCACTTTTTCAACCATTATGCAACATCTGTTTGCACGTTACAACGGATTTGTTTTATACCACGGAAATAGCTGCATTTCAGTGATGGTAAGACTTCTACATCAATAGATCTAGTGTTCGCAGAAAGCACCACACTGGAAACCAGGGAATAACCCAGTCCTGCTCATGTTCAGACATCACACTAAAATGGTCATCTGGTGTGTCCACAAGCATCACAAGGGACTGCTCTACCTCTTGCTCTTGCTGCTCTTCCATTAGCTCTACACCCACTCACGAACAGCTAAACCAAGCGGATCCAGTGGAAATCCTCTGTTAGACCCTGGGGAGCTTTGGGAGATGTAGCAGTAGGAGCAAGGGACAACAAGGAAAGGATTACTAATACATTAACTACTAAACTTGTGTTAAAGAAAGTGTTTCTCCTTTGTTTTTTTAATATGGGTTAGCAAAGATGCCTGAAAAGAGTGGTGACACCTTTGGAGTAGAAGTGACCTGATGGGTGATGTTAACAGGAGAGCTCGTAGAGACTCTTTCTACCAAAATGGTCAATAATACCGTTCTAAAGCCATCTCCCCTCTAAAATAACAAGTATGGCATACTTTGATTGAAAATATTTTATCCTGTTACCATAAGAGCACCAGAATCACAGTTCATTGCTGTGTGAAACATTCACATAACCTGGCCAGTGTCTTGGGTGTAGTCAGGCTCTAGTGGTCAGGAAAATCCCTGTAAACAAGCCCAAATCAAGGATTGTTTGTGCAGTTAACAAAATGCAAGAAGCCAACAGAACCCACTAACTGGTGAGGGGACGAGGAGGACTCTGGGAAGACCTCCCAGATGTCAAAGCAAAGTACAGAAGTGGTGGAAGCTGAGGGCACCAAGGCTGCCCCATGTCCCTCCTGTCAGGCAGGTTGGGTTTCCTTTGGCCACCCGGGAAAGGCACTTCAAACTACATGGAAACTCAGTATGAATGAAATCCTCTTGCTTTTTGCATAGCTCTCCGAATTATCCTTGTATGAAATCAGATGCACAACTCGGCCTTGGTATATTTAATTCTGCATCTCTTTTTCTGCCTTACTCTCCCTGTGCCTTATTTCTCATGCCAGACTTATTCTCCCTTTGTTTTTATGGGTTTTGCAGCAGTAAAACTGGCTGCTGTTTAGCAAGGAGAGCTGTAGCTTGATTCAAACCTTAGTTACAGACTGTTTCTTTTTGTTGTTAGACACTACCCGCCTCATACTCTACCTGGCCAAAGCTGCCAAGTTTTGGGTTTCCTAGAGGAGGCTTTTTATTCTGTCTTCTTGTCTGCACATGTACACACAACCTCCAATTATATAATAGGTGAACTTACTGTTGTGCTATTGTGCATTTTCCTCTTTTTACAAGCTAACTGCACTGACACTTTTTTGTGTTTCGAGTCTATTGTTACCTCATGCTGGGGCTGCAGCCCTGAGATTTCCTTGAATCTTCATTTTTCCCACACCTAATCAAGAGCTTATTTTTAGCATTTTTTTTTTTTTCACCTCCACTTTTTAAGTTTCAAACCTCTGAAATACTAAAAATGGCCTGGCCAATGTAACCTCTCTAAACACTGAAGCGTTGTGTAATCTTTAGGCACATTATCAGCCTACCTAGGATGGCAGAAGAGACCGATTGGTGGTAAAAGAACTCAATATGTTTTAAAAAAAAACCAAGCAAGAAGTGATTCCCTTGGTTCTGCTTTCAGGCTCAGCTTCCTGAGCAGCTTCAGAGGAAGCTCCTGAAGGGAGCACCATGTTGTCATCAAAGCCGCCAGCGTGCAATTTATATCTGATGGTGAGGAGGAGGACGGGGTTCCCCTTCCAGCCACACGTTGCGTGGGCACGAGGCTTCCCAGAGATGGGCTCTCAGCTGGTACACACCTGCCTCAGCGCAGCTCTCCTCCTTTTCGGCAGATAAGGAGCGATGAGCGCGTGGGGCTTGTTGCAAACTGGCTCTTTGTCGAGAGTGGTTTCTTGGAAAAGTGACCGCATGTTTCTGTTTGAAAGAGTGGAAAGATGCAATCTTCACCTCCGACTAGCTTCTAGATCATCCTTCTCTGCAGACCACATATGAGGAGGAAGGGGAAAACAACTGCAAACAAACAAAAATGGTGTGAGGTGGCTGAGCCCAAATTAGATTAATTAGCCTCAGGCTGTTTTGTATGTTTATATTTAATTTAGGTTTAGCTACTTCAAAGTTCACATAGTTCTAGTTAATAACTTTACTATAACTTATTATTTTCAGATGTTGGCAGGTAGACAAGTTGTGAGTCACCTGGAATATGAGGCTAAATAAGTAATACTCACTGGCAGGGTTTTGACCATGACTGATTACACTTCTCTGTCTTCTGTGTTAGAAAAATATAGCTTCAGAAGGAAAAAAAGTCTACTTTTCTCACTTCTAGTGCCATTTTATGTTGAAATGTCCATGGGGTGGGTTAGATTTCATACATGGCTGTCTAGCTTTCAAAAACTTTCAATCTTTAATCTGCTGCTTAATGGTTAGTACATCCTGTAGCATACCAGATCTTTATTATTTCATTTGACCTCTTTTGTGAACCTAATAAGGTCCACAAAACCTGTTTGTTTATGAGCAGTACAGTCTAGAGGTTAGTAGTCTTAAATCACAGAGGAGAAAATGAATGGGTAGCTCTTTACTTGGGATAATAAAATTGTTGTCACTCCAACTATAGATTTTTGTAGGTTGTTACATTAGTTAAATAAAATACTGCCTCATCAATGCAAATTCCAGTTCCGGCTAGTCCCGTTGTTGGCTACAGAAGCAGGAATTCATTCATATTGCTGGCAGTAAAAAGAAAGAAAATTGTGTTTGACAAGAGTGGAGAGTTAAGATCATAACTTTTCAGAACCAATAAGGGTTCATGGAAAAATATATACTTGGGAAGAACAAAACCCTAATCACAGGCATTGCTTACTGGAGGTCTGCAGCTGTGACAAATGGTGTGATACTCATGAATATGCAAAGTTCTTTTCAGCCTGTAATTATAAGAATCATTGAGCCTATACATGCATTTCATAGGAAGCCTCAGTTGCATAAAGCAGCAGATGTATTTTGGTGACAACAATCAATAGTAAGAGAGAAACTCATCATAATCCCAGGAGCTCAGTGTGGACCTGACAGGCTGTTTTTCCTCTAGATTTCCAAGCCCTTCTGTGGATTTCCACCGCTGGCTTAGTGCGTGTTTCTCTCTACTCTCAGAATAAGTCTGCTCTCCTTGACACCCAGTCAGATGCACCAGCTCTCCTCCTTTACTTTCTCTCCCTTTATCTTGTAACATAGAATCATAGAATGGTTTGGGTTAGAAGGGACCTTAAAGATCATCTAGTTCCAACCCGTCTGCCATGGGGGTATTCATCTTGGACAGAGAGAAGAAAAGCACTGCTTTCTCCAAGCCCTCCCTCCTCCAAGCACAGATGTGTTTCACCCTAAAGCAGCACCAGCTATTTGCAGGGTGACAGACCATTGGGTTGTTTCCCTTGATTTTTCTGCTGGCATTTTGTTTTAAGTGCCATGTCCATCTGGAGATGAAATAGCCTCAGAATCTATCATCTAACACCTCTTTCTTACTGATGTGTTTTGCAGATGAAACCCTGGCTGGACCAAAGTCAGCAGCAGTGGCTGAAGACAACGTCACATGTGAAGGTCGAAGCTGAGTGCAGGTAGGGTTAAACTCAAGCTGCAGCTGGCAGAGCTGAGACTTGGGCTCTGCCTCCAGGCACTGCTTCTGCAATATGTCAGGGGATCACTGATGGATGAAGGAGATGGTGAGAGATGTGGCCGTTAGAGATTTCCCTTTCACTCTTGAAAAAACTTAGAGTTATGCAACAGATCCTAGAACTTAGCCTTCTTAGCCCAAATGAAATAATCGCCATAACCAAAAAGATGAAAAAGAAAAAAAGCAATCCTGATAAATTCAGAATCATGTGAGACATAGGAGAGAGGTAGCTAAGACACCTATAGCAGCTTATCATGGAGGAAGATTATTATTACCGTGTTATGTGTATCTGGGGACAGAGACAGCTGTTTGCATTTTCTTAGTATCACCCTGGGACTAACATCTCCCCATACCAATGTAAACATATATTTTACAAATTGAAATACCTGTTTATCAGCAATATTAAAGTATCTGTGTTTATGTCAGGCTTATTTCAGCAGTAAATTATGTTGCATGTGTTGGTCTTGATGAAAAACGTTGAGATGTATTCTGTGTCAGGAAGAATCATCTTAATATTTTGCACCTTGTTTTCACTGCTCCCACATCTACTTTCACAAGATCTCTCAAGGTTTCTCCATACCATGTGCAAAGTTCTTTGGAAAGTACTGGGCCCATATCTATATGGTCAGTTACAGGCACTATTAAACCCAAATGCTTATTCAGGTGTTGTGAAGGTGACCCATGAAAATTTCTACAGGTGGTTTGGAGTTAACTGCAAATATCTAGAAGAAACATATGTGTTCTGCCCTTTTAAAAATTGCATGGAAGGCATAAACAGGTTATCATGACAATTATTATTGTATGGTGTAAGACTGTTTAGGAAACAATTCTTTTTAGGGCAAAGGCTATAAAATTGATGTGTTTAAGAACAATAGGATATTTAAAATATTGAAAAAAACCCTACCGTACAAAGAGAAATCACTGTGTTTCAAGAAGCTACACTGTTATGTGTTCAGGGTGTCTTGGCTTTTTGTTCTTGTTAGCCTAAATGAGACAAAATACTTGTTCTTAGACAGCAGGATACTTACTTTCTATTGAAATAACTGTGGGTTTTGGCATAGCCAGCCTGTGTCAGAGGGTAGGATCACTGTAGCAAGTGAGATGTAGGGAGCCACAGGTTTACTGACTATAAGCCATCAACTTTTTTTCTTCTTGAAAGGTTGGGATCTAACCCTCAGTACACACCTACCCAGGGAAGGAAAGGGCATCCTACACCACCTCCGTGTGGGCAATAGCGCAGGGCAAAGGGACCAGACTCCCTGCCAGAACTGCTATTATTTTTTCCTGGGCTGGGGAAAACATTGATCCCAACCACCTGCACAAACTGAGCCAGGACAGGGGACACAGTAATGAGAAGCGACTTTGTGATGCTTTGAGTTTGGGGAGAAACTAGGTGACAAACTCATTTAGAGCCAGGAACAAATCAGTTTAGGTTTATGGTGTTAGAGCTGTGTATTACTCCTTGCTCAGGACTCATGGCATTTCAGTGCCTTTAAACTATTCACTTTCTGCATGGCAAAGTCAGATGGAGGGGTGTACATCTTCATGGCTAGATGGATGTGCTAAGCATGAAAAAATGGCCCTAAAATACAAATGAGTGACCCGTGGTGTAGCAGAAGGGGATCTTGTCATGCTGAGTGCTGTGCAATCTGTTGAAAGCAAGCCTTCATATTGATTAACTACCTTCTTTCTACTGCCATAACATAACTGAAATCCAATATGTTACATAAATAAAAATCTTTCTGGTTATTAAGGGGTCATTTATTTGGGGAAAATGTCCACATGAGTGTATAGTCCTTATTCATCCTGGATGGAAATGAGAAATAATTGGGGTTTATTTGGGAAACCCGCAGGGGAAAAAAGACTGCAGGGGTGAAAGGCTCCTTCCACAAGTGGGGCCAGGGTGCAGTACTTGGTGTCCCCAATTTTCACCCTGGCAGCACCTTCTACCTCCAGCATTTCTGCTCCCCGCTGGGACTCCCAGGCCCAGGGGAGAGCCAGGCACCTCCACCAACGGGCGTTGGGCACAAACTGGGTAGGTAGAGGCAAAACTCTTGAGAACAACACCCACAGTTGATTTTGTAGGTAGGAACCATACCAGTGGAAAAATTTTTTTGCCCACAGGCTTCAAAAAACAACAAAAAAAAGGCAGAATATAGCCTCGACTACAGAACTGCTGCCTGGCACGTTTGTACATTTCAATTTCCAATAAGCTGCGTTCTCTAATCACAAGACTTCTAATCTTCTACCACCGAGTCACAGATTTTGAATTCAAATTTCCTTCTTTTTGTCTGTATTTAAAAAATAATAATAATCATTTTCCATCTATTACAAATAACAATACAGATCCACAGACTGAATGCTGAAGTTGTAATTCAATCTCAGGCTTTGGCTGCCATTCATTGATACCTCGAGCTGTGCTCTTATTATTTATGACATCAGCAGAAACTCTCGATTGAATTGCAGCCTTATATTTAATTAGGGACTATGTATTATTTTGTATGCAATATCCAGAATTAAAAATAGCCCCTTTCCAGAGTATAATGGGGAAAAGGCAGCAAAGTTTGAATATATATTCTAATTGATATTTCTTGTACTTATTCTAAAAGTAATCAAAACGTATGTTAAATATTAATTATAATATTTTTACTGCATTGTGCACCCTGATTTATTGCTGCCTCTTTTGGTTCACTTTTTAATTACTGTACATTATAAGAAAACTAAGGGGTTTTTAAATAAAAGAGTTATTTAGCATTGAAATTAATGTATAATTCAATATCAATCCTCATAGTGAATGTTATATTAAACGTAATGAACAAAAGGTGTATTTAACACAGTTTGCAAGTTTTTTTTTTTTAAACTTTTTTATTTTCTCTTCTCTCACAACATGCCTCTCAACTCTCTCCACATTTAAAAGTCAGGGACAAAGCTCATAAAGGAACAAAAGACTAAAATCAGGGATGGTCTTTTTTTAAAAGAGGTACAGTTTCAAAGCCTGGAGGAAAAAAAAAAAGATAGAAATCAAAGTGCTCTTGAATACAGAGAACATTTTAAAGGAAATATTGAACTGTTTGCTTAAAAATCTTACATTATTGCCTTCTTTTTTAACTCAATTCCTTTTTGAAGGAGAACACCAGATAGGGACAAAGAGAATATTTTCATGCAAAAATCAGGCACAGGTACAGAGGCACAGCCAGACATCATTTCAAGTGGGCACAGGAATTTAATTCAAGTTATTCTCTCCTTTATTCCACATTTAACAAAGTTGAAGGATTTATCCACCTCTCTGACACTAGTGCAGACTTCACTAGGTAACAGTTGTATCCAGTGGCAAGTAAATAGTGGGCTGGATTTTTGTGTCCACCTGAAATGGATTCTGGTTATAAACCTCAGTAGTTGTAGAAAATAAGTCCTGCACCGCTGTGGAGCTCTGCGCAAAGATTTGTTACGCTGTTACCGGGAAGAACAAAGAGATTACCCTTGTTTACCCACCCAGGTCTAATTCAAAGGCAGTGCAACCCATTTTTTGCAGGAGCAAATTCACCTGATATTTGGAGGCAGCAAGATCTGAGAGTATTGGGGAAAATGGTACGCTGGCCGACAGTGTTCCCGTGCTATAGCAGTGCGTGCTTCAGAAGTCCCCAGGCAGAGGGAGGTGATGTAGTGGGCCCTTGCTAAGTCATTGGTGTATCCTCATGGGGAAGTGGAGAAAGAACGAGGCAATGCCTCCTGCCCCAGGGCAGGTCCAAGCCCCAGGCTCGTGGTGGTTGGACCCACTCAGCCTGCAGACGCAGGGCGTTTGGAGGGATGGATAAGCTGTTTGAAGCAATATTTACAGACGCGTTATCATTAGCCTGAGAACCTCCTTGTCTAAGCTACATGACCTGGTTTCCTGAAAGGAGAAATGAAAAAACATGTTTGTTTTTAAATAAATAACAGATCCCTCACTAAATCATCTAACATACTGTCTATTTATATTTCATAAGGACAAATGTTTCTGACAACTCTCATAATAGGTCTGTACAAGTATGCCATGTTCTTCCCAAGGAGGCTTCTTTGAGTGACATAAATTGCCATTAATGAAAATTTTAACAATTCAGGCTAAATAATTTTTTAACTTTTAATGTGCAGAGATGCAACATAACATGGCAGGCCTTGAGAGAGAAGACATTTGTTTTGGATAGAAGTTGCAGAGTACATTTATTCATAGACCAAAATAAAAGCAGCATGAACATTATTTTTTAATAGCTCTGCTTGTTGGGTGGCTGTACAGAAACACTGATGTATTCCTTCAGTAAATACTGGAATGTTCAGTGCTGTAGTGCCTTGAGGAAATCTCAAATACCGAAATGTTAAGAGTACAGATCTTACAGCATTAAACAATGATGTTGACCAAGAGGTCACCTGAGACAGTGGGACTCGCTGTGAAATCATGCCACAGCCCAGTTCTCTGGTCTTTAATGACACAAACAGCCACTGAACAACCAGCATCAAGAAAAAAACATTATTATTATTATTATTATTCTTCCAGAAATCGCCCACCAGCAAAATTATAATATTGCAACCCTAAACCACAGATAATGGAGACATCACCCAACTTTCTTGTCACTCTTATCATTCCTTTCCCCATCAAGCTATGTGTGGGTCCACTAACCCATTTGAAATTCCCATATCACTGTCATTTCCCCTCCTCCCTGCCCAGCGACCACTGATGTTGGCATTGACAGGCGCCTGTCACTTCCAATGAATTCTGGATCTGGTCCACTGGACTTCTGCAAGGCAGGTGAGGATCATTAGGATTTTGCAGTGTTAGTTCCAGCTTTCCTCTTATATAATAGCAGTACCATTTCAAAGTCACAAAATACAGTTTCAATAAATGGCTTTCAGATCAGATAAATGTTTAACCTTTGCTTTGGAGTTTACAAGACCTGACAGCCATCTATTTTAAGTGTACAACGGACTTTCAAATATCATTGTTTAAATATCTAATAACTCTTACGTAAGAACTTGGCACTAACAATGCCACTATGCATTAATTTGAAAAAGCAGTAAACTTATCCCATGGAAAAGAAAATGTGGATATTGCCACTTAACAGTGTATTGGGCAGGCATCCTTATCGATTCAATCACAGTGGATTTATTTTTTAATATTTGCCAGTTGAAACAAAAAAGTTTGCATGCAAATTAATCATGCATTTTCTGAAGCCAAGTTGGTGGGGAGTGAAAATGTGGACTATTGCTATAATGTAAAAACCTTTCTGTGTTACAAGCATAGAAGTGACTCTAATAACTATACATCAAAATCATGCTGAATTTGTAAAATAAATGTATGCAGCTCTGTTGTCTGTCTATCCTTCTGAAAGACTTTAGTTCAGCAAAGCATTTTTATTAGTATTTACTATTCCCACAGAAGTTAATATACCTAATTGCAGACAATAAAACAACTGAGATTCTTCAAATTAAACACATCTTTAATTGCCTTGCTAAAATTGAACAGTAATGTCATTATGTTAACAAACACTTACACTTATTTAGAAGAGGATGATGTAATCAAATGCAAGAAAGAGTCAGGATGGAAAACTGGTATCTTTATCATTAAGCTGGCCTGGTGTGCAGAGCCCTTCCAGAAGACTTAGGAAGGAGGCATGATGCAAGTGAAATGCAATCCAGTCGGGGGAAAAAAAATGGGGTGAAGAAAATAGACACATTGCAGAGTTAGTTCTTAATTAAAATTAAAACTGACAAAACAAACCCTGCAGGCAGGCATCCATTAGTGCCACAAGGCATAAGAACATGGAAATTTATTTCAGTGCAATAGTTTTAGCTTTGTGTGTTTCCTCTACCAATAGATATTGAATTATTTGTAGTCTTCAGCATGAGTAGCTATTAAGGGAGGCAAAGGGAGAAAATGGTTAAGGCTCATTCGAAGTAGGCAGAAACCTTATTAATTGTAATGAAGTTGGACTAAGCCCTTACTAAATTTCCCTGAAGGCGAATGGCATGTGGGGAATTTTGTGTAGCAAGGAAGTTGAAGTTTCCATCCAACCGTTGATTTTTGGTGAAACACATGCCACTCATGTTCTTAAACCGCCTGTACATATCAGGTTATTGTTACTGAACGGAATCAATTATTCTGGCTCTAAACCGTACTTTGGTTAGACAGAGGATGTAGTATTTCTTGCAAGTGAGCAGAGGGCTCTAAGAAGCAGACTTGAACTCTTTTACATTTTGATCGAGTAAATTGTTTAACTTCTGTATACCAGTTTGTGTGTGTGTGTTAACTGAGAATGATATATATTTGCCTGATTTTTAAAAGCATTGGAATGTGGGGAAAAAAGCAGTATGACTAATGTTGTTTATAATAGTGTGGTTTCCATCTGATTTTCTTTATAATGCACACACTAGTGAAATCCTGCTCTATCTTGTGAACTGCAGAAGCAGCTGCAAGTATCTAGATATCCTGTTTTGGTATAAGGGAAACAAAGTCCAAAGATATTTTGACTGTGACATGCACCAAATTACTGATTTATTTTTGTAATTATTTTTATTTTTAAGCTATTCATAATTTAACTTAAGCAGTACAACAGGACTTTCCTGGGGCTCTTGCGCCCATCTGCCATAATGGCCACAGAGATTTCTCTGTTGATTGAAAAGCTCGTCTGTTAGAGGGATCATAGGTAACATTTATCTGTCAAACAGACTTTGATATCACCTCTAATAGGGTGGAATGCCCTATGCTTTCAGGTTAGTAAGGTCAAAAAAACCCTTAATTTTCTGTCTGTACGAAGCAACTAATAACTGAAACTGGAGAGGGACAGTGATTCCTACGTAGGTATATGGAAGAGAGGAGAGCAGGACTGGGGCAGCCGAGGCATAGGTGCATCTCCAGACACATCCCCACTGCACATATACCACATGCTATTGTAAAATTCTCAGCTTTGGATGAATGGAGAAAAAAACCATCATCTGTACAGAGCCCATTTTCTTGAGTGATGAGGTCAGGCTTCAGCCAGAAAACCTGTCTTTTGGTGACTATGTCTTTGTGTTAAGGTTTGAGGTCCAAGGACACCAAAATACTAAGGACTCATCTGCCTATTTATGGCTGTAATGGAGAGCAGCATAACCTTCCACCACTTTGCTCATACTGCTGTCGGTAGATAGTAAGCAGCAGTGTTTATTGGGGAAATAATTAATTGACGCCAGAGGAAGAACTTGCCCAAGCCAACAGCCCTAGAGCTGTTTTTTCCTTTCAGAAAAAAGGGCATTGATGTCCTGTGCAAAATGGCCTCATTGTCTGCCTCCTGGCCACGCTGCTTGGGGCCATTCAGGTGAGGAGTGGTTGGAAAGTGCCCACTTACTGCAGGAATGGGGAGGGCAACTGCTGCGCCAGATTGACCCCTCACTGCCTCCTTGTTCTGCTCTTGCAGCTGAAATGAGATGCAAGGATGTCTTGCCTGGGAAGTTGTCCAGATACGCTCTTGAAAAGGCGTAATGCTTCACACTGCCTACATTAATACCATCTGCACTCTTTGGTCTGTCCCTATGCCCAGTCTCACCAGCAGCGCTGAATATGGCTTTTGAACATACGGGGACCTGGACAGGGAGGAACTCACAGGCCTCACAAATTTGACTCATGTGGGGCTGAAATGGGTTGAATTTGGCTTAGGGTCTAACCACCCAGATCCTTCAGCAGCTCCAGCAACTTAAAATTTTCTTCTCTGTCAACTCAGATGCAGTGTCAGCATCCGCACATAGTTTTTTCTTGTAGGCTGGAATGACCTTAAGAGATCCCACAGTCCATGCCCCTGCCCAAGCCAGGGTCAACTCACCCTCCTCCTGCCAGCCATACCCACAAATGTCAAATGCTTCTTGCCTTGGTGTTGCCCTCCCCATAGCAATTGCTTTACAGCAATGTATGGGTTATGCACATGGATGTCTCATGGTGCTTCTGTAGCCAGGGGTCTCAGAGCTCTCCCTGTCATTACTGTGAAACTGTGAGTCAATATTTTACTGATCTTTCTCTTTTTCCCCTGATTCCTTCAAGGCCTTTCTTTAAGTTTAGCACTCAAAGTTGCATAAGACTCTTTCTGTTCTGCATTTTCTTCCTCCTGTGACGCTTTTGCCTTCCTCCTAAACTTCCCAGTGGCCTCAAAGAGCAAGTCAGGTGGGAAAACAGTCTTGTAAACAAGTCCCTTCACTTCTCCTAGGTGGGAAAATGTCATTGTAGTGGTAATCACCATAGTCTTACTCATCTGCAGTTACTCAGATCAGCTAGCTGAGTCTTTGCAGGATTTTCCCTCGCACAAAGGAGGAGATGCTCATGGATATCTTCATAGAATTGGAGACCTGGGGACACAATTTATTTGTTCACTCTTCAAAACATTTTATTCTCTTTCTCTTTTGCTGTCCCCCCAAATTTAACGTCTTTCTTAGCATGTTCTTCAAATTGTCTACTCTGACTCTAAGCAGCTTTGTGCACCTGTGAGTTCATTAAACCAAAATGTACAGGGTAGCTTCCCCGGCTCACTTTAGACTAATTAAATGGTTGTTTTCATCAGTTCTTGCAATTTATTTTACTATAGATAACGGGAGAATATATCAGCCTTGGAATTGTATTAAATATTTCCCTCATAACATATTGTCAACAAAAGTCCTGCTGAATTAATGACTTGTGTGCCTATTTGAAAGTGGGATTGTACTTGTCTAATTGTGGCATCAGTTGTCATAGTGACTATCAGGCAATCCGGCAGCAAACACCCTTCCTTGGCTGGGTTTAGGTAAAGCAGCCTTTGTGCAGTTGTCAGCCAGAGATTTATGATGGTAAAAACTATATTTGGCAGCCAAATCAATGCGCTGACCACTCTTTGTGCTTCTGCCCTTATTTTAACTTAAACGCTTGATATTCCACCTGAATATTAAGAGACCATATGTCTCCGGAGCTGTTTTGTTATTAATAGATCACTTTTTATAAACTGTGTGTAGGATGACTAGTTATTTGTATATATGTCCAACAAATGCAGTTGCTGATATTTTCTGAACACGTAACTCCAAATGTCAGATCTTGCAAGCGAGTGGATATTAGAGGGTACCTTTTTATGCCTGCTATTAAAACATGGCGAGTGATGTATAAATTACCCTGTTGAGATAAACAGTGGATTAAAATAAGGCACTCCCATTCTGTCATCACTGTAATATTAATCACCGGAGTTTTGGTCTTTAATGTTAAAATGTACCTTTTAGCAGTATATGTCACTCCATACTAAATTGCATGTTGACTGACAGATTTTTTAATCCAAACTTGCATTCTGATTTTTGTTTTCTTCATAATGTCACAACAAGGTAAGAAAATAATTTTGCTGAGGTCTGTGATTTTTTTTTTTGGTAACAGCTGGTGTTTTATTTTTAATTGTAGGTTGGGGTTTTTTTTCTTGGTGGTTTTCTTAAATTTAACTGACTTCTTTGTTTCACTAGAGCCTACGTAAATGTTTACCTTTTTCTTATTGTATCAGTCGGTGAAGGAAAGCAATCAGAAATTTCATTCAAAATATTAAAAGTGCAGAATTGAAACAGAAGAGATTATAAAAATTTCATGATGTCAGCTAACAGAGGGAGACTTTTGTATGGCCACAAGTATGTCACTTGACTGGGTCTGTATAAAAACCCAATGTTTTCTTGACTGGATCTATTTTTTACCATCATTCCAAATGAAGTTATGCTGGTGGATTTAACGGCATAGGTTTACTTTCTTAAAAGCATTGGACAATAAGAGGGCCATGTGTGTAAATGTTTTTCTAATCCAAATGTGGAGCGTTGAGACTGCTTATTTTCTTTCATTGGGGAAGTGGGCTACAGCTCTTCTTGTAAAACTTTAAAACTATAAAACTAATCATTCAGGACAAGAAATCACAGCCTTTTGGGGTTTGATTCTGTGTTATGTCTCCAAAAACTTGAAGGCCAAGTTCTCTCTTGCCATATGTGGGTACAACTGCTCCAGAATTCACATCAAGGAGATCAATACATTTAAAGTGGTGTAATACTATGTGACAATGGGTGCAATAACAATTTCACCGGAAAACAGCCTGAAACACCCACGGCTGTTGGCATTCCATGGTTTTATATGGTCAGAAAAGTAACTTCTTATTGGAATATGTATTTTGTGTCCTTATCCTCCAAAGCAATTAAACACAAATTTAGTTTGAGAGATTTCTGGGTGTATTCTGATTTCCAGTGTATTAACGCGTTGGAAATTATTTCCTTTCATTAAGGTGATTTGACTTTTGCGATACACCATTTATGGGCTGTTTCTGTGCATGATTTATTTATTTCTGTTGGTTCAGGAAGAATTTTTGCAACCATGCATTTGTCATGTCTCCTTCCCCTCCGCTGTCATTATGTTGAAGAAGACATTAAGTGTCCTGACAGGGAACCACCAGCCAGAAGTAGCTCTTGTACCTCTGTGGCACCGAGAAGGTGGTTAATCTGCTACAGCTGAGTGTGAGGTCGGGAGCCAGGAGGGAAAATCTAAGGAAGGAAAGAGGGAGTCTGAGCTCATGAGAGATGCTCTCAGCAGAAGGGTGAGTTTGGCAACAAAGAGGAGAAACCTCCAAGCCAAGAGAGAGCTTTGTATTTCAGGCTGAACCCAGCACCAAAGTGAGGAAGACTTGTTCTTGAAGGAGATGGCAAAGTTACGAGTACAGAGCAAAGAGGAAGAAAGGCAAAATTCGGTAGCAGATAGAGTAGATTCAGAGATAGTGATGGCTAGGGTAAATCAGTAAGTCCTGTTGGCTGTGGGACATGTGCATGGACAAAAGATGGATGAACTGGGAGAGGAATATTGAGGGAAGATCCTAGAAATGGAGAGACTGGAAAAGCTGCTGTCCTAGTTAAAAAGAGGGATCCCAGCAAGGAATTGTTTAGATGTTATCAGTTAAAGGTTATCTTGCACTGCTCTTGCTGGGTGCATGCTGAAAGCTGGGGCTGGAAAAGGGAAACATTTCTTTCAAACACTTTTGTAACGCTTTATCAGTTTGTTAACATTTGGTCTAAATGTTCCTGCGTGCCTCTTCCCCATCCCCCGGCCTCAAATCCCAGGTGTCAAAGCTCCTTTCACAACATATTGATAATAACCAACACAGTTGTCCGTCTTGGAAATAATAAAAGCTATAGACCGTAATAGATTTTTAAAGTTACATTTCGAGTTTAATGCTTATAACTATATCACTGGGAGCAGGTACTTGGCACAAATGTCTCCATTGGAGCATAAACACCTTGGCCTATAGCCTCTGAGAGTTTATCAGTGCCATGGGAGATATTTCCTGCTATGTACATGCTCCTCCACAATGAATGAACAGCTTGCAACTACATATTAATCTACTTGATGACCTAGATCAAGAACAAGGAAAATAATGTTGATAAGTCAGTCACTTTTCCTTTTTGGTATATCCCTGACTATTGGCACTGGTAGACAGGCAAACAGATGAATGAAGACTTTGCTTTCTGACAGGCGTCAATGTCATTAAGAAAACTTTCTTTTCTAATTATTTCTGGGCCAGAGCAAACAAGTGGCTAGGTGGTTAGTGGGTTGTGGGAGGTGCGTTTAGTTCTGCTGGGATTGATCTAAGAGCTGTAGTGTTTAGCAGTATTACAGCACTGGGCTGGATGGCTGAAATACATGGAGTTTCTGTGATTATACGTGCTGTTGCAGTGATTTACAGCGGCCAGGATCTGAACTGTCATGCCTGATTCTGTAAGAAACTTCTCTGTGCGGGTTATTTTGTTCTGTGTGGCATCGCCCTGTTAACCTCTGATCATTGTGTCCTGGCTCTAAGCAGAGAGTTCAAATCAAGGCAAATAAACTCAAGCGTTATGTGATACAGGATTATGCAGCCCTGCAGTCATTCAGCTGCAACCTCTAGAGTAACCTTCGTATACACCCTGTATCCTTCCTGTTTATGTTCATCTTTTTCCTAGCACCTCTTTAAATTACACACCTGCAGAGGCACTGATCACTGCAGTGTAGCCATAAAGGAAAGACATTGCTTCTTTGCCCTCCTAAATACCTTGAAACACCATTGATTAATTTTTCACCAAAAGTAGTCCACTCTGAATGGATTGAGAGGAATTTACCACTGATATTCTGTAGGCCAGTATGCATGGATGGCATCCTACACCCTCAGCTCTGACCGCTGTGTATTCCAGCCCCAAATCCCTCTTTTCTGCCACCCAAACTACTACACTTTTTATTTATTGTTCTTGCCAAGCTTAGAGAAAAACAAGGACTTTTTCCAGTTAAATAGAAGTTTCACAATAAGAAAAAAGTTTGAAGAGGGAAAAATATGGCTGTTGCTGTTTTCAACAGAAACTGCTCCCCAATGATCCATATATTCAAGTTGTATGGGAAATTAATACCTTAACACATATATTAGTATGTCAAAATGGCATGCCTACTTACCCATTTATCAGGTTAAAGGAGGAGACTGGTGTGACTGTAGATAGTCATTTCATTTCTGTGTGCCTCAGTTCTGTCGTTTAAAAACAGGAATACGGATAATAAACAATAGCAGAATGTTATTGAGTCATTCACATTTATAAAGCCCTTTGATATTGTCTATGCCTCAGTTTTCTCATTTGTAAAACAAGTGTAATAATTCATGTATTTATAGCTTTAAAGGATGGATAATCTAATTTGACATCCTGCAGAGCAAAATCCCTAGCATTTCATTTAGTTATTCCTTCACCTATCTGAGTAACTCGTGGCCTAAAGAAAGCATGCTTTGAGAAAGACATGAGATCTTAATTTTTAAAATGTCATGTGACTGATAACCTTCCACAACTCTTGGCAAACTGTGCCCTTTGTTAATTATCCGAGCTATTAAAACTATGCACCTTATTCACAGTGTGATATTGATCATAATTCCTAACTTTCTAGCATGTTTTGAGATGCCTTATAAGTAATTTATTTTATTGGACAATTTGTACAATATATTCTTTTCTGTCTAGCACTCCAATTATTCTGAGATCTGCAGGTGGCCTGCGCTTTATGATATCTTTCTCCAATATCCTTTTTTTCTTCCAAGTCCGAGTCATACTGGCTGAGAGATGCCCAATAGATGCTTGTAAAACGGCACCGGCTAGGATAAAGATGTGTCATTAGCGATGACCTGCCAGTGATTTTTCTCAAGTTGGCAGAGGAGCATTGACCAAACCACCAGTAAGAGGCTGCTAAGTGGAGCTCAGTGCCGTGTCTGACTTTCTACTCGTCTTCCCTCCCCAGTCTGTAGCGCTCTGTTATTTCAGGAGTCACTGGAGTGCGCGGAAAGGAGCATTCCAAGTGGTGGGAACCATCTGCTTCAGAGGGTGTTGCTGGCAACTTGTTTCCTAGCTGCATCTTAGTTAGGATTGAGAATTTTCTAATTTGATGCAATGACTAAAATCTCCTCGTTGATCGTGTGTGTCATCCTCAGCAAATTTCCGGTGTTCTGGTTATCATGCAGGAAGACAGCTGGATGCAAATACAGATGAAGTCAAGTCCAACGGAAGAGATGCGAGGTTGTGCTCACACAGGCGCGCACATGCAGGCACATGCGTGCCAAAGTGCCGCTGTGATTGTAAAACAGTCCTTTCCAAACCTTTCAAAGTATAATTCTATATTTTCCTGACATTATGTGTTTTGAATTGGTCTCTGTGAAGAAAAAAAAAAAAAATCATCTTACTGTGAAATCCAGTGTGTCTCTTAGAGAAATATAATTTACCATTTCAAATTCCAGTCGTGGGTAACTTGTTGATTGGGAATTTGTTTGATTTTCAAGGTGACAAATATAAGCAGTTGTCTCTGAGTGGACGCTTGGCTACTCTGTACAAAACAATTTATTTTTGTCCTTTTCAAAATTCTCTTTTGGGCCTATCATGAATGGACCAGCTGCCTTGGAACTTGGATAAAATATTATTCTTTTACATATATAACAAACTAGTGGAACAGTAAAAATAACATTGGTATAAGCTTGCCAAGGGGATTCGGTTGAACCATTAGGTAAGGCCTGCCAGATATATATAGTTTCGGCTGTTAAAATTACATATTCATGTGTTTTCCATATATCTATTGGCCTTTCTCTCTGAGAGCTTTGGAATATTTTTTTACTAGACTACAATTAAACAGCAGCAATTGAGACGGGGTATTCCCCAGAAATTGCAAGACGAGGAGTGTGTGGTGGCCACTTGCAGAGTTGGTCATTAATCTCAAGGAAATTAAGCGAGTACAGACTTGGTATGGAGACATGATGTAGAGGGGGAACGGGACTAAAACATAATCTTTTTGCATATGCGTTTTGCAGATTTAAGTTTTGTACAAGAATGTAATTTAAATAATTCTCTGCAGGCCAGCCAATCTATATTTGTCCGTATTATTTTCCCCTGCGCCCTAGAAATTCACTTGAGCCAGTGCCACGCGAGCCTGTATCTCTGGGAATAATTCACTCCTATGCTAGCCTAGATTTTTGCTGATTTCCCTGGCATATAACTCCAGCTATCTGTATTTATAAAGCAGTGAGTCAGGTTCTCTGCTTTTTTCAATGAAGCATGATGTTGAGTAGCTGCTGGGATGTGTGTGTTGGTGTAGCTTTTCTTTTCTGAAAGAGTTCTGCCTTATCAGAGTTACCTAGTTGGTAGGACTCGCAAAGTTGTCTTGATGTAACAAGAAGTTATTAATTAGAAGAATATTCTTTTTTGCAATATCCATGGGTAATTATCATTTTACAGATCCCTACCCCGAATCAGGCTGGATCAGGAGTGTGAAGCCTATTTCTGGGTTGCAATGAGTACTATTCGAGAGCTATGCAATCTAAATCGAGCGGTCACGGTTTTGGTATAGATGAGTCTGTACACCACTAAATTAGGCGGGCCAGTAGGGAAGTCATTCAAAGTGCTCACTATGACTTACACATTCTCACCCACCCACCTCCAAAGTATTTATGTGACCTACGAAAGCTTCTGTTTCTTCACTCACTTGGGTTAAGCATTGACGCCATTGTCTTAGGAGACCTGGGCTTCGGATGCAAGCTGCATGTACAATTTGATGGGCAGAGCAGAAAAAGGACTGAGCGGGCTTTCTGAAATACTCCAGCATGAAAAACCACACAGGTGTGGATTCTTGGGTATGAGACGGTAGGTGTCTGTGCCATGTCCTCTACCATTCCATACTGCGGTCCTACCACACCCTTAAGTTCAAAGAAAGCACAGAAAACGTTTTTTTACATAGAGCCTATTTTTGTGATGGATTGGGATCTCATTTTATGCCACTGTCTTTCTCCTGTTCTGTAAGAACTGTATGAATCTTAATCTAGAGCCTTCCAGACAAGATTATATATCTATCTATATGTATATTTTTAATATGTTTTGCTCTAGCTTTGAGGAGAGAGTTTTCTGACTGGTCTCGGACAGCTGTGAAGATTGCTTTTGGTTTTGGAAAATTGGTGTTCTGATTTCCCAGCCTGTAGAAACTATACTGGTATTGATTAGTTTAAGGAAGGCCTACAGTCTTTGGCAAGAAAGTTCTCATGTGTCAAGTATACAGGCATTGATAGGGAAATACTAAAAAAATTTCATGATGTAAGAAAAAAATCAATTGCAAGGACTTTTTTTCTTTTTTTTTTTTTCTTTTACGCCATTAGTCTACAAACATTTATTTGAAGATGTTTACTGGCTCTGCAGATGTTTGTACTGACTGTAAAGGTCTCTTGTCTTGATATCCTGTGAGAAGTCAGTCGTAAACTCCTGTCATGTCTGGTTTTTTTGTCTCTTATTTCTTGGGTTCTAGTATAATGTAGGGTAGACACCACCGACAAAGCTCAGAATATCAATTTCATGAAGATGAATACACACCAAATTCTAAATCTCAAAGCAACAGAACTTTCATTCCCTAGATTA
>VYZV01002901.1:443031-517636 GCA_013401275.1 Pandion haliaetus | reverse complement strand
GCCAGATTTCCTTTGCAGTTCTACCCAAGTGCCTACGCTGAGTGTAAGTTATGCATAAAATAAAACCCAGTGCAAAATACTGGAATTATTTTGCAAATACTTTGCACATCTGAGCCAAGGTGTGCTGTGGGCAGAGCACCCAGAGCAGCTTTATTCTGTGTATTACACTTTTTGAGTATCAGTACCCCCATTCACAGTGGGGAAAAGTAATGCACAGAAAAGCTAAATGCTAAATGTCCCATTGGAGATTCTTGGCAAAACTGGGAGCAGCACTTAGATATTCTGGCTTCCGTTTCAATATCTTAATTGCATAATTAGCCTTGCTCAAATCAGGTCATGTGGCATTCAATCTGACTTCCTTTGCTGTCGTGCTCTATGCTATGTAATTCTCATGCCAGGATAGTGTATGGAGCCTTAAATAATCCAAGATAATCTAGTAAAGTATGGTAAAATGTTAATTTAAAAGAAAAAAATCACATAAACATATATATAAGGAAATTAACACTGTTACAGATTAACATAATCAAACAAAATATGGTTCATTACGACTGTATATATTACCATGCATTTAAATGCATGCTGATTGAAGGAAAAATGTATTTTCTCTGCACTCAAATGAAACACAAGAGCAAAACAAGTAAGCTTCTTTTAAGAATCTATAACTAAGAAATTTATTTCATAGGTAACAAATGGTAAACGGACAGGAATAGTTATTTCTGTTAAAGGAATAAATCTGCTGAAATACTGCAAAACATTTTCTGTACAGCAAGCCACAATACATACAATAATGCAGTAAAATCCTCCACCAAATATCTGTTAAAGGAATAAACCTGTCAAAAGAATTAATTTTCTGTGCAACAAGGTTATTCATTCAACAGGCTTCCACCATATGTAATTTATGAAGCAAATTATACTATTCCAAAAAGGAAAGGGAAACTCATACAATGCAGTTTAAACTACAGCAAGATTGGCTAGAAGAATGCAGTCTTAAAAGTCAGGAAATCACCTAGTAAAGCCAACTGTCTGCACCTTTGCTAAGCAATGACGTTTGCAGTATATACCAAATGCTTTACCATGACTGTGGGGACAAAAAAAGAACACGCTCCTCATCATATATAAAGCAAACCCGGCATTGTAATAGGCAGGGGAACTGTTCACATTTCAGATGGCTATTCAAGAATGTACTTTCCTGGTGTATTCCACATTTATGGGTAAACAGGAGATGTGGTTCAGTTCTGGCAGAATTACCTGTCCAGTGACTCAAAAGGTGCTGAAAGTACTACTGCTCAAGTGATTGATCCTTTAGCATGTAAGAATATCTGGTGATGCTTTCTTCATTGCTACTTTCATCCTTACACTATTTTTTTATTTTGGGGCCTCAATTTTATTTGAGTTTCATTGTAAGAGGCTAAGGAACTCATCAGCACTCAGAAAATTTAGTTATCCCTTCCATTTACTACAATCCTTCTCTACCAAATATCATTAAAAACTGCAACACAAAGGTGTGTTGTGTTTTACCTGTGGCTATACCTTTAGTGTCTGAGCCAAATTCATCAAAATAATCAAACTTTTCTGTGCGCCAGATCTTTAAATTGAAAATTCCTTTGTAATTTCTTTTCCTCGGATATCTGTCTGGGGGCCACCACAACTTTCTGTTGAAGTCTTGCAATCCAGCCTGCAGTGTCATCCTTAGTGTCAAGTCTAAAGCCTCTGATATACTTTATTTACAAGTACTTTATTTTCATCCAACAATATTCCAGTCCTGGGTGGATTAATTTGCACTGTGAGTTCCAATCTTATTATTTTAATAACTTTTTGTTAACCTCTGAGCGAGTAGAATATTATTCCTAGAGCGATGCTAAACTTTCCTTAATAAAACCTGCAACAGGGTGAAAGTTGCTTTACTTGAGACTTTGTTACAAATTCAGAGCTTAAGTCAGGTTCAGTGAGGTTCATGGACCTTTTGGCAAAAGTGGGCTGAGTGTCAAGTGTTGTCAGGCCAAGTATGAACAAATATGGACTGATTTATAATTTTGGGTAGAAATCAAGTGAAACCAAGAGAAATGTGGCAGTGTAACTAAGTCACCGTTTACTTTTTTTAGGGTATTATTAATCCAAAGCTAATAGAGGAATTCAAGGTATTGGATTCCCGTGATGGGGGCGATGCCGTACAAAGACCACTTCCATGGGTAAGAGTCTTTGTAAGGACTGGAGAAATTACAGAAATCATATCTGATAATTGGCAAAATTACAGAAAATGCCACAGCCACCTTTACATTTTGAATCATATGAAATTAGTTGTTTTCTTTAAACAGCAGCTGTAGTCACCTGGAGTAATACTCACGAGGGAAACAAGCACGAGCAATAATTCACATCCAGTTAACAGATAGCCTCCAGTAGGGAAGCTCAAAGATTACATAAAAGAGATTTAGACTTCCAGTGATTGTCCATTCCTGATCTATTTATTTACATAAATTTGTCAAAGCAGAATTAAAAGCTGCAGTTAAGATCCAGAAGTCCATACCCGTGATTGAGCTAGATGTGTTATTTGAAAATATGTACCTATCAAATTGCAATATCACTTTATTTTTTTCCTGCAGGCAAACTAAAGAATAAATCACCTCCCATGCAAATCCACTCATCTGGTTTTTGTTGGGTTTTTCTTTTTTTTTTCTGTTTCGTTTCATTTTGTTTTATCATTCAGTGACTGAAATCTGATCTCAAAAAAATGTAGGCAGATGTACAGAAGACTTATTTTTCCCTTGGCACGCTGTTTAAAATCTTATAAATTAACTCCCCCTCCTTTAAATCATTCTTCTCGAGGTGTTCCAGCCAGGCATCCTCGCTGGCTGCCACATCCTAAATTCCTTGGGATTTGCTGTTGGCCTGGAATTATTGCGCAATGTGAGCTCATCATCTAGGAAATGGATGTTAAAAATATCCGTGACTTCAAATGCGATTCGTATGCCCAGTGGCATTTGAGTAAACAGCAACATCACTGACTCAGGGACCCAGTTTGGCTCTATGACATATACTAAGTGGCAAAAGCAACACCATTTTTGGGAAGAACAGAACCTGAAGATTATTTTGTTTATATATTATTGACTGGGAGGGAGATCTGGCCTCCTAAGCAAGTGTATAAAAAGACCTAGGAAACAGAGGCCTGAAAAATAAATCACTGCTGAAATAAAATTTTAAAAGTTTCCTGCTCCTGAACTCCTCAAGAAAGGTCTCATTTTAACTTCCTCTCATATTTTGAGTGTTGCAGAGAACTGTGAGCCATGAAGTGCTTTCTCGGTGATGGATTTTGCTGATGCTATAGCCCAAGTTCTGCTGCTGAGGATTTTTTGTTTACCAAGTGTGCTCACCAGTTTAGTTGTGGTTGTTGTTTAAGTAACCGTTTAAATTGCTTATAAAGATTTCTCAAGTTAGAGAATGCCCTGAGTGGTCTAAAATATTGAAACACAAGCCATTAGTTGAGATTGACAGTAAGGTCTGATTAATAGTTTGATTTTTAAAACAATTACATAAAAATATTGTTTGAAGTCATTCGTTTTAAACAGTTGACACTTTAATGCATAAATATAATGACAGATTCTTTAAGAAGGGCCTAATTTTTGCCTTGATATATACGCTGGCAATTGTGTATTTGAAATAGAATCATAAAATGTAAAACTTTTATATTTAATCACTAGTGTCAAAAATTATTAGGTAATAACCACTGCAGGAGAGAATGTGGTAAAAGATACAAAGGCCCATATTTAAAACATAATTTTTCTAATAGTTACTATGATTTTAAGATGTCATGTCGTCATATGAAGGTGAACAGGTCAGATGCAAAATTGACTTTTTCTTTTTTTTAATGTTAAGTGATCAATTTACACTCATAGAGGCGTTAAGCTTACTGGAAACCAAAGTCCTCTTTGACCACGCTCTAGGTACATCACTGACTGTTGGGACAACAGCAGCTTACTAGTCTGCTTTTCGCAAGCGGCTTAGGCTAAGCAAATCAGCCTAGCATCTTAATCCAACACGGTGCTTCTGTACAGTGCAGACATGAAACACGGAGCTGCAGGAAGTTCTAAAAAGAAATCTGTCATCTCACAAAATGCTGTTTAATTAGCTCGCACCTTGTTGTTTTCCACAAGGAACCAGGATTTTCCCCTTCGGTTACTTCACCTCTTTCTGCAGTACCAACCTAAGTGCTTTCATGATAGAGGGAAAAGAACTTTCACAGCTCTATTGAAGGCTATAAAAGTGTACAGCAGAGGAGAATCACGTCCTGCGTGTGCTCTTACTGTGTTTAAGACCCTTTTTAGTCAGTAGAGATGGCTATGATCCTTGTACTTTGCTGTTTGTCTCAGCAATCTTTTTTTCAGATAAACAATAATTACTATGAAAAATACATCTGCTATTTCCAGTCTGTCTGTGACCATCAAAACAGCTGCAGCTTTTCAGTCACAGTCACACACAAATAATACTGAAAAACTTGCAGAGCAGAAGGCTAATGTATTAGCATTATTCTTTATTACAGTATCTTATTTACCATTGGGATAGTGCTCAAGAATTTACAAGCCTTGCAGAAAGGAGTCCCTGCCCTGGACACCCCACAAAAGTGCTCTGCAATTAGATCTCTCTGCTTTCCTAAAGGAGCTCATGGGATCAGGCCCAGCAAAGACAGAATAGGAAAGAGCAGTAATGCCTCTGTGGCAGGATAATGGTCCAGGCATTTCTGCTATCACCCCTGTAGTGCCTCTAAGTGACCAGTTTTAAGCAGAGAATCTGGGTTTGTAGAGTACTTTACTGTCATTTTTCCTCTCCAATTTTTACTCTGGCTTTGCAGGGCTTTGCTCAAATAAAACCTGCTTTTGAACTGCTCTCCACTTTGGCTGCCTGCACAGGAGGGAGAAAGGGGACAGGCGTAAAAGGAGTCCAGTATTTCGAGCGGCCGATGGGCCTCAAAACCTTGTAGCTCTTCAGCCTCTACTGGAGCCATCCAGGGGATCATCTGTGCTTCCAAAGGTGCTCAGTCTTCTGTGGCTAGAAAGGGGATGGAGACCAGGTGTGGAGGAGCAAAGCCCTTTCTTAAGGCTCCAGGTACTCCTGGGCTGCTGCCAGACTGGAAATAAGATTTTTTGCTTCCCGTTATAAGTGCAATCCAGAAGTGCAGAGGAAATTAAAATAAATTTATGGACAAAATAAAAATTTAGATTGAGACACCAAGCATTATTGGTTTTTATCTAGAAGGTAGATGATGCTACATTGCAAACTAGGCGATGTTTTAAATGGTATGTGTTATCCTTTAATATAAGTTACTGAGCGTAATTTGAAAAGAAAGTAGACCAAGTGAAAGAGGTAGTTCAAGACAATGTTTAGTTCAGTGAGGAGGACACACACCAAGATGTCTAATTAAAAGAAAAACATTTATTTCTTAGTCCCAGAAGTACCACAGAAAAACTGTTCCTCATAGCACTTCTACATTTTGCTGCAGTTCACAGCAGGAGCATCCCAGACAGGCACAATCTGGTTGTCCGGTTCAGGCATACTTCCCCAGATACTCTCCTCTCAGCCCCGGTAACAAGATACCAGGCTAGAAAGACCTTTGCTACCACCTTGTATGGTCTTTCTTATGTTCTTACTTAAGAAGCGCCTGGGTTTGCCAGTTTAAAATTCTTTAATTTAAATTGAAAATTAAAATTGGCATTGTTATTAAATTATTTTATTAAACTCATTTTTAATTTATTAAAATTAAATTAAAAATAAAAATTCAAATTATTTTGTATGCCATTTAATGTCATCTGTTTGAACGCCACTTGCCAGGAGCTATGGTTAGAAGCAATCACCAAAATTTTGGTCTTGAGATAATGCCAATGAGACAGCACGTGGAGCACTGTAGGGTGTTCAATGATTTGGTCCAGAGATGCTCCAGTGAATTCTCCAAACCAGCTGAGGATCCCTAGAGAAGACAGTTATTTCCATTCTCATGCGTAGTTTTGTAGCAGCCAAACTACAAAACATGGGTTTTGCCTTATTTCCTGTCAAGAAATATGTGAGCACACTCTAGCTCTGTTTGCCCTATAGGGAAATATTTTCAAATTCACTGCTCACTTCTATTAATGTTTCCTAATTGTTTAGCTGATGAGGGTAGTAGATGTATTGCTAGCAAATACTTTGCAGCTCTCAAAGGAGATAGCTCTGCTTGCAACAAAATTGTCTCTCAGCCCATACTGGAAGCATGTCCACCCTTACCTTTGCCATCAGGATGAGTCAGCTGAATTCAGCTCAAACTGATCTACTCAAAATCAAAGAGGACATGTTAGTACTCTTCCTTTTCATCACCAGACTTATCTTCTCCACTTAGAGTAGGTTATTAGTTCAGGAAGATCTATGAAGTTTGGAAAGTAGCCAACATAATCCCATTTTTAAATATGGCACCTAGGAACACCAGAAAAAATCAGTTTAACTTTGTGTCTAGTATCTTACCTGCACTGACCATCTGAAAATAATTATATGCATGTGTATGTAAATATATATATATATGGGAAACAGTTCTGGTAATCAGACTAAATATATCCAGAGTCTGTTAAGCTCCTCATTCATACACTGTGATTTGTGAGGCACTGTTTGTTTGTTTGTTTGGGGTTTGCACTTGTTTTTTCTTGTGTATTGTTACTAGAGCAGATGGGCTTATCTTTCCAGAAGGGCTTTTGGCAAAGTGCTTTATCAGATCACCCTTCTGATGTGCGACACAAAAACAGCTTCTTTGTCTTCATAGCGGGGGGATGTATGGGAAAATCTCCCTCCCAGTTTCACATGTGTCCTTCCTGCATTTTTGTTTGATGCTATTGCCTTCATCATGATTGGTGTGACAAGAGTTTACAGCAGAGAGGAGTCAGCAAAGCACTCTGATGATAAAATCTTCTGGTTTGTTGACGCTATGGCCAGTTCTTTGTAATTCATGAGTTTGTTCACAGTGGGTGATTTTAGCCCGTATATTGACAGGAATTTTTAATCTCTGTAGTATCTCTGGGATGATGCAAGCAGAAGGCAGCTGTTTATGTCTTTCACAAGCATCCTTCATCCCTACTGTGTTGGCTTTAGATGTGTGTTTAATATACGGGTAGTTATCTCTTGCTGATCTCTACTTGGCAATGGCCACAGAAAATAAATCTATGTTGATTTTATTAGATCTGTCAACAGTCCTTGATGTTATTGACAATGAGGTTTTGTTGACTTGCCTGCAGAGCCTTGTGGAAATGGAAGGAGACCTTCCTCAAGTTTAGTATTTTCTTAGCATCCTATGACGTGCATCCAAACTAATAACCCCAGCCAACAGGTTGGTTTATAGTGAAGTGGCCAGACCTGATTATTTTAGGAAGAATAATACAGTTTGATGGGTCCATACGGCAGAGTTAAAACAGGGAGGGGTGATACAAAGAAAGAAGGAGGAATGCTCTTTAGCATGATTGAAAGCCCCCAATTTCATGGTGTTCTCTGAGCTATTATTGCAAATACTTTACCGCATCTTGACTTAAAGGTCTGTGAACCTCTTGGTTGTTCTGTAGCAGCATTGTGCCAGCTAAAGAGGAAGCAGTTTTATGCTTTGACAATAATCTTTGTTAATATATTTTCTAGCAGGGGAAAAAAATAATCCTAATTAAGAAGTTACTTCATGCCTTACAAAATGGAAGGGCAAAAGGTTACTTGTTCCAGGGAAAGAAAGGGGGAGTAGATCTGAGAGCTGACAGTGGGATTGGCTTGGATCCACCTCTCTTTAAGCTTAGTTTTTGCAAGCTCTCTGCCAGTTTGGAGCACAATGGACCTCTTTCCGTACCTAATGGCATGCTGGATGTCAGCCCTGGCCTCAAGAAAACTCAACTGCACAAACAGAAATTAGGTGTGTTTCTGTGCAACAAAAACAACATCTTTCTCAACAGCAATAATTTTCATACCGTTCTGAAGATAGTTTATTTGTAATCCATTCAAGTCCATATGTAAAATACTTGCACTGAAAACACAAAGATAAAGTAAGCTGTAATAGCGTATAAACACATGTAATACAGATGGATTTCAGAGTTCTATCTGTATTTATGTCTGGAATATTCATGCCTTGATCTAATCCTCTTCTTCTTAAAGGGGAATTTTTCAAAAGTTCTTAAGGACCCATCATTGGAGCTACATCTTGAAAAGGGCACGTCTTTCTCTCACACACCTCAAACAAGGTGGCCTGATGTTTCAAAAGCTGCTCAGAATTCAAACACTTCCTTCGGGTGCCTAAGTGGAAGAGCATCTCTTTTGAAACTTTGGCCACTTGTGGAGGTGTTTAAATGGGAAGACTTGGTGCTAAGTAGGGCATGTAAAAAGTTTTCCCTTGAAATATTTCCTTAGGGAAAATTGGGGTTTTGACTACTGAAATGTTATTTCACAAAGAGCATGCTTTCTGTCATAATAACGGGTTTTAATAAAAGAAAAATGACCACTTGAAGAACAAAGAAGATTCCTGTTATAAACTAAAATTTAAAGCATTTTCAATTTAAAAGTTAGCATTTGCCCTTTGGAAGCTTCATTGAATTTTTGGTTTTTTTAACAGCATTTTCCTCAAAGAGGAGGCTGGGCAAGAAGAACAATTCTTTCCAGCTCTAACATAAAATTTTAAGGTGAAACAAGTGGCAAGATTCAAACAAACAGAAGAAAAATGAACCTATCTTTAAAAACATCCCTGGAAACCACTGAAGATCTACATTCATCCTTTTTTTGTCACTAAAAACTGAAAAGTTTTCAGACAGCTATCAGGAAGCAATGGAGTATGTGTGCAGAAATCTGTAACTGAAGGTAGATTAAGAATTGGAGCATAAACTTCACTTACCTCTTGAGTAGACTTTGAGCTCCAAGGCCCTTAAAGGTTAACAATAAAATCTCAAATTGAATCCTCATTTTCAATATGAGACAATTTAAGTTATAAAACAATGAAGTGACATGAGCCTAGCAAGGCCAATGAGGACACTTAAACCAGGGTTGTCGGAATGCCCATGCTTTATCACCCATGAAAGGATGTAACTCTCCATGACATTAAGGATGCAGGGTTTGATGGAGTGTCACAGTTAGTTGACACCAGAATCATCCGAAATCGTAGACTCCCTGTCACATCCTGCCACTGCAGAATAGAAACTAATGATTGTGCTGCTACACCGTCACAGGCATGCTAGGGTGCTAGTAGCTAGTAAATTATTACATAGCAGTAAGAGTTGCCAACAGGAGTAGACTTCTAGAGCTAATAGCTAGGAAAAAAAAAAGGGAAACTGTAAATGTGGGCTGGTTTGCTCCAATAGAGTGGGCTGATGTTCTGAGTGTCTGACGGGACAAGTGGTTTGGGGAAGATATAAAGTCATGCTGGGCCACTGCATGAGTCGGAAATCTGTACTTTTCTGGAGAGGTTTTGTGAAAGGGATATTTGTATAAGAAAACATGAATATTCACTTTTGGTCATGGAAAATGTTTTTCCAAAGACTGATAGATTCAAAACTCCAAGGCTTCACTCTTTAAACAAATATATATATATATAAAACAAAGGAACATCCTATTTCAAAAAAAGAAATTTGCAGGAAAAAATGGAAAATATTATTTACAAAATGTCATTCTGAATCTTTCATAGACTCCAGAAGTCTGTAAATAACAGAAATTTTTAATGCTTTTTGGGCCCAGATGCAATAGCCATTGATGGAAAAATAATTTTATTTTAGATTGATAGTTTTTTATAATTTTCTCAAAAGGAACAATATCAAAAATCAATGTGTAAGAAATACAGAAGACAGATGCACTGCATCCTCAACCGAATGATCTTTTTGAGCAGACTCCTGCCCAGGATGCAGCTGAGCACAGAAATGAAAGTCTTCTGGGTGCAGATTAACAGTATTTAAGCATAACAAGCTGCCCGGTTACACAGAGGAAAAACTGACTGATTTGGGATCACTGCTGATCACAACCTGGGCAGGAGTCAGTGGTGGCATCCTGCTGTGATAAAGGTAGTTGCCGATTTGCAGTGTTCAAACAGACCTGTCACCTGTGAGATGTGGGAAGTAATCCTTCTCTCAACACTGCCTCAGTCCCTGGCTGGAGCACTTTTTCCTGGGTTAGGTTCCTTATTTCAAGAAAAGATGTCGCTTCTTTGGAGAGGAGGCTGAATACAAAGTCTAGAAACCCGGACCTAGCAGGACAGATTGGATGAACAAGGCTGTTTAGCCTAAATAATAAGTGCTTGAGAGGGGACGTGAAAGTAATTACAGAAGAAACAGTGGTAGGGAAGACAGAAACAATCTGTGCATAATAGAAAGGACATGACATAATGGGCTTAAATTACAATGAAGAATTCCGGTTAGACATCAGGAAACTTTCATAACAATCAGGATAATAGAGCACTAAGGTAGACTGCCTGCGGAGGTTGTGGGATCTCCACCATTGGAGGCCTTCCAGAGCAGGGCAGACAGACTTCTGAAAGGAAAGACAGGAGGATAATTGATCCTGCCGTAGGGCGGAGGGATGCACCGGGTGACCTCCCAAGAACCCCGTGACTCTCTTCGTTTGAACTGTGAATACCCTTCATCCACATCCTTCTTAAAACTTGTTTTTTGGTCTTAAGTCTCTGTTTTCTGCTGGTTCATCTCTCAGATCTATTTCTGATTTTCTTTTAGAAGCTTGGCCTTATCCACTTTCATCTGAAAACACAAATTTAACTACTACCTCTATGCTGATGATTCACAGGTCTATCCATCTTCCTACTTCAGACCTAGCTAACACTCTTCAAAATAAAAGCTCAGCCTGTTTTCCTGTTGTAACGTTGCAGATGTTTTGTTCTCCACCAAGTTCAGCACAGCTTAAAGAATCTCATTATAATCAATTCCCTTTGTCCCCTGCTTTTCCTTTGATCACATTAAATAACACTGTCAGCCCACTGGTAACTCAGGTCTAGAACCTGGAAGTTATTTGTACTTGGGACCTCAGCTGGCTCCTTATTCCAGACTGTATTTTTATTTTATGGGGGAGAGGGAATATTGACCCTGCAAAATGACTCAATAATATGGCCTCTCATCATCTTCATCTTATTTCCTAGTCTTGACAAATGCAGGCTTTCTCATCTACCCTTTTTTAATAGCACCATAAGCTGCATTGCTGTCTTAGCTGCTTCTTTGACTGTGCCAGACTGGAGAACTGCAGCTCGGCAGAGCAAGTGCCAGGCTTTGCAGGTAGCACACTGTACCCAAACATGTGTTCCTGTCTTGTTACACCACTAACAATTTGTTGTTCAGCGGTGAAAACATGCTGAATAATGAAAGATGCCTGGAGAAAGGAACACAGTGCGTACGTGTACCTGCAGCGTGTTGTTTCTGTTTGTGTACACAACCCTGATTGGAGACGAGGGAGTGTCAGGCTTGCCTGGTGGATAAGCACTGGTTCCTCTGCCAAATGAAACTCTGTGGCTGCAGAAACAGTGTCCACATTTGCTTTCCAGAAAGTAAATACACCCACTGAATTCCCGCCGTGCAGCCCCGCAGCATGGCAAACACCTCTGGGCAGAGCCCTGCGCTGCCGGCTGCAATGGAAAGGGAATGTGCAGGACCTCAAGCCTCAAGTCCCGTCTCTGCGCTAAATCAAACTGACCTTGATTTGAAATCAAAGGGATGCTAAGGGAGTGTCCAGGTACATCCATGTACCTGATCAGAGATGTACTTGGACTATAAGCTTTTTAGGCCAACGATTGGGTTTGCTTTTTGTCTGTGTTTGTGCAGGTGCCTAGTGCAGCTCCATGACTAAGCTCACTGGCAATCCCACAGTACACGGCAGTAAAATAAGTAAAAGCTGCTTTTCAGTGGAAAATAAATGGACAAAACCTTCCTACCTTCCTCCTGAAAACGTGCTGTGGTGCCGTGTAGCATGAGGAGACATCGCTGTTTCTTTAGGCTTAGCTGTGACCGTGAGCTTTGGTCACTCTCTGGAAAGAGCTGGTATTAACGGAGGAAGCACAAGACGACAGTGTTTACACCATCGCCTGTTCTAACCAGCTGCTTATGGAGTGACTGTGAACTAGAGCAGATGAAACCCACACGCGGTCAAATCAGGGGACTAATGAGGTCTGGGACTGGGAAATCAAGGAGGGACAACGGGCAAACAAAGTGGGACTGTGCCACAAGCCTCTGAAGTCTTTAAGTAGCTTCGTTATGTCAGCAGCAAACAAGGGAATAGCTTTGCAAGAATTCAGATTCCAAATACCATTGTAATTAGCATTATTTCAAGATTAAAGAAACCACCACTTCCGTGTAACAAATTATCTCCAATTTAAAAGCAAAAATAATGTATTTTTTGTTCATAAAAAATGCTCAAGCGGAAGCATTCTCACATTAATTATTTCAGTCTATTCAGAAAGCATATCCCTGCTTGCTTTTTATTATGCCTTCCAGCTCCTTCTTTGAAAAATATGTTAAGAAGCTGCAAGCTATTTTCCAAAAAAATGAAAAATAAATAATCTTTGAAGCAATTAGAGCTGAACGACAGAATGTATAAATATTTTTTTTACTTATTCTCCCCCTAGATTCAAATCCTCCATTTTCTGCCACCTCCCAACTTGGCAGCTGCAATTCAAGCATCTTTGCTTGAACTTTGGAGGCAGGCAAGTGTTTCTCTTTCCTCCCCTAGAGCGGAATCAAATCGTATTCTGTAGATTTGACTGGCAAGAGCTTTTATAAGTGAGCTGAGGGTTACTCCTGGAGGCTAAATGCATTATTTCTATAATGCATTTGTCTTCACTCTCTTAGGAGTCTAAATACTTCTGAACCTTTCCTTACAAAAGTAATAATTAGTGGACATGTTACAAAAAACTTTGCTTACATAAGAAAAATCGCAAAATTGAATAATAAGAACTATGGTTGGTAGTGTGGAATTATCTGGAATGTATTTTATTGTAAGAACAAAGAGCACTTTGAATGTCATGTAAATATCATTATAGAGCTGCTTTTTATTTTAATGAAGGCTTTGCACTGGTTCAGCGTTGGGCATAACCACTCAGCATTAGCGCAAGTTTAAGTCAACCTGTGTTGCAGTGAGGCCGGCAGCTACATGTGATTTTCAAAAGCACCTTCAGCCTCAGAAAGTTGAATTTAAAATGTAATTAAGGAACATTCATCTATTTTCATTGCCACAATCGAATCAATATGTAGCTCAATTAAACAAGAACAGTGAACTGTACAGCACTATCAGCTACACTAATAAAAGGTACCTGTTTTCAATTCTCTGTAATATATTTTCTCCTTTTCTTTCTTTGCTTTTTGCCATAGGAACAGGAGAAAGCATCCAAACAGTTTCCTATTTCTCTGGCACCAGCTGGAAGTAGTCACGAGTTGCAGGGAGATAATATATTAATATGAAACTAGCCAGGAGACAAAAAAAAAAGCTTACACAGCAGCTTTCATAGGTAGGATGATTAAAAGTGTTATATACAATATAAGGGCGTGGGGCCACATCCTCATTTGTTTGCTTTCCCAAGAGGTGGATGGGAGGGTGCGCAGGGATCCTTCCTGGAGATGGTATGGAGGATGTTCTCCGTGGGGCAGGAGAGTTTGGGATCAGTGGAGGATTTTTCTTATCTAGGAAAAATTTGAGGACTTTCTTAGTGCAAAGACATCCTGGGCAGTGAAAGTAGCACCTGCTTGCATGCCAGTGGGAGCAGAATAAGGTGACCATGTGTAGGAGGGTAAGACTGACCCCAGAATAACGTCACCGTGCAGCGCTCGCTGATGCTGGGAGCAGTTACCCACCCTGGGTGACATTTGTGAGTTGCTCCTGTAGCCCATGGTCTTTCAATGGGGTTCTTGGAAGTCAAAAATGCTCAGGATCATGAGTGGGAATTGGAGACGCTGGGCAGTAAATCACAGGTCAGGGCAGAGGGGACCACCACGGCCACCCACTGTGATCTCCTGTGCAACCTGGGCCTGAAAAGTCCAGAAACAGGGACAAAATTTTTAGGGAAGTTTCAGTTTTGAAGCCACAGTTTAAAAACTTCCAGCGACAGAGGATCCACTGCGACCTGAGATGACACTGGCGAGTGGTCTGGCTGTCAGGGAATTTTCCAGCTTCTTTCTTTCAGAGTATCTGTCTAATTCCTACAGACTGTGATAAAGTTGCTCTGTGATCCCTTCAGAGTTAGGCTAAATGAGCTTTTCCATGATACAGCATCTTTTTCAATTTCTTTAATGTTTCCTATGACTTTCTACTATAATTGCCTAATTTTTCAATGTACTTTTCAAAGTGTGGATCCAGAACTCAATATTGTCACAGAGGTAACAGCAGGCTGAAATACAGAAGTGAGCCTGTTACCTATAGTCATATATAAGCATCTTAGGATGAGTTTGTTCTTCAGTTGACAACTTAACATTTGGATATAATGTTGAATGGATCATCCCCATGTCTTCTTCAGAACTAAGGAGTCCCACTTTTAGAGAGTATGGTCTTCATGTTTTAATTACTAGATGTGTAACTTCATATGAAGTCACATCTCTAACTCGGATTTTTGCCTTCAGATGGTTTATGGTCAATCTTGTTCAGTTTCAGTAACCCTTTTGCAAATTTATTTACCACTCTTCCAAACCTTTTTTCACTTCTGACCTTTGCAGCAGTAGTTGGTTTTCTCCCAATGGGTGCTAATATTACATAGTACAAGGCCAAGAACTATTCCCTACAAAACTGCATGAAATGCTGCCGTGTTTTTTTCTGGTTTATTAATCAAAATGTCTTGGAGTAATAAAAGCAAAGCTAATGACATTAAAAGTCTACTGACCAATGGCACATTTACACTGCATATGAATTATAGTTACCTCTGAGCTAGCTGTAAGCTACTAGATAAGGTACCATCTGCAGCAGGATGGAGCTTAGAGCAGTTCATTCAGTTTGCTTTCCTAAGTTTGTTTGTACCCTGTAATTCTGTAGCTACCACGAGGGTTTTCATGCTGTACCTTTGACTGGTATTTACTTGACTGAAAACTGAATATCCTCCCTTTCCTCTCTTGTGTTTTCATTCCTAATAATAAATTAAGGTTGCTAATTTTTTTTCTTGATCTTATCCAAAACCAAATGGCATTGTGTCTCCTTTCAGCCAATAGGACAATTTTTTTGTTTATTTTTCTAAACCTTTTATGTCTAAGAAATATCAGCTGTGTACTTTTCTTGTCCTTTTTTTGGACAGATCTTTGGAGATCATAAACGCTGAGTGCATTTCTTACTTGACAGGGAGAGGTGGCATCAAGTTTTATATCTGCAAGTACTCTGTTACTTGAAATGTAAAGAAACCTGCTCAAGCATGGTCCATGCCAAGCAAGGAGAGACAAGGACTCTTAAAATCAACTGCCAATCTCTTCATGTCATGAAAGTTCCTGGGCAAAGAAACAGTTGTATTAGAGGTACAGACAGACACATTTTCTTTGGGGATCAGTAGTGTAGGAGCAACACATATTTGCTCATCTGGCTGTATAGTCTAACTAGCTGTTTGTTATATTATTTACTAGGTTTCTGTAATCTAACCTTTTTAAGTGCATGGGTTTTCTATAGAGTGCAGAGACAAATCTGCTCCCCAAAGACACGTTAAAGAGCGCTAGCTGAAATGTTGAGTAACGATAAATTCCTTTGAATTCCTTGTGCGCATTCTAATCCACTATGATGAAACTTCCATGTTTTGTCAGCTACTGTAATTTTGCTTTCAGAAATGCAATACAAATTCTTCCTGGGTAAGTGAATTGCACATTTAGCAGTGTCTTTCAGAAGAGTATCGCTATTGTCGTGTTACAAATAGCATGTGTTTCAGTAGCACTCAAACATACAGGCTTCTTGCTGGTATATATTTGAAACCCAATTGTTTTTACTCAGCTGAAGCCAAGCTTACTTTTTTTTATTTCTTTCAGTAATTACCTTATGTTTTATTGCCTGCAGGGAGAGACCCTAAATTGAAGCAAAGTTAAGGATGCATAGTTGAAAAAAAAGATCATGAAAAGATAAAGGTCCTGGTTCTATGATCTTGGATTATAACAAATCATGAAAAAAACTGAGTTGGCTCCTCTTGTCAGTAAGAATCTGTCCATATCATGTTTCAGTTTTGTTTGGTTTGGAACTATGGGATTTATATAAAAAAACCTCATCAGTATGAAACATCTTGGGGAGAAGAAGGAAAGCTACAGGAGGAAACAACCTGAGAGAACATACAAAATTTTCCTTTCTTTCTTCCTTTTCCTCCCCAAACCATATTTTAGTAAGATATCAAAGATGAAAAATTTCCAGCAAGAGTTCAAATGGTTTCATAATAACAGAAAAAAGAGTCTCCATCTCAACTACAGGAGTCACTCTGCTGTAACAAAATCCAATAGTATGTATAAATGCAATATATTGCATATTGTATGTTCAATAACAACAGAAAAGCCAGCCTGGCTAAAAATAATTATGAAGCTCAGCAGCTGTAATTAAAATAATTTGATGGGAGATAGGAAACATTTATGCATCTTGGCAGAAAAAGACATTTTGAGGATTTTGATTGATGTCTTTTATGTTTCTTCTATGTATTGTACAAAAGTAGATATGGGCACTGCACCAGTATGTTAACTAGACATAATGCTGTGTGTCTTACTAGGGCAGATGAAAGGTCAAACTGAGAAAAAGTGAATAGTTTGGTGGCTTCCATTTTCCACCAAAAACATCAAGGTAGATGATGCAAGTCTTTCATGGGTGAGCCCTTATAGACTCAAAAAATCCAGCTGAATTCATTTGTATGAGGTCTACTTACACAAATTGGCATTCATGACAGTGATTAAATCCGGGCCAGTGTAGTTCACCGAGAAGAACAAAAACTAATATCAGGAGTCATTTTAGTGAGAAATATTAACCCCTGCATTGGGCTTTTCAACACTTCACTTGATGCTTGGAAAACATCGCAGCAAACAACTGATCTCACAAAGCCAGTCTGCTCCCAACAGTTTCCTGTTGATAGTATATTTTTTTCTTCTGTTAAGATAAAGAATGGGCCAGGTTTTTATCAGGGAGCTGACTTCAGTGTTTCCAGTGAAGCTGAGTGAATGTTGTCTGCACTAGTGTAATCATACCTTACAAAAACAAGGAGCTATCTTCACATCTCAATTTACATTATTGATGCAGTATGAAATAAGTCCTGTAGTAGATGAGCACTCTGGGGATTCTCTTGTTTGTCTCAGCATGTTAAATGACTGCAAGGCATTACACATCAGAGATAGAACTGCTTAAGTGCATAATTCTTCCTCGTGGCTTTGCTAGGAGCTAAACGAACCTTCTTAAACTAATAATAAAATAATCTAAGATATAAAAATATGTTTCTTTTGGACAAATCTGACATGTTACAATGACAGAGTGTTTATGACTCACAATCACCACCTCCGCCACCAGCACTGCTGTATTTAGAAGCAGCAGGCAGCAGAGCGAAATAGGCAGCCCTGAAGTTTCACATCAGGATAAAAGTAGCTAAATTTTTACTAAATGGGGATTAGATATTAATGAAGAAAAAAGATGGTGGATTTCCAGGACTATGGCTCAAGGGAACACTCTCCTATTTCACTGAGCCTTGTAGTTGTGTCGAAGTTCAGATTGCAGTTTAGATATAAACAGATGAAGACTTTAGGGATGAAATATAAACATTCCCAAGTTCTTACAGTTCTAAATTAGGTGCAGTTCCAAGAACATGGGTTTTGGTCCTAGTGCTGTTTATATTTGATTTTTATGTGTCAAGGAGTACTTATTCAAAGGTGGAAGAAACTAAACCAGGAAGGCTTGTCTCGTTAAATCTGTACATTAGAGGTGCCTCACAGCATGTAATGATTAATTGGTTCTTAGAGGAGAAATTTCTACTCCCCCAAATGGAAAACTTTTAAAAGTTCAGGAACATACATTTCTGCATGCAGAAAGGATGAATAGGATATAGTCAGCTTTCAGTGTCCTGCAAGATTTCGAGAAAAATGTAGCATAGCAAATCTGTGTTATTATTGCAGTAAGGTGAAGTAGAGGAAATGTCATTTATAAACCTCGGAAAAGACTATCAAAACCACTATTTACAAGTTCCTTTTTAGTCATAGCCATGTAAAACCTTTAGCATCACTTCAGATTAGCCTTTGTAACCTTTTTCCTATGCTCTTTCTTATGTTAACTCCTAATTCTCTTGCCAAAATTCCTGCAGTCACGTTACCTATTGAGCTAAGTTAATGAGGAGGAGATCTGCAGCCACAGAAACTTCTGGTAGCAGGAATTGCTCAGCATCCCAGGCAAGTCAGGAGCCAGGGAGCTGTCAGCGGGACCAGAGCCCTTCCCAGGGCAGAGGGTGAAGGTGGGTTCTGAGTGCACTGACAGGTAGATATGGATCTGCAAAGTGTCCCTCCCTGAAGGTGAAATACAAGGATTTACAGGGGCCTGTCACACACACACAGAGCCTTGTCACAATCTTACCAACCTTCAGGAGAGGCAGGGAGGGCGAATTGATCCCGGTGGGATGCACAGGCTCTGGCTCCGCCTGAGAGCAACAAATAGTTTTGCGGTTTGATTGATGCAATTAAAGCAAGAAACCTACAGGAACTGTGGAGGGAGCAATTTCATCGCTTGTGTCCAGCATCTTGATTAAAAATCAAAAGTGATGAACTGACCAAGCATACAAAATTAAATATGTCTGTCCGATGAATGTGGAAGCCTTTGTAAAAGAAGCCGCCTCATACTGGTGTGATGCCTGCTCAGGATTTAGCCAGCCTGATGACCCAGTTTGACCTAAATGACTTACCCAGTTTACCTGCAGCTTTGCTGGTTTTCTCTAGCAAATCCTAAATACAAGCTTTTTCCCCCTTGCCTTTTGTATATATTAAGCTTCTGTTTGTGTAAATAACCATCTTACATAAATAATAGACCATGAAATATTGTAGCATGAAGATGAATTAGACACTTTTTCTATGATTTTGTTCCTCACCCAAAATATAACCACTCAGACATGTTTTCGGAATGACGCACATTTTAGCGGAAAAAATATTTTAGAAATATGCTTAGCGTGTTGGCATTATTTCTTTTTGGATCACTCTGGTTGTAAGCAAACTAACATTGTGAGCTCCACTGGGCAAAAGAAATATTACTACCTCTGTACAAAATATGTGTATTTGAACTCTTAGTTAAACATTTTAATGTTAGCTTAGGTTTTCCAGTTGCCATAATTTTAGATAAAGAAATTTGTGAAACACTAGGACTAACTGTAAGAGAGTCCAAATGTTTTCTTCCTATTTATCAGCTATGCGCATTCTTACCACAGTTACTCAATTTTTAAATCTTTCAAGGCTATTGGTAAGATTCCAGGAGGTTTGCTAGCCTTGAAATGGAAAAAAATTCTGCGATGCCAAGAAAATGTAGCCCAATCTGCATTTAAAACTACTATAGTTAAATATTTAAAGGCTTCTCTGTCCCACTGCAAAGTATTTTGCAGCTTACTCTTAAATTTGGAAGTCTTGGATTGCCTTGTCTTGATCATTTCCTCTCTTGTATCTTGTACTTTGGTCACCTTACTAGTGGATCAAAAGCATCTCTGTTTTATACCACATTGCCTTTTTCAATCCAAATTGTTTTAATTGGTAACTCAGCCAATTTCTATTTAAACAATTTCCAGTGATTTTGGAAGACGAGTGGGAAATTTTTACCTCAGCTAACCCTGTCACAGACCATGCCCCAATTGTATTCTTTAAGTCAGCCAAATGCATCTTGGAGGTGCTATAATTTTTTTACCTATAAACTTTTTTTAGAATTCAGATGTAAAATTCTGAACTGAGAACATGGATTTTGAAAACACATCTTCCATTTAAATCTTAACTACATACCTTTAAATGTACCAAGTACATTTAAATTTTAGCCGACTACCTTCCAATCATCTTTCAGACCAAAGATTTGTCTCGCCTTATTCGGGAGATACCCAGTTTATTTGCTCGGTAGCACAACAAAGCAAGCATTGATTCAGTTGGTCCCAAAGAGCTCCCAGATTTTTTCCTTCTCTTATGCAGAAGGCAGTGCCGTATGGCCATAGGAAACAATACCTGTACTGGTGCTGATTTTGCTCTATGCAGGGCTGTGAATCAGTTCCTTATTGAGTGTTTCTTGCTAACAATGAAAACCCGCTTTTCTGTTATAAATGCTGTGAACAGTTCCAGGTGAAGATGTCAGTAAGGATTTTCAGGTTAGAAGATGCTGTGCCCAGCTGGATCAGGTTCAGGTCTCTGCTCATGTGCCAACACATCCAACAAAAGCTCGTTGGAGACTAGTTTACTCCAAGGGATGCTAATCTAGAGGTCGTTGTTCCTCTCATCTAACTCAACCATGCTTGCATGAAGCTGGTGCCTGTTTTTCAGTGGTGTATTTGGTTTTCGCACCCAATGCTGTACCGCTTTTTCAGCGTTTGGGTTGTTTTCACAGTGAGGTGTGGTGAATCTCATGCCAGGACAGGATGAATGGGCAAACCCAATGTGTTAGCCCATTGCCAGTGGGGTATTCTGGTAGGGCTGAGCCTCTTCTGTACCCCTAAATCCCTCTGAGCTCATCTGCCTTTCTGCATGTCATGATGCTTGGCACCTGGTACATGCTCACAGTGCTGATTGAAAGGAAACAGCCTACAACTTTAATTAGCTAATCAGCCAGTGGAAAAAAAAAAATCTGTAAAAGGGGAATATTAACAAAGCCTCAATGGTTGGTAAATTATACGCTTGCTGTGGATCTAGTGCTCTTCTGAGCTGCTCTGTAACTAAACTCAGGTCTACATGGAGTGTATGTCCTCCATTCATTGTAATGCATGGTTCTTTTCACCTCATTGTAGGTGTGGTTTTTGTTTTGGGTTTAGCTTTTTAGTCTCCTGATGTTTAAGCAAACCAGATATCCTTTCAGAGCTATGCTAAGCTCCTTTAAGGAAGTAGCATGCAGAAGTAACAAGATAACAACACTATCAGCAGCAGGGCAGGTAACGACAGGTTTAGAGACTGAAATTATTGAGCTCATTTAGTGTTCCCACATCTTGCAGCAGGAACAAGCTGTCCTGTTCTAAAAACCTCCTGAGTGTTAGTGATGCTTTTTTTCTGGCAGTCTGTAGCTCTGCTGACTGCAGAGTTTATCACATAAGGAATTAGACTGCCATGTTTGAAGTCTGCGCATCCTCAAAACCAACTCATTTCATCTGCCTAATATTTTATCCTTTCTGGCCTAGAGCTGGCCTCTGTTTCAAGGCATTACTCACTATATTGTCCATTACAGACTTCCTTGTTCTCTTTGATGGCTACACAAGCCATCTCCCACAGTCTGATCTGGTGGCCAGAGGGTGAGTAAACTCTCACCAACCCCCTTCCTTCTCAGCCAGGATTAAATGGACCATGTGACAGAGGGAACCAGATGAGACTCCATTTCGTCAGAAAATTTCAAACCTCTGATGTTCAGGTAGCACAGTACATTTTCCATAACGCATCTCTGCTCTCCCTAATATATGTCTGTGGGTTTCAATGGAAAAGGCGTCTCTACCTGTTTCTGTGATCAGTGTTATTCAGAGTTTGGCATATTTCTTCCTCTTCACTGCTGTTGTTTTAAAGCAGAGACTAGCTGTGTGGATCTGCATACATAGCCGCTAATTCTATATACTCCTAAACATATTGGGAGAAAAGTTAAGTGTTTTAGCAAAACGCCAGTCCTCCCAAAATCATTGAAAGAGATTTCCCCCCCTTCCCCCAAGAAATAATTGTGTGCCTTATTTTCTTCTTGGAAGAACAAGAAAAGGCTTGGGTAGTCCAGCCAGAATAGGAATGTTTGCCTCAGTGTATAATAGATCTCTGAGCATGCATCAGTAGAAACCCCCAACAGAAATTAGTTGCACCAGAACAAAGGGGTGCTTATTAAGCTAAAGGCAGGAAGGAATATGTATACACAGTATATGCATATAAAATATATCCAGAATATTCAGCTTCAGCAGTAGTTTAGTACATTTTGGACGATGTGCTGAGTCCACCACTACCGTCTGAGATCAGGTAATGTACTTTGAATGTGATTTTCCTTTGTATGCATCTGTGTTACATGAAAGAAGTTGCAAAGTCTCGTTACACCAGACCTCCTTTCTGCAAGGCATTAAGGAAGGAACCTTGGGAACGAGTGAGTTCTAGAAATTGTCTTCCATGTGATAGTGGAGATATTTGACCTGATCTTTCTTCCCTTTCTGTCTTCTGATGAAGTGACAGGGGGTAAAGGACTGGCTGTGAGTGAAGGATATAAGACAGAAAACTATAGTTTAATTGAATATTTTTCTCCAGGTGATTATTTCAGCATGTACACACCCTGAGCCTCTGCAGGGGCAAAATGTTTTATTTTTTTAATGACCTTTAACTTTGTGCTTGGAATCGCTTGCAGACACAGCTCACTGAAGCTGCAAAAGATAGATCTTGGGCATTAAGCTCTAGCTGTGAACCAGCAGCATTCCCGGACTGGAGAAAAACACATAAATTTCATCCCACAACCGTTTTTGATGTCCAAAGGACATTTTTTGGACAGTTACATGCTTTTTATTAGATAGACCTATTCTTTTGTTAGAATAAGAACAGCTAATGTTACTTCCCATTTTGTAAAGTTTAGAAAAGTGTCTTCCCTTGGTTCTACACAAACACTCGTTTCAGTTTTCTGAAATGAACTTCAGAGCTTTATCTCTAATGCTGAATACCACTCCTCGCCCTCCAATTGTTAGGATTTACAAAACTCTCTATAAGCAACTGATTAGCAGGATCCGGGCAGAGTTTCAGCATTCTCTCTCACAGTTGTCAGTGCTACCAGTGCCTATTTTCTATGGCCTTTATCCATGTTTAATTAAAATAAACACAGATAGGTTGATTGGTAGACAAGAATATAGATGTAGGTATTCATGTAATGCATGCTGGATTGTCTCCGAGTTCCTGAGGCAGTTTTGAGGAGTTAATGACAGACACTTAAGAAAAACTGAATCCAATCAATCAGAAGACCAATTTCAATTCAAAGTTAGCTTTGATAAGAGGAGTATTTAGTTAGCTTTGATAAGAAGAGTGTTTATTTCCTCAGCAGCATTTGGATGGTGAAATAGCTGTGCTCGGACCCTGTAAACTGTCCTCCGTTGGGCACCAAAAAGGCTGTAATACAGCCCTGAAGCTAGGACTCTTTTCATCACATGCATTATGATAAGTATGGGTTGCTTCTGTCTTGACCGTGCTGTCTGGCTCTCTGCTGATAGCAAACCCCTCACCCTAACCTCCTTGCTAGTGGCAGTGTTTCCTCAGCTTCAGCAGTTCAGTCCCTTGAAGGAGCTTGTGTGGGTCTGAAGACCCTTTATCTCAGCTGTGTATGCCAGGAGCTGGGAGAAAAGGGGAAGGAGCAAGGCTCAGAAGCTTTCTGTAAAACCTCCTTTAAGTGCCTGTTGTCTTTGCTTCATGGATGAACAGTTATAGGGCTGCCCCTGATGAAGAGGTCACAGAGTTTAATTTCATACCTATCACAAGAGGTGGTATGATTTCCCAGAGGAGCACAGGGACTGCAGAAACCCGCAGCCCTTGGTGGAGATGCTCTGCTGCCATGGTGATGATGATGGACATGGTGTAAGATCTCACTGGGGCCTCACCAGGCACTAGAGTACTCTGGCCTTGTCTTGCCCTAAAGTTTTGTGTAAGTTGTCACTGATTAAAAAAAAAAAACAAATTAAAAAATGAAAGAGACACCCTGCTGCGAGGTTAGGAAAGGGGGGAGTCAAGTGTTCAGCTCCCTGACTCGCAGCATGGCTAACAGTGAGCTCTTGCAGCTGTCTCCAATGGAGGCAAGGACGTGGCCCTGGGGGGAGACGGTAGCCATAGCCATGGTGCAAGGAGGAGTTTATGATGCAGGCAGTAGTTACAATGATAGCCATAGAAGGGATCTACTGGTTCAAGCGATCTTGGAGAGGCTGGTGGGTAGGGGACAGAGCCCAGGGCATGGTTCCTGCCAGCTCCTGAAGACCAGCTCTCCTCCTGCCTGCAGAGCTGAGCCTTACACCCCGGCAGAGAAGCAGGCAGATGGTGTACAAAATCCCATGGAGACGGGGTCAAAAGTTTAACTTTCTACCCTCACTCCTTACCTAGTCACACAAAACTTCAGTTATTTCAGGAGTAAGAACTGAAGGTAGCTTTAAAGCTGTCTTCTGCCGATTTTGCTGCAGGGGTCCCCTTTGCTGTCAAGTTCAGTTAACATTTGTTTAAACAAGAGATGTAGATACCTGATAAGTGGCAGCACCTGGCTTAAAGATGCATTATGGACAGCGGAGAGTAAACAGAGCAGCTATAAGATTCCAGTGTGCAGAGGTCAAGACAACATCTGTTTTGCCTTGTGTACATACTCATACATAGTTTTCTGTTCTAGAAGTCACTCAAGCATCTAATAACTTCCTGCTCCAGGTGATGTTTCAGCAAATTGTTTTCCTGCTCCAGTTCAGTCAGGATTTTTCTAGCTTTGGCAAAGTGGCTAAAATATCTACAGACTCCGCATGCCACCCCAGCGTAATTGCAGTGTCACAAGTCTTGGGCTCAGAGCCAGCGACAAACAAGTTCAGCCAGGCAGGGAGGGGGACGGACGCGGAGCCAGCAGTTTGAACAGGGTACGCCAAACCGGTGCTGCTGTCAAATACATTAGAGCTGCAGGTCAGCCATCCGCAGCTGTGTTAAATAATAGCTATATAGCCTGGTAGTTTTTCCTTAATGCATTGCCTTAGTCTATGGTTATGGATGCAGGCTGAGAAGCCGCCTTTTACTTTCAAGGCTACTAAACCAAATAGTATGTCTGACACTCAGCCTTGCCTCAAGCCTTGCCTGCACCTATCAGTTTTCCCCCATTTAAATTGAGAGTGTTGGATAAGGCCATGGGTTAGTCCCCAGAGACCATGGATTCAGCCTTCTCTCAGGGCCAAAGTGTAGACATTTTGTTCCAATGAGCATCTCCTAAGCCATTAGTCCCATTTAAGCCAAAGCAGTTTCATATTCTGCAAATAAGGACTTCACATTCTGTTCCTAAAAATTAATAATTGAACAAGTGTATCTGATATCATATTTTAGTATTTGTGTTGCAGTAGCAGGTAAAACTCCACCAAGATCAGGGCTCCCTCGTGCTGAATAAAGATGCAGTGAAAAACAGATTGTAGATAAGAAACATATATTGTAAATAATTACCACCAAAGGAAAAAGAATTTGCAATAATTTGATCCATCCTTCTCTCACACTTTTTTTCTTACTCATCTTCCATATCTTCTCAGACTCATACTCATCTAGTTCAGTTTTGCAGCTCGGCTTTTTCATCTTACCTTTTTTCTTTTTTTTTGCCCCAATGTTAAAGGGAAAGTAGGTGCAATAGAGAACACTATGAGGAACACTCGCTTTGGGGTATGTAGCCTTCTGTATACTGGTGAACAGTCACAGATGCTGACTCAGATACCTGTGACATAACTCTCTGTGTGTGCAGTGTTATCCCCCTTTTGCTTGCTGTATTTCCTTCAGCAGTACTGAAATACTTTAATCTTCCTCCAGTTTGGCAGTTGGTTTATTAAATGTTTATTCATTTTCTTTGCATTTGGGATGGAGCTGAAATTAGCACCTCCATTTTCTTGTTTAAACAAGAGAAACTTCAGTGTAAATAACATCTCGTCACACAAACGTGTTTTTGTCCTTCTACTGATGTCAGAACAAAATGAAGGATGATATTTGTGGGGAAAACAAAACCAAACCAAATCTCTTTCTTAAAACCAACAGAGGGAGCAGAAACCTTTGGGGTTTTGTGAGACTTCTAAAAATAAGAGGTTGTGTCTACCACCTCTTACCTTTCCAGTGAGAGCATGGCAGGTTTAAAAGCTGTAAAATATTTTAATTCTTAGAAACTTCTTCCATAGACTGCAACAGCTTGCGCAAATTTGGGATTTAGCTAGTTGTGTTCAGTATGTTCCTGCTGTTGCAAAGGACTGGTTTGTGCTCTGGAGCAAGGAGGCGCCTTATTTATTCTTCTTGTTCAACCTCCTGACTTTCCATGGACTTTGTTCAAATACAGACATAAAATGTACCTGCCCTTGTCCCTTTTCACCACTCTTTGGCCATCCCCACCGCTGCCACGGTGCTGCTGTGCAGCTCAACAAGCTCCACTCTCTCCTTCTGTTGAGTGACTCACACCGCGGCTGGGAGTCTGCTTTTCCCACAACTTGTGCAATGTCTCTTTTGAACATTTGGGTAAAAATATCATCTGTCAGAAATGGAAGGCTTGAGTACACTGCAAGTAAAACATGAAGGTGGTCCATCTTCTCCTCTCTCTGTAACAGGCTTTATCATTTCATCCCATTTTTCAGATGAAGAAGCACCATTCATGTTCACAAAGGGACATCTAGGGTGTTTTGGGGTGGTTTTTTAGAGCTGCTGAAGGACCATGGGCCAGGTTCTCCAGTGGTGTAACTTAGCATAACTCCATTTAAATCAGTGGAGCTACAGAAATGAGATGGTAAAATTGTTGTCAGTTATAGCTGTGCTTGGATGTCCTTCTAGAAGACATGCTCCAGTTCCAGCACAGCTTGTTCAGAAAGATGTCGGTGCACGGATGTCTATGATACCCTGAATGCAGGACAGACGTGCAGTCAGACAGTCATGCCCAGCGGTGCGGGAGACCTCCTCCCCCTTCTCACCTGGTGTTTGAAGTCAGGCAGATCTCCATGTGCGCCAGGGCATTGTGCAATGTGTAGCTGTGTGGTTTACTATGAAACATTGCCTCTTTTTCCAGAGTTGTGCAAGGTTCAAGTCTCTATCTATTCAGACATTTAAAACAAGTGACCAGATGCTGTAGGCTTACAAAAGCACTACACATAGCCAGCTGTGCCATATAAATCTTAGACTTCTTTTTTTTATCATCAAGCTGTGGTTTGTTTGTGGTGTCTCATTTTTCCATCAGCTAGACATTCCTGTCCGTGCTTCCCATTTATTTGTTGGGATCACATAAAAACGTAGCTTTATTTATGTGTATGCTCTAATCCAGAACATAAACTGCTGCAGCCGACTCATCATGTATTGTCTGAGGGAATGCACATCGTAAAGTGCATACGTCACAGCAAGAGGCTTCTTATAACTCTGTGCAGTCCTTTTAACTGGATCTCTGCTTTGGCCATCTGTTCTTTAATATTATAATGAATATTTCACACTTATCGCCGCTTTTGTTTGAGTATCTCTCGCTTCTTTTCAAACGTGATTAAGTATTATTATTATCTCAGTGTTTTAGACAGTGTAACTGAGGCACAGACAAGTTGGGTTACTTGCCAAGATGATGTGTTCGGCAAGTGTTAGAATTAGACTTGCACCTTCAACTTTCTGTTTCCTATTCCTCATCGCTTTGTACAGTTGCAAGTACGCTTTCAGTCAGCCTGTGGTAACACGTCATATCGGTCAACCTGTTCTTTGACCTAAATGCTATCATTTGGGTCAAACAAATATCTCTAGTTTGGCTACCAGCATATCATGGTGCCTGGATATACTACAAAAACCTTGGCAGGTTTCACCACCTGCAAATGCTCTCAAAAAAAATCTTTCTGTTAAAATTCTCCAAGTAGTTCAAGTGCGGTGCTGACATTTCCAAGGGCTCAGCTTTAGCACTAAGTGCCAGTAGGTGATGTTTGGGGATATATTTGAGTAATTAATTGCCTACACACCTTGACTGAAGTACCTGTAGAATTGGGCTAATGGTGAAAGAAAAGATTTGTGATCTGTAAATTGCATCCTCAAATCAAATGCATCAGTTTGACCTTTCTGATGTTTATGTTGGTGTTTCCAGAGGCACCAATGTGGCAACTTAGATGGATGGTGTTTAGATACTTTTGTTTAGGTGCAACACAGTATGCGGGTAAAGATGTCTGTACAAAAGCAACCATGTGCATTACAATCATGAGCACTGAACTGGAAGAAAATGGAATCCAATCAATGAACATATAGATTAGGCAAATTGCAAAACATTCCTGTATAATATTAGGAATGGGCTTTCAGCACAGCAGCTCTGCCTTCAAAGGCCAGCTTCTAAGATACCTGATAAAATCAGACAAGCTTCAGTGATCAACCCCTCTACAGATATAATAAATAAAAATGGACAATAACCCTAGTGCTGCTGGCATTGGCCTGCTTTCCCCCTTAGCTTTGAAAGTAGAGGGCTTTAAAATGAAGACCGGATATATTGCATATGCATCTTAAGGAAACAAAAGGCTTAAACTGTGTCTCCATTTCAATACCACTCATTACCAGAGTGTCTAATGTGCTTTGAGCATAATTAGCTCCAGTGGACCTGTGTCAGTCACCACCTCTTCTCCCACTCTGGGTTGCACATGACTTTGTGTGACCCTTGAGTACATTTATCTAAGTCCTGTTGCCTTTGGATGAGAGACTAACCCCCAGGTACCTTCCACTTTAGGTGGGCCCCGTGAGCCAGTGGGGCTTGGAAAGGTCAGAGCATGACCCAGGTACCCAACGATGTGGCTGGGATGGTGGATGTGGGCTTTAGAGTACAACCAGTGACCCACTGATAAAACTGAAGCAATTTGGAGATTTGGATCAATGGCCTGAAGCTGCTACCCAGCCACAAACTCTTGTGAATTAAGAGTACTAGGTGTTGGAAGTGAATATATCACAGAGAATCATAGCTGAAATTTGTCCACATATTTATGAGCATTTACCAGGCAATTTTGTACAATAAATAAGTAAATAGCCGCATGGTTTGCTGTTTCTAGAGAATTTACCAATTGGAGAAGGACCAAAAACTGCAGAGAATTTTGTTTACAATAACAAAACCACCTCAATGCTTCTGGTGAGCGCTGCACTACCATTGTGCAGCCGTTCAATTAACAAAGGCGCTATACTAGAGATTAATTGTTTTGATCTGTGCATCCATCCAGCAAAGAGATGGTCTTGGTAGTGTTCACCTGATGGGTGGCCCAAGATAAATGTACTCTCTGTGTTTCTTTAGCAGTCCCTCTTCATGAGTCAGTGCCCTGGCATCTGCTCCCAAACTGTTCCCATCCTGTTCAGAAAACTGACCTGCATATAGATTGGTCTTAATGATCAAATGTTTAAAAATTCATTGCACAAGAACAGCTGAAAGCAGTTGATTGGTTTGAACTTTATTGTATGCACCTTGATTCCCAGATCTGCAGTAAAGGGGAAGGTCAGCTGGTAAACATTTGAGCATTTAAAAATAAAAAGGGATGGATTTCCCGCTACCCAGGCCTTTTATGTTCAACCTCAGTACAAACCTGGATGTACTGAGGTATTTCTCATGTGTATGATTTAAATCCACCTGGACACTGTGGGCCACATCTTCCCTCAGCTGGTGTAAATCAGCATAGTCCCTTTGAAGTTAATGAAGAAAAGCTAACTTTGCACCAGCTGAGGATCTGGCCCAGTGTTACTGTAACTTATTATTTCAAGAATCCACAGATATTCCTGAGAAACAGCAGAGCATTTAGAAGACCTGATTATTCTAAAAGCACAGTCTTTCAAGACATTAATTGTCCCGCATTCCCTGTGACAAGCTGAGCTGGAAATCTCAGTATGGGGTCAAACTTAAAGTTATACATAAGGGCTCAGAGGAAATAATATACCAAGAGAAATCAAAATAAGTCATTAATATTCTCCCCTTTTCTTGATGGTCCTTCTTTATTTTAAATATAAACTTCAAATATTTTTTTTAATTCTAATCATAATATTGAAAAATCAAAAGCGTTTTATTTAGTATCACAAAATGGTGGCAGAGTGTAAAAGTAGCAAACACTATCTTCATTTTATCAAAGTACTTACCACATTTGAGAAGCTGAGTAAGGTTAGGAGCAAACCTGCTGTAAATCAGATTTTTAGGCAGATTGCATTTGAAAAAGTTGCATGGATACATGGTCAGGGAGCTGATCCCAGGCACCAGGAAAATTAGGAGGGCAGGAACAGTGATGGAGAAAGGATTTGCCTTTTGGGAACCTGATTGTTTTTCCTTGATTTGCCTTCAGCATAGGTGGGAGGGAGATACTCAGCATTTCCCTGACCAGAGGACGCGGCCATGTGATAGCAAGTTGCTCAGCACTGCCATGAATCAGTAAATAAATACAATGTGTTCTGTGAAGACATCTGTACTGTCAGGCTAATTGGTCCAGGAGCATTACGTGGTGCACATTACTCTGTCTTCGATGTCGCTGCCTTTGTGTCTATTTTTCTCTTAAGTCACGGGAACAAGCCTTAATCACACACACCTCTTGGGACACCGCAGTCATGGAACCCAACCCATTAACCTCCCAAGAAGGGGTAATTCCCCACAGTGCTCTTCTGCTTTGGTTGTGCTACCACGAGGCAAATGTCCTACAGGGAACATACACCAGGTGTAACAGCATCTCCCTGGCCCTTCCTCAGGCTCAAAAACATGTGCTGGGGAATGTATGGTTTTAGTGCGTAGGGACTCCTGCATACAAGACCACCTCAGGCCCACTTCAGCTCTTTCAGGCAGGATTTCAGTGGTGGCAGGCATGGGGCTGAGTTTCACTAACCCTGCTCCCAGTGATGCTGAGGGCAAAACTTCTTGACTTTTTGTCTGCAAAGTCCAGGTCAGTTCTCACCTGCTCGAGCTCCAGGATTTATTAGTGCTGTCTTCCAACAAATACACGAAATTCACTTTAGTTCAAATCATTCAAGCATGGCAACTCTAATAATGATGTTTTAATAGCGTCTACAGTGTTAAAGTTTGTTGAAATCTGATATCTGACACTAGCTAATATAAGCAGTATCATCCCCTTTTTAATAAAACTGTTACTTTAATGAGGAACTCAGTTGTACTTTACTGATAAAGACTAATGATTTTAAACATGACTTTTTCCTCCTGTATTTGTGATTTTCATTTTAACCAAGATTACTCTGTTATTTCAGCATACAAGCAGTAATGTTCTCCCATCTAAGTACATTTTGTTCACCTCAGAGAATTTAGGTAACTAATTATCCAGAACTACTGAGGCGGTTACTGTTTGCTTCCTGTTCTATTGCATAGTAATATAAGTTTTCTGTAATGGAACAAAAATAATCCAAATTCTTTGCTCTGTATTCCAGTGGCTCCCTTTTAAAATGCTTGGTTATGTTGCCTGCAAATTTTTTTGTAATGAGGACTCTGGATCAGCTTAACAAGGTTAACATTGTTTTGGGGGTTGCAGATGTGGACTTTACATCGTTTTTAATGAAATCAAGCCCAAAAGAGGCTCAATAAACAAATGACAATGTTTGGAAAAGAGAGGAACTCATTTCCTTTGATAGGGTGCAGGGAATTTAACCAATCTGTGTTTATAATTACTGTCTGGTTTAGTTAGTGCGAAAGAATCTACTTGTTACCAATTTATAAATAAACAAACTGGACCTGCTTTTTCCCATTCTGCAGCAGTCTTCTTAGAGTTTATTTTCTTTTTGTTTGACTACAGAGCACTTACTGTATGCTTAATGCTTAAATTGTTTGGGGGGGGGTTGTCTCCTTTAAACATATACTGCTACTTTTGAAATTCTGGACTGTTTTGCAAAATTTGCACCTTGTCATTATATTTTCTGTTAAATACTTTTACTCTATCAAAACTATCATTATTAGTTAAAAATAGTCAGGGGGTGGGGGGTGGGAGGGGAGAAATCTGTTGTCCACATTTTGATCCTTGGTAATTTACCAAAGATATCATTTTTCTTGGCAGTCTTCTGTATAGGCTAAGTTGCTACTGCTTAGTTAATTGTAAACCAAAATCAAATTAACAGTCTTTGCAGGTTTTGGCTGCTACAAATGTGGAATTTTAAGCAAATTAAAAATCCAACATTTGGACCATCTAAAATGACGCAATTTACTGTCGTGGAAATTAGATTCTAAATTTTCAGTTGCATAGAGTTGCAGATACCTTTAATAGTTCTAATTTTTATATAGTTCTTTGAATCTGTAGTCATGATTTATGATCCCTTTTTCTTCTTAATTCTTTCCATGAAATATGCAGATTTCATTTTAAAATCTCTTTCTGTTTATTTGGAAATGAAGGTTCGTTTCAACTTTGCACCCGCCATAATTAGCCATAAGATAATTTTTTTTTTTCATTTATATACAAGAAAGTAATTTAAATTGCAGTTTCTTGCTATCTAACAGTAGTCACAGAGGTACAGCATTATTTAGCAAGTGACTGTTTTTGTTCCTTTGCATAACTTTGTGTTTTTATGATTTTGTGAATTCTTTGTAGTTGCCACCAGGTTTTTTAACTGGGATGTGAGTTTACCTTTGTTTTGGAAATTGCATAAATCTATCAGGAAATTCTGAAAAATCAATAAACTAATTTTATCGTTAGAGATGTGTAAAGCAGTAAGCACTTTCCAGATGTGGCTGGGGATAGAAGCAAAGAAAACTGCTCTGTTCTAGGAGAGGAAAAACTGTTGACATTTCTTTGAAGTATAATCTCTTTTGTTTATTTGGGTTTTAATAGCTTCCAGCAGTTAGCNTCTGACTTCACTGCTGCTTACTCAGGACTCTGGGTGCTTAGCAAGAATTAAAATATCTAGGTAGGAAGTCTAATACTTTCAGTCCAATGTTATAAATTGCCAATTTTCTCCAATTAGAAATTGTCCCCATCAAAAAATTGCCTAGAAAGTAGCTAATCGTACAGTGCCATGAGGCCCCGCTTAAGCCATTGCACTTTTCTAAAAGGCCTCTTATCAAACAAATGTCCTTGGTCTTCCCTCCACCCTGGACTAGGAAGCATTTCCGATTGGGATCCGGATGCTGCTTATTGATTCATGCTTGACATTAACTAGGATCTTAAAATACCATTCTCACTTCCCTGCGCCAGAATTGCTAGAATATTACAGAAGAATTACTTTGTTGATAGATCACTGGAGAGTAGGATTTCTGAATAAAACCTTTCTCTGACTTCTTATGCTTTGATGGAGCATGAGCTTTTTTGGCTAAATACACAAAAGAATTTAGATACTTAATTCCATAGGTTTCAGTGTGAAATAGGTGCCTATATATGTTCTGGAAGGCTGGACCTTACAGTCCAGCACCCACCCAAGTCACTGGGAAGCTTCCCACACTGGATGAGGCCCATTGTCTCTCTCCACCTCCTTTAGCCCATCTGTAAAATGGGAGTAGAAATACTTCTCTAAATCCATAATGAGATTTCAAACCATTGGACTGGAAAGCGCTACAGAAGTGTGAAGCCCTAATGAAGAGGAGAGCAATTATCCCAAATGTATGAATTTGCAGTGTAAGAGTTTTTAAAGAAGTCATTATGATTTCATGGTATAAATGTACCTATTGAAAAGAATGGCTTTACAAATCATTTATTACTGTAATAACAGCTATTTTGAGCTGAGATATCAAGGTGCAATCCAAAGCCCATTAAAGTCAGTGGAAAGATTCCTACAGATGCTAGTGTGTTTTATGTCTGTCTTTAAGCACATGCTTAATATTAAAGTCAAAGAGACTTAAGCGTCTACCAGAAGTTAAGTATTGAAACAGGCCCTAGTTCTTTGTCTCATCCTAGACAAAAATGCTTCCTGAATGAGGCGTCATAAGGCAACGTAAATTAACCACCCTGCAAACTCTTCTGTTGTCTTCACTTTCTAAGCATGTTGTTCTGGTACACAAGGTAAATACTTGCACCGTTGGGAGTACTAACCTGGAGTTGGCATTGCACCTTGTAACTTACTGGCCCAGCAAATATGTGCAGCATATTAAATATTAAATGGGTTATTAAAAATATTCATATGACGAGCAAATTTAACACAAAAATCATTATAACTGGTCTAAGTGGCTGAAAAGGGGTTGACATTGAAAAATGAAAACTATTTTGGAAAGTAAGTGGAAACTTAAAAAAAACCAAAACACAACTATATATTTGCTCTTGACATTTTCTAATGATTTATGTAACATAGTGCATAAGAATACAGTTTAATTTGATTTCAGATGCAATGCTGGCTGTTGCCAAACTCCAGCAAACAATAAGCATTTTAGATTGAGAGCAGCTTAAATTATTTTTGTTACAAAAATAAAGAAGATTGACAACAAACTTCTCAGTCCGATCAATAATTTTTATTACTTAGAAGGATGTGATTGGCTATGAAATGTTTTGTGTGGGAAAAGTCTTTTTATAAAAAATCCTGTGCAGCATTTCTCTTTTGAGAAAGTATCTAATTGTTCTAAGTGCTTTAGAAGTACAAACACTAAATATGTATGGTTTGATACATTTTAATGGTCTGTGAGTTCTACAAATTAATGGTCAGGAGCTTAGCAAATGAACTTGCATTTGGTCTCTGGTTTGGAATCCATCACTAAACAATGCTCCTTACACATTAGTAATAAAATTATTCTAAATGATGCTACTTGAACAGTTGCTTTAGCTACGTATTAAGATTTGCTCTGTTTTTCATGTGTTTTCCATCAAGGAAGTCTGTGGTTACCTTCCTGATTCTGCTGGACTGGAAAAACATAGCTAATATGGTGTGATCTGGAGAAAGCTTTGATGCAGGGGCTTTACAAATAAACCTCCAGATGCCATATGGTTTACATTCATCTCTCAATTTATTTCCTATAAATGTCTATTGAATATTCCATTGAACCAACACATGTGAAACTAGAGCTGGAAAAGAGAGCGAGGTATAGAATGCTTTGTGGCAGCATGTGATTATCATATTTCTTTTCCAATATTGCTACCAGCCTTAAACGCACGGTAAATTAGTCAAATGCCAAAGTTCTCAGAGTTAGGATGGAAAATAAAGAAACAATATTTTAAACCTTACAAAAACAAACACTCCTCTCTCGCATGTTGTAATGTATCTCTCACACTAGAGCTAGTTCTTCTCTGCAGTAAAACTAACTTGTGTGTTTGGTTTCTGTCATTAGAAAATTAAAGTCCAGGGGAACTCAGTTATGGGAAAGAAAACACTGTTAAAACTTTGGAAAGGAAAAACAAATGGGGGAATGAGAAGCTTAGACGTATATTTGGGCTTGATTAACTAATACCTTGTATCAGAGCTCCCTGCCCTTCTTAGTTTCTCTTCTTTCTGAAGTCAGGCAGTGTAACTTAAACACGTCTGACTAGCACATCTCAGTCAATGGGCCTTTCTTAGGGCTATATTTATTCAAGAAGACCTCCACTCTCCAAATGTTCTTCAAGGCAGAGGTGATGTCTCCAAAAGAAACTCTCCAGGTACTATTTGGAGCTTCTCTTATCTCTGGGAGCCCCCATGCCCATGTCCCCCAGCCTCTGCTCCAAGTGCTTGCTATTGGAAGTTGTATCTGAAAATTAAAAGAGAAAGACCCCATTTGGATACAGATGAGGAAAAAAGCTTCTATCGAGATGGCCTAATTTGTTTTACAGAGCTAAACTTTTCCGTAACTGTGCTTTAACGAACTTACCAGCTTGGACTTTTAGTTTATGTTGATCAAAGGAACATATTTCTGTGCTGCATATAGAGGAGCTTCCCTCTCCATCCAAGACAAGTTGGTTTGCATTTATGCGTGCTTCTGTCCGAGACTGAATGTAAATTTCTCACCTACACAGACTGTCTACATAAGGCCTAAAACCCACTTAAGACCTGCTTATGCCTTACCAGGCTCATTAGCTCAAATACCATAGGCAGGAAGTCTTTTGCCCTTAACTCATTGAAACTATGAATTTATCCAGAGGAGTCAATTCTGCATATACTCTGTGCTAGTCGTCTATAAGGAAGTTTATTTTACCCAAGAAACCTTATATAAGCGAATCCTCAGATCACTGACCCAACATATTAGAAAATTACTATTATTCATCCGACTTTATGATACCAGATTGAAAAGCTCCAGGTCAGCAGCAGAAAGTCCTACTCATTGTAGCTGAAAAACAGGCTTCATTATAATGCAAGTTCCATAAATAGCAAAAACAGTTAGGAAAGCAAACCAAGTCCACAGATGAAAAATAAGGTAACTAAATTTTTTACTCCGTGCATCATCCTCTTACGTTCCACTGAGACTAGGGCTGGGAAATCCTACATTTAACATACTAAACTTTGATGTCTTCTACAGGGATATTACTCAGATATGTTTGCTTGAAGAGATGAATGGAAAAAAATCTCTTTGTTTATCCTCAGCCATAAAAGATGTTAGAGACGTTTTGCATGTATTTTCCATGTTTTTTTTTATTATTATTATTGCAAAACAGAAACTGCCAGATGCTGCTGGGCAGAAATCTTAAGAGTTTCCTTTGAGAAATAAGATATTGGATTATTAAAATTAAAAAGGCCAGAAAAATAGACTTCTACATAGTCACAATGGCCATACACAGGTTCTGACAAGAGTATTGTATTGCTAAGAAATTTGTCAATACATCTTGCATTTAAGAGAAAAACAAACTGCTGGCAAGCAAATTATATTATATACCAGTGTGGAAATGTCAGTCCTTTCCTATTCAACTCCAAGTGCAATAAAAAAAGGACTTTTTACTGTTCCCATGTACAGTAAATGTAATAATTTTCATTTTTGTGAAGTGTTATCATTTCTACTAAATTTCCTCTCAGTGACTCACCACAGTTTCTTTTCTTGGCAGTTTGTTACTACACTGTCCTCTTGGATGCAAAGAAAAAAAAAAAAGGCAAGTTTTCAGTGTAGGATGGAACGGAGATTTTTCAATGTAGTAAGAAAGAAATTACAATTTTAACACATTGTTATATGTCCCTTCAGTTTTGAGAAGTACGAAGCAGGGCTGAGAGGGGATGAGCCCTCTTCATCCCACCTGCCAGCTCCCCTATTGCCACCCCTCAAGATCTCATCCTGAACAGTATTTCCTTTCAATTTGTCCTTTAGTCATTAAAGCACGGAATAGCTCCCAAATATACAGGCAGCATGAAGTGCTCTATTTCAGAAATACTCTCTCACCAAGTACCAAAGGAATCCTGGAACAAGCACATCAAAACCGAAGGATCCAAACCCAAGTCTTTTCTCCCTTTGGTTGCCCATCTCCCAGCTGCATGACCTCACATGGGCCTTCATTTCAACCCCAAAAGCTTTTTTGCTTGCCAGTTCCCTACCTCTCCAACTTCAGGTCTCTGGGTAGCAAAGCTATTTAAAAAATACCACTCCTGTTTGTTCTCACCCCTATTTTCTTCTCAAAGCAAAATCCTGCTGCAGTTCCCCCACACTGAGCAGCTGGGAACAAGAAACCATCCCAAAAGTCTGGGTGGAGCAGCAACCCTTGTGCTGGTGTCCCAAAGTGGATGTGTCTCCTACACCCAGCCGAGGAGGGTGACAAGTCAGTGGTGCCATAGCTTTGCTTACCTGTCTTCACCCAAATGGAGATGGCTTGCGTTGATGAGCGGGTGTGCCCAATTCTGGCGTGTCTCATGAAATCCACTTCAGGCCTGATGGCATAACCAAGTTAACTGGGTTATAGCATTTTAAATGAAGCTTCCATTTTGCACAAAAAAACCTGTGTTTGTGCCCAAAGCGGTGCAGTTTTTGGTTTTGGGTTTGTTTTTCTTTTTTTGCACTCGTGCAGTATTGGGCAGGATATGACTGGGAGACAGCACAGAAGTAATGTGATAGAAAGGCTGTGGAAGTGGAACAACAATCACATAGATAATGTTCCTAAAAACAAGGCTTTCTTATCAAACTAAGCTTAAACAACTTTGACTTGTGCAGAGCCCTGGGGTCATGCTGGCCTTCAGCGTGGTTGATCTTTACCTCTCCCACCATCAACACTGCTGCTCGTTTCAGCCAGGAGTCTCTCTCCATCATTGTGAAATTTCCAGGGCAGAAGCACTCAGGCATTTCCCAAGCTGCTGTTTGGTTTCAACAACACTGCAGCTATTGTGTAAGTTGGTACCTCTTGTTTATAAATAATTATATGGGTTAGAAATGCTTTCTTGCATTCTTCCATGCTGGTCAGCCAATTATTCATATTCAACTGGTATATTAAAGCCATTCTAGGTGTTTTTCCATACATGTTCGAGGTTTTCAGATAAATTCTTCTGTGATCACACAGGAATGATGGGTATGCTGCTGCCTTTGTCCTAGGTGGAGCCTGCCAAAGATCTCTTCCCAGAATGATTTTATTCAGCAGAAGCAGCATGGAACAAACTCTCCAGCCTGCTAGGAACTGTGCTCTCACCCAGATGGTTTCCTTAGAGAAAAGGAAAATCATCCCAGGGTCACACCCCACACTACCCATTAGACGCATGACTACAGGAATAGCCTATTTGGGAGCTTCAGCACTTAGGAATGGGAGGTGTGAGCACAGAGATGTCTCCTGCTGCTCAGAACCACAGAGGACAATGGCACCGTGCCCAAGGTAGAGAAGTGGGGAGAGAAAGGAGCAGTCTATCTCTTGACACTAGGCAGATGGGGAGGAAGAAGTGGAATTTTTTGTTTTGCTAAGCTTGCAAAATAGTGAATTCAGCCAGGATTTACACTCTTACCTGCCTCTTTCGTCACTTAGTCCAACACGTTATTCTCTAAGATCCCAATTAGCTGTTCCTTAACAGTAGAAGCACTGAAATTCAGAGGAGCCTACATTAAGCCTCTCAAAGTTTGGCATACCCAGAAGTTGTCAGTTTTCACAGTGTTTGGCAATCCAGCATGTATCTTGTGCCAAGCCTTGCTGGTTTCCACAAGTCACGTTTTTTCTGCTCATCTGGCCCGTGGAGCAAGTATGAATTCTCAGACCATGGCAGATGGAGACAGGTGAAAGGAAGGGAGATAATGATCATAGCCTTGTCCACCAAAACACTTTGACTGTTTTCAGCTTTAATTTATTACATAGCTGAAGCTTTATCTCTGTACGCCCAGGAGACTATCTGCTGGCATCGTAGAAGGCTTCTGGGATTACAGAGGACTTTTTCTACTCTTCTGAAGCTCTTGATGGAGTTAACTGAATATCTGTGGAGCACAGAAAGAGAACCAAGATGAACATAAATCTAAAGTTTAAACTGTAGTTCCACTGCTGTGTTGTGGAGATTGTCTGCTCCCTTGAAAACATAACCTAAACCAATGAGATACTTAGCAGAACATGGACTAGAGTAGAAGTCTACCTCATACCACTGGGGGCATGACCATCATAGCCTGGTTTCATGGTTACTGTGCTGTTCAAATCTTCCTTGCCTTCACTGACCCCAAGCTTTAACAAATAATCAGTTAGTCCATGAAAATTTGGTCATTGCAGGAAAAGAGAGGAAGCCTGTACACTTTAAAGCAATATTTATGCTGAAAAGTGGGAACATGCTCTTAGAGATTCATGTCGAGGACGTGGTTCTAGCCACTACCTACCAGGAAAAATATCAGAACTTTAACGATATTTCATATCCATTTTGGGGGAGGAAGGGAGAGGGTGGAAGGAATTAATGTTTCTCCTCTTCTCCCATCTTGAAAGGAAGGGCTTAAATGTTTCACTTCTGGGCTGTGGTTCCTGAGTAGAGCTCACTTTGCAGTCCAAATTAAGCTGCCTTTCTTCCTGAAAGTGGTGGGATTTAGACAACAATTCCTATTAACTGGTTAATTGCTGGCACCTCTTGAGCTCCATCCTGATGGATATACAAGGGACCAGAGACCTCACTTCAGTGTTGTCGATTCTGCCATACGGCAGAGCACCTATGGCTGTGCAACAGTAGGCACCTACAGTTCCCTTTGTAGGGAGATTCGGGTCTCTATGCGAAAAGAGATTCTGCTAAGAAAGCTGACAACTCAAAGCTTTTCAGAGGTACAACGTAGCCTTCCTTTCCTCTTGCAGCTGAGCATTTCCAATGGCCAGCACAGAGGAGAGGCAGAGCCAAAGTTTCACTTGGTGTTCACATCAGGCCAAACTGAATCACTGCGATGGACTTACCAGAAAGCCATCACTCACAGGGGATTTGTAGAAGTGCTAAATTTTCTTTATTTGCATTTTCTTTTCAGTACTAATTGAAGGGAAAGACAAGGGAAGGGATAATACTTGGTCAGCAGAAACAGGAGTTGTCTCCCTGAACACATGGCCAGACAGATCTGATGAGGAGGGCACAATATATTTATATGGACCTTTTTCAAAGTGGAAACACACTTTAAATATTGGTTTCCACTGGCATGCAAAATGCTGATATCCACAGTCAATTATGTCACTGCTTTATTATTTTATTTATTAAATAGATTTTCTACATGACAGGGTAGATCCCTAGTTCTCAGCCAAAAGAACCATCTCAGTAACATGCAAGGAACTGTGGGTTTGACTGAAATCCAGCTGGAGCATAAATTTCAAATCCAATTAATTGTAAGCAATATCTTTAAGGCATTTGAAGAACAGTGTCTTGCTTAAAATTTCCTAGTCTGTAACACATATACATTATATACAATAGTGCCTATTTATATATACGCACCAGGTACAATACTATATACAAAATTTTTGAACTTGAATGAAAACTATTGTGAGCTTTAGGAGTGTGTACTAGACTGTGCCTGCTCACATGATAAACTCATGATACAGCAGTTGTAGACTTCAAGTATTCTGTATACTTCAAGTATTCATCTAATATTTTATAATAGCTAACATAAAACCTGCTGTTATAGGGTTGGATTCAAATCATGTCCAAACTCGGATAATTCAGGGCTACCGATGACCATCCACTTTGGCCCATGAGCTGCTGGTAGTTGCTTCATGCAGTTTTGAATTCCACAGTATCAAAATCAAGACCTGCAGTCACGAAAAATTAGCTGTTGTTTCTTTTACTAAATAAACCCCAAACCCCTGTTTTCCCAGGAGGCAATCACTGCATTTAGTTAAAACACAAGAAAACGAATGCCCACCCCCCAGAAACACGAGGAGAATGCTAGAACACAGACAAACCAAATTGCTATTATTCATTATCTACATTACTGTTTAATGTGTAGACGTCAAGTGCTCTAGAAATATGACAGTTAGATTTATGACTAGATTGAGAGAAAAAGGGCTCGTCTTTATAACAAGCGGCAAATGGGTGATTTATAGGCATGCTAACAACTACTACTCAGAGATGCTGGTGTGGTGGAGTGTGCACACCAGGCTCCAGACCTGGCCAGGTAGATGTGCCAGAATTGTGATTTATGGTTATACCAGAAGATTTTTTTTCATTATATTTTGGGCCAGCCGTCCCAGTTGTGTGTACCCATTGCTTTCAATTGGTCCTAATAGCGCACCTTCCATCCGCCCATTCCTGTTATGTTGTCAGCTCCGTGGGACATGAGTTACTTCTTACTAGCTTTTTCCCTGGGTATAATCAAATGTGTCTTAAGCTTTGCTGGTGTTTAGTTGACAGTGGACCATTTCTGGTGCTGACAGTGTGTGGGATCCTTTATGCTGTGCTGCAGCTCAGCGCCATAGAAGTCAGCGACGAGGCTGAAACGCAGGTTTGCAATCCTACCAAACCTGCCGTCCCCCCGGCTATCACAGGTCCCTGGAGCAAGCAAGCGGCAGCAGCCCTGGCTCAGCTCACACCACCCACCCAGGACCTTAGGTGAGCTGAAGAGGTTTTCCCAGTTTTCTTGCCCTGCTATATAAACTCACTGGAGCAGCGCAGCATCTAACAGGCAATGTCTGATCTGTGTGGCTGCTGCTATGGGCAGACATGTCCTCAGTGCACATGAAGATTACTCTAGTAATTCTTGCCTTGATAGGCCCAGGGACCCCATTGCCGCACAGCTGGGTGAGGAGCCGAAGGCTTACAGCCACCCAAAATGCTTCTAACCCTTCAGATTTAGGATACTGTTGTGGTCACCATCGAGACTAGCAATGGTGGTATTGTCTTGCTGTGCCTTTAATTTCCTATTCATGAGTCTGGATTTCCAGTGCAATTTAGTTGCCTTTGTACTGAGATAAGCAATTTGTTTTATCTTTGCACGAATGGTTGTCTTGGACTTTCCTCCTAGTCATCCCAAGGGTGATGACATATTCGTATGACATCTGAAACAATGTATGCAAGATTACCTGACCACAATTTATCGGGAAATGGATGAAAAATGCTTTCATTTAACTGATTAACATTTAATTAACATTGTTAATTAACATTGATTTTAACTTTTTCAGCTGAAGTGTAACACTTAACATTGACCTTAACTTTTAAAATCAAAGCTAGGTGCTAAGAAAGCCTGGAGAAAACCATGATTGATATTATGCATTATAATCTAGCTGTATGTGATCTGTGTTGAAGTTACGGAGTAATGTGCATTGTACCATATAAAAGTCTAATGATAGTTAATGTTAGTTAATTAAGATGAACACTGAATGGTATTACCCTGTCTCATCTGGGTATTAACATCGTATTAGAGTCTAACAAAATATTATTTTAGTTAAAACCACATATACTGACTCAGTCCAGATTCTCTCTGAGAGAAATGAATTCTGAATCTGATTAAACTGCCTACTTCAAAACCATATGATGCTCCTGGATCTCAACACAGCAAATAGGAAAACAGGCTATAGTCTCATAGGATAAATGGGTCTTCTTTATTAAGGGAAAATAAAGAGATAACTTTATATGTTTAGGAGTTCTAGGACCATGCAGCAGAGATCTCCAGTCTGCTATTGCAGAAAAATGCATTACATTACTCTGTTCATAAGCTTAGCAAGCTCCATTTTCAACTGATAAGGTTTTTCTTCTGCCTTTTCACATCCTTCTATCCTGAACTCCTCCTAATGAACCACTAATCCAGAACGACATTCTACTGTGGTATACAAAAGACACGACCAGCACTGCACTGGATCCCAGGACAGCCCTGTGCGTTTTCACTGATCACAGAGTAATGTCAGCATGCTCCTGCCTTGCCCCCTGAGCATGATAGGGATGAACTGAGCATTTAGCTTTTTGTAATCTCGGGTGTATTTCGCTACAAGAAGTTACAGCCCCTTGAAGTGGGCTCAAACCACTGACTGATACATTATATACTATTGAGGCAGATCAAAAAGTGCCTCTGATCTATATCCACTCCTGCATTGGAGACATCCCTGTACACACAAGCATGCAAGGGACACAGGTATAGACATGATTTCTCTCCTTTCCTTGCATTCATGAAAGTAGTGCAGGGCATTGATTAGATGTTCATAGTCTCAGGCAAAAAGCAGTATCTAAAGAGAGGTAGAAATATGCAGAAGTGCAAGTGTACATATATCCTTTAAGCACATGAATATACATGTGATATTAAATGTGAAAAGGATTTAAAGAGACCGTATTGTACCTTTAATTAGCAGGTGGTACTTCGTAGCATTGTAAAAGAGATGAGCCCTGTTAAGTGGTCTGGAGATGAGCATAATGACTTTAGCGTTCAGGTTATGAAGGGCATTTCTATAAAAAGAGGAGTAGTATAAAACAGCCAAAGTCTTCATACAGTTGTATTTACTCTGCATAGTCTTATCAGCAGAGCCAGGTGGTCACAGGTTGGTTGGTGCAGCCATGGAAGTAAAGCAAGACCAAATTTCCCGAAGCAAACTCATATTGTAAGAGCCTGTGGAAAGGGAGGTTGAAGAGGAGATAGGAGTGGGGTTGAGAGCAAAATTCACTCTGGCTGGAGAGAATGAGGAAGGCAAAAAGCAGCCTTTATCGGATCAGATTGTATTTGGAAAGGAATTTGAAGTCCATGGATGATAAGCAAGGCTTATTTCTTGCGCTTTTCCTTCTGAGCCAAAGTCTCTACGTCTGAGCACCTTTCTTCAGTACCCTTCACTTCTGTGGCTATTTCTTGCATATCGTTGACTCCAGACAGTTTTGGAGTATGTTGCAAATTTTGCTAAAACATGTTTGGCCAAGAAATCAAAATGCCATTACAGTTCCAAGCATATTCTTAACTCCAGGATGAATGAGTGCTTTCTGCTGCGTGGTAGGTGGCAGAGAAAACTTGTTTCTGCTTTCACAAAATTTAGAAAACCAGGGGTTTGTGTCTTGGCAGGAAGGTGGCACCTCCAGCATCACAAAATCTTTCTGCCACACGATGCTATCTACACTGTGTCTCTTAACATTACCATGTGCTGAAGGCCACAAGGAGCCTTTTACCTATGGATGTAATAGAGAATTTCAGGAAGAGAAGTTGCGTCAATTTTGAGTGTGTTTGTGTCAAGAGAAGCTTCACAATGAGAAAAGGCAACTGATTCTCGAAAGTACAAGCATTACAACAATGTCCATGTTGAGTTTCTGTCAGCTCTTACCTCCTCGGACTGTCCCTTGGTGTGATTTTTGAATGGCACAGTAAAGTACAGGACCCAGGTGCTGTGCTATAGAAGATAATATTCTGAGGGTAGCATCTGACCCCTCTGTGAGCTCCAAAGGCAATTGTGTTGGTAACTTTGCATTTGCCTGTGGGGCTCTCTCATAATTAGGCTATTCATGAGCTATGGGGGTTGCTTTCTACTTGTGAATGCCTTTTTTTCCCTTTGACTTATCTTTGATTCCTAGGAATTTATGCACTTTTATTCGCTTCAGAATCCAGTAATGTACAAATCTCTTTTTAAGATCTGCAATATATGCATTCACCCCATGGGATGCCTCCCTGGGCCCATATTTGTTTTTTGTGTGTAAATATGCACAGTGGCCTCACTGCTGCTCACACATGAGAAGGGATCACACTGAGGTGACTTATTATGAATCAAAATTAAAACCACCAATTGGCATTAAAGGTCACATCTTTATTAGAATTATTCGCCCAGATACAATTAGCTGCACACCAATCTGTGGGGAGGAGGAATGGAGGCTCTCTGTGAGTCTGACCTGATCCTGACCCAACTTACGCCAACGGTGTGTCATTATCTTGAATAGAGCTTCTTCCAACTTATGGCAGAAATACAACTCATCTTCCACTGCCTCACCTCTCCCCCTCCTCCCAAGGGCAGAACAAAGGAAGGAAAGAAGACATTAAGACTCTTGGTCTTGAGGGAATGAGGTCTGTTTTCTTTTTCTTTCTTTTTTTCCCCTATTCTGTTTTATAAGTGACTTCATTCCTTACGCTGTTGGATGAAGTTCCACCAATACGCTTGCAGTGGATGGACTGCATTTCTGTGGCAGTCACTCAATACAGTAACAGGGTGATGCACTGAAGAGAGAGCAGGAAGATAAAAACAAATCAGTGGGATTAGACTGATGAGTTCAAGAGGTTATTTGTGCCAACCTGTTAACATTAAGGCTTAATCCCGAGGGACTGCATGTAAACCATGGTAAATGAAATCTAAGGTGGAAACAAGCATAAGAATTTGAAAAGCAAGTAAACATCAACTTTAAAAAGTGAGGGGAAAGAAAATGGGTAGACCATTCGCTGGGAATATGTAGTAGAAAAGCACTGATGAGCCCATTATTCCGCACTGAATGCAATGTAAGCAGTCTTTCACCTGCCTCCAAAGTGTCCAACACTGGTTGCTCCCAGAGACACTCTTATGAGATTGCACAGACCCTTTTGCAGATTATTTATGTTGCAGAAACAGGTTTGTTGAAGTTTACATGGTCCAGACTTGGAAGAGAGTAAGATTCATACATAATATCCCTTATTAGACCAACAGATGTGGTTATATAGGTTCTCCTTCAGAGCTGAAACGGAAGCAGCAAACCTGCATGTGCTCAAAAGCGGGTCCATTTTTTCAAATATATCAGTTGATCTAATAAAAGACATTACTTCTCCCAGCTAGCTTTTCCTTGAGAACATTTATGGTAGCTCTTATATTCCTGTAACTGGGGACTTCAAACCACTTTAAAAACATTACACTAGATGGTATCACACTATCTTTATTTGGAAGTTAATTATTATTTTTTATCATCTTTAAAATGTGAGGAACCAGAATTGAATAGACTTATCCAAGATAAAATAGGAAGTCTGGAGAAGAAATCAGTCCTGGTCCTTCTTCTTAGCCCTGTCGTGTGGAAGGGATAAGTCGAATATCTCTCCAGAAGTCAGTTTTCCTTTATGCCACAGGAGTTAAATAGCAGAATGCATTTGGGTTTTTCTTAGGGCCATATGATGAATCTGAAAGTTTGTCCTGAGCATGGTGAAGTTAAAGTAGCACAAAACTGCCTGTACAGAATGCAGTGGAAGTTTTAGGCGTTCCTGATGTATAATTGCTCTTCATTCTTAGATGAGAATTATGATGTTAATTTTAGAGGTTTTAAAAAAAAAGAAGGAAACTTTCATTATCACACTTAATGGCCACATATTATTCAGTGATCTGCAGCCTTTTTCTAGGTGCTCTGTCACGGCTGGTGTTTGAAGACAAAATACACTCTCTCTTCCAAAGAGACACAGATACACATGTAAACACAAAATGAGATACAGGTACTATGTTGCAATCTATTCACATCTATTTATTGATGGAGGAAACAAAAGGAAGGAAAAGATTGTGTTTTTTCAAGGTTAGATTGGAATGAGTTTTCAAGTTAGTTCATGAAAAAAATATTTGCAAGCCTATGATTTGTTAACTGGATCTGTGCAAGTGGCTTATGAGCATGGCTTTCAAACTGTTATTCCTTATTGTCTGTCTGAATTCATCTTTCTAACCACAGGGCTCTTAAGTAATGCAATTCCCAAAGCTAAATGCACATACTATGTGTCTGCAGATCCTCATAATGAGAGTTGCTACCATGTGCAATACCATGTAAACACTTTTCTTCCTCTAGTTTCTAGAAAAATAAAAAAGAAGGAGATAAAGTTCCTATTGGTACATTTCAAATGCAAGGAATGTGTCAAAAGTCTCCCGAGAAGTTGGGTTTCCTTTATGCCACAGCAATGAAGAAGCAAAATGTGTTTTCTTTCTTTCACTTTGTCAGAATGCAGCGTTAAAGTCTGGGGGTCAGGACCAGTGTCAAATAAACAACTTTACTGTTTTGAATTTTTTAAAGGTTGAAGCTCCAGATAAAACAACTGCCGTTTGCACACAATATGCCCTGTGATCACATGGCATGATTGATGATAAGTCAAAACAAATTTTGTTTATTCAGCTTTAAAGTGAATGTGGTGTTCAGATTTTTCTGCGGTTTTGAATGTTATTAGGCAAACAAGGTGCACATATGGGATGTAGTAAAGGTAGAGGCCTGTTTCACCAACAACGTGTTTCCTTTCGGCACTGCTGAGTCATCTGCAAAGCCACCCTGGACCGGCAGCGTCTGGTACAGCTGCCCCTTCCACCACTGGGACGTTTCAGTGCTCTCAAAGTCTTGGCTGCGGCTTGGACTGCCCCTCTCTCCCGGGAAGGCTGTGCACTGGGGTAGGAGGTACTTCAGCCTTGGGGCTGGGCTCGTGGGAGCCGGTGGGTGCAAGAAACAGCAGGGAGAGGACAAAACATTGCATCTCTTATCCCAGTGCTCCGGAGAGTGCAGCAGCACCAAGCACCAGGTGTTGCAGCATTCTCCGGCGTGGGGCTGCAGCGAGCGACTTCCACTTCAACCCACGGCACAGCCCTACGGCCACCACTCGCATCAGGAACTGCAATCATGATTTAATTTTTGCTGTATAGCATCCCTGTTCTCCTCCCAGCATACAGATGCTGCCCAGGCATCGTCTTGGAGCTCTCCTTTAGTTTTAAGTGCTCATCCAGGAGAGGTGTTTTCACGCAGGGCTGTGTTTTGCCACCCTTCCTCATGGCAAGCAGTCCCTTCCTTGCTGTAGGGTATAAAATGGATGGAGGCATGAAAGACAGTTAATTCAGCTCCTCGTTGCCTCCTCTGGGGTGTAAGCCTGACCTCACGGCAGTCAGTGGGACACCTACATGTGAGGAAATATAAGTGCGGACCCTGATGAGAGGCAGAGGCATGTCGTCTTTGTGCATGTTGGAATTTGTATTTGTCTTCATTTGTGTGCAAGAAGTGCAGGGAGGAGTCCACGGCATTTCGGATGGCAGGATTTTATGGTTTTGCTGCTGAGCTAAAATAGCAGGTTGGAAGCATAAAGGGAAAAAAACATGGAACTGCACAGTTATGTCTCTGTTGTCTAAGAAGGCTGTGATATTTGTTTTCTTTAAAAAAAATCAAACTTTCTTACAATTATGCCTGAAAATAAAAGTAAGCTAAACTTACCTTTTTCAAAGAGGAAACCCAAGATATTTTTTTTTCTATAGCAATAGAGTTCAACTGAAAGCAACAATTGTTTTCAATTTTTCTTACAGGAAATATCATACCAATTCATTGGGAAAATACAAATGAGGTCATTTTTTCGAGAGACTCAGAAATTCCCTTGAGAAATCTCAGTAATTTCCTAACACCACTATCGTTTATCCTTGGCCTTCCTTAAACGTATTTTTCAGATTTCTTAGCATAGCCCCTTCCACTGAAACTCTTTGTGTTAGAATAAGACATTTGTTATAAATATTAGTGCATATAATTAGATTTTCTTTTGAAATCTTACATACAAAAACTTATATATTGGGATATCATAAATAACGAGCTACTGAATGATTAATATTTTTAAATTAAATGTTTAGTTAATTCTATTTAGAGAAGAAAAGTTTATGGCTAATTTCATCCCACTTAGGGTATTGTAATTATATGATTACCTATAGAAACTTCAGAGTATGGGTTTTGAAAGATCAAAGTTAGTGAAAAGTCAGCATGTAATTAGTTTCTTGCTTTGGAGCATTAGGTAGAATTACTGCAAAGAGGCAAAACTATCATTTTATAGAGACCCTTAGGAGATTTATAATGATGGTAGACAAATATATGCATACAATATCAGTTGGTGTGCTAAAATTTAATTTTAGTGAGGCAATGTGGTTGAAGGTGATCACAATACATGGGGATGTTCTTATTTTAATATTGGTGGATGTTATTATTAGAGAATCATATCAAAAGATATGTCACCAGGGAGAAAATATCATTTATAAATCACTAATGAGTAGCAAACAGTGTTTAGCTTGGAGGTATAAGACATCTTTTCACAATGTGCATTTATGATCAAACACAAAAGATCAAGTGGGGGAAAAAACGAACAGTAGATCTATATTTTATCTTTTAGTTCTCAGCAACATTTTTGATGGTTAAATGGGGTTATACAATGGACGCATTGAATCGCACCCTCTCTATAAAGGCAGAAAGAGCCCTTTTTATGTATAACAAAGAGCTCACATTTTGGCCCCCAAATGTTGTCTTCTTTTAGAAAAATTCTTAATAAATAACACCCCACTTTTAAGATAGTTTTTACTCCAATATTTCAAGGGAGGAGGAAGTGCTGCAGTCAAAACATGGGGTCACTGGAGCGTTGAGATTTTCAGGTGCTGGAGTTTGTCGCTCCTTGAAGCACAAGCCGTTAGACCAAACCGCTCTGCTGTCAGAAGCGCTGATTAAAGGCTGCCAAAACTGTTAATGTATAAATGTAATTCTTTTGCTACGCGCTAACCTTCTCCACAAGTCCCTTATACCCCTCTATGTCACAAATAGAGATGAAATGTTCCGTTGGGTCCACTGCGCACACACGGAAGTCTAGAGGAATTTTACAAGAATTTCAGTGGGTTTGTGATTAAGTCTGTTATGTGAGAGAGGATATTTTCAAGACAGAGCCCTTGCAGCAGCATAGAACATATCAGGACACATTTTCCCACACAGAACATTACATGAATGGGATTTTAGCATGGAATTGAAACATACAAGAAGTACCTGGTGGCTAACCATTTAGGACCTGATGGAATAAATGAGGAGAGAGATGAAGCACGTATGTGTAGGTGAGGGATCGTCATGAGAGACAGTACAAGGATTAGAGTTGGGAAAAAAAAAAAAGCCATTAGAGAGGCTGAGATGGGAGTCAGGAGAAATATGCATGGAAAGGAAAGAAGAATTTGAGAGCAGATATAGAGAGTAAGAAATACCACAGCACCTTCAAAGAACGGAGAAAAAGAAGGTGGTGGCCAGTAGTGGCAGCATTTAAAGGTGGCTTTTTATCTTTCTATAAAATGCTACTCATTACATATCCTGGAAAAAAAAAAGAGGAAAGAGAACAACTTTTGCTGATTGCAAACACATAATGCTGATGAACTAGAGGAAAGAGCTGAGCCAATATCCTAAATTACTGCGGATCCAAAAGTCCAAGGGAAGATGGACTTGTGTAAATCATTCACACACATTCATTTTAGTGCCTATAGCTGTGAATGATATTTCAGTATTGCTATTATATTTGTCCAATACATATGTAAGATATGACATGAGGATCATCATACAGTATACAGGACATAAAAAAGTTTATTTGTGGATAAAGCAGGGATTTTTATTGTTTTATTTCATGTATATTAATTTGATCTAAATGCCTTCCTCTTTATTCTTTCTCCTTTATTAATGTCTCTCTTCATGCTGGAATAAATTATCACTTGCTGCTGTCATATAACAAAATAAGTAAATATATATCAAGGATCCCAGAATTAAATTCCCATTTACAGTAGATCAGAAAGTGAAATATCTCACATTTGCCTTGTCTTGCGAAACAAGATACAAATGCTGCATCTGCCCTTTTGGTTTTGTTTTTATGGCCTTAAATTGTATCTGGAAAATATCCTTCATGTACTATTTTCACAGTCACCTACACCTATTGCTAATGTCTGTAGGATAACCAGTACATGTAGGATACTCAGCTAGCGGCATCCAGCCTCAGCATGAAACAAAAGGATGCGCGCACGCCCACGCACACAGATCAGACTGAAGCGCAATGAGGTTGCTGTCACAGCGAGCGAGATTCTTAAACTAAGATTAACCTTGAAGCTCAAATGAGATAAAAACAAATAGAAATTTCTCCACAGGAATAAGAGCTTATTATAAAGGAAAGTATTTCATAACTCGCATAACTTTAATTAAGAAAAAAGGCTGGCAGGATATATTCTATCTCAGCAGCCATATGTTTAAATGTGTGTTCAGTGAGGTGCACAGAAGGTGTGCACGTCTCATTATTAACTAAGTCGATCTGTGTGAACAACTCCCTAGAAGTGCTGACAATACCGCTCACGCATTTACATCCTTTTGCCCATTACATAGCATCATGTCTGCACCATACTGAGTGAGCTGAGCTGTGCCAGTATAAATTGAAGTAGCTCTGTCCTCTACAGCAGATCCAAGTGGTTAGCATGGGGTTTATGGGAGAAAAAAAAAATGAGGAAGGGGTAAACAGGTGGATTAAGTAGAAGTTGAGAGCTCCTTCAGACAGGGTGGCCTTCTTCTACTAAATGAAGCAGACGGGAGACTTTATAATAATACAGTGCTTCCAGCCAAAGTCAGGCCACCTTCCCAAGGGGCTCTATGCTTTTGAGAGAGGCTTGGGACTATCCGGGGTTCCAGGTGCCCTTTGGAGCCACATGTTCCATATTTGCTGTTTGGATGCTGCAGACAGGTCAAATGTTTGGAACAGAGTCTGCAGGAGATGTAGAGGACACTGTTGGTGAGAAGTTTGCCATGTTTTCCTGTTGAGGAAAACTGCCAAGGTTTCCTCAGTCGTATCGTCACTCACTGATTGAACACTAAGATTGACAAAGGGGTAAGAAAGTTGTATCTATTACTGAAATTACTCTGGATGCCAGGATCTTTATGTGCATCTGTTGGAGTCATAGTCCTGAAGCAATTATGAAGAAATACCCAATTTTGAATGGAGATGTCTGTACATGCATCTTGGCAGAGTGGCACAAAAAAGGAAAACTGGCTTAAGGCTGACCCAACCGATAAATTGGACTCTGGAAAAGGGGAAGGATGGAGGAAGGAGAAGCAACTGTGAATGACTGATTTCTCCCATGCTCTTTGGATAGATACACTGATCTTGAGTAAACTCATAGAGAGGCAAACTGCAGTCAGGCAGACAATGTGGCATCGGGACATGTTGCCTTGTGGTCACTGAGCCTCAGCATGCCCTCAGCCACATCTCAGGCTGCTCATGGAAGCGGCTGATGAGATTTCTCACTATTAGAAATCAATGCAGACATGGGTTTATTTTTGCCTGTATATAATCCAACATTGCCCCAGTAAATTGTATGATCCAAGCAGGGCTCATAATGGAGGTTTCTTTGTTGATCCAGAGACCTTGCAAATAGAAAGGTGAATAATTATATGTACTCTGTCAATTATCTGACTTTGGATCAGCTGATAGTCTACATATGAATTCATAATGAATCCAGAATGAATCTTTGGCCTCAATCTGAATAAGTAGAAAAGCACTGTGGCCTGGACTTTGCTAAAAATTTCGAATCCATAGAAAAACAGAAGAAAAGGAGGGTGCTACATGAGTAATGTCCAGTAGAAACCATGACTATTTGGTGAGTGGGATGAATTACTTAGGGCATGACGTAAGCCTCCTAATAAGAATTAGAAGGCATTTTATGGAATTGGAGTGAAGGCAGGCTGACACATACTGTTTCCCACATTGTCCCCTCCAGCACTGACACCCTCAGTAAAACTGTTTGCTGGCAAACTGTTAGAGTTGTGAGATAGTTGCAAGAGAACCAGAAGAGAGACATCTCTGGCATCTCAAATCCGTCCTCAGAGATCTGGATGTTCATTGCTCCCAACAGCACTATGGCTGAAATATCTGGTTCTAATGTGGTTGTAGCTTCTGATTGCTTAAGCATCTTTCAGGCCAGGAAGAACCCATCAATACTGCTTCTTTCAAAAGCAGATCTTTCATAACCTACTTAAGGGACCTCGGTGTGCCTTCAGAGATTAAAACTCCCATAGCTACACTTCTTACCACACAATCGCAGGGTGCTTGGATGAGGTTTTTAGGGAAAAAAAAGTAGAGAATTATTGCTAACCAATACTAAGGGCCACCTCACAGTGTTAGCACTGAGAGATGGTGGAGGCTACTCTGTAGGGACCATAAAGGTGTGCAGAGCAAGGTCACTGGCCCTGTAGACATTTATCCCAAAGAGTGTCCACAGGACGTGAGCTACAGTGAAATACTTGTCAACAAGCGCTCGAAGAGCCACTGCACAATCACTCTGTGATTACCCTGGATTGAAGGGTTAGAAATTATCCTAAAGTCTTGGACTTTCCATTACCACAGTGATCCTCAAGCTCATCTGAAGCTTGGGGCTCTGATATTCCAGCCAGCAGAAAGCACTGGTACTGTCCTTTTTACCACTTGTGTGGCAGAAACCTCAATGGCATCAGAGGTCTGTTTTCTGCCCTTCTGTTGAGAGTGGGTAAAAAAACCCCACAAACTTCTCTAATAAACATGAAGAAATGAAAGCTGAATTAACACAGCAAATAGGAAGGCTAACCTTCCAAAGGCAGCCTCTGCACAGGGACACTGCATTTCCCCAGCAGTTGGAGCTGGATGACTACTCCTTGTTGAAGTGCAGATTTTCCCTGGAAAGCTTCATGAAGATGTTTCCCATTTAAAGTCAGATATCCTTTCACCAAATCCTTGTCCGAGGGATCAAGAAGGAAAAATGTTTGGAGGCCAACAATGCATCTAACATTTTCATATATTCCTACTGTAACAGAAAGTTCCCTAATCACAACAGCTACATAAAACTGTATCTTGTGTCATTTAGGACTGACTGTGGGATCTGGCATTCAGAGTCTGTCGCCAGTTTAGAGAAGTCTGCTTCAATCAGTGTCACTGCTGGCCACGGCGGTCTGTGTAGGTTGCTGTCAATCCAGCTGTCTTTGTTTTAAAATGCTGTTTTGTTGGGGGGTGGGGGTGTTTCTTTTTTCTAGGGCAACTACCACATCAATGTCAGGGTCTGATGCTGCATCTTACTCAGACACAAGAGAGATTCACACAGGCTGATCATCAGTGGTTTAGGTTATTTCCTTAGATGAAAGCACCCCTTTCTAACACTATTTCTCCAGGCTCCTGCAATGCTCAACAGAAAACCCTTCTTTGCCAAGTTATCCCAACTGTGAGTTTGAGCAAAGGAGCTGATGGCATATAAAAAACTTAACTCATCCTGTATTCTCACCTTGCAAGCAGTAAAATTTTCCTGATAATACACAAATTTCAGCTGTTTTTGCTCTTTATTGCATTGGGCTGTGGCACTAGTGACAATGCTTCTGAAAAGTGGTAGGAAGATGGAGAATGCTGCTATCTAAAGCAGACATTTAGAAAGGGCTGGGCTTCCTGCTAAAGCTCTTTTGCACTTCTATATTGCTCGCGTCCCCTGATTTTGCAGTGAAACGTTGGGTGTCCCTGAATAGTGATTGTGGCCTTTGAAGTCTGCTGGATGGGGTATGTCTCCAAAGCAAGGGAAGACCAGGTTATTAAGCTATGCTGATTCTTTCATGTCGCAATAACCATACGCAACTCTAGATATGTCAGTACAACATGGTGTGGTGCAGCTGGCGACTTAAACTTGATGTTGTGAGCCTTGCTCTTCCCATACCTCGAGCTTTTTGCTTCACTTTAGTTGCAGAAAACAGAGAGCTTTTCCAGGAGGTTGTCTTTGGCTGAGCATCGAGCCTGGGGTGCAAAGAATTGCAGGCACGTTGCATGCTTGTGTTTTTCCTGTTGAGTTCGGTCATGCTGTGATATCATTTGGTGGTGGTGTGGCTAAGCAGCAGCCATGGGTCACAAAATAACTGTCCTTGCTATGAAAAGCAAAATCAGGGATGCCCTCTGCTTAAAAATAGGAAAGAAGCACCGTTAGTGTCATTTGCAAAGGAGACATGTTTCCGATCTCCAAGTCATGCCACATAGGTGAGGTGGCTCAGACCCATTACCGTAGTCTTGTATCTCACACTGCTATTTCCATACCGCCACTTTGGGCAGAGGAACAAGTTCAGACAAAATAAAAATCGACCTTTGCCTGTTGCTCCGACCCAGCCCAAAGCAGTGCTTTCCTGCACTATGAAAGGCTGTCTCGGCTTTATTTCCATGCTCCCCAGTGCTTCCTGGTCCGCTGGGGATGGGAACACCAGTGCCCCAGCACTGTGAGAAAGCTGTTCTTGACCTGAACCTGACCAGAAACAGGAAATAATAGAAATCTCACCAAAAAATCTTATCTCCTGAGATCTTCAGCCAGGGGGTCATTTTCTGAACTCTCTTTTTCCCTGGTGTAACCACTGACTTTGTTTACACCAGTGTAATGGAGCACAGCCTTAATTATGGAAGTTCCCCTACAGCTTCGCACAAGAGTTGAGCTTGAGTGTGTGTCCAAACCAAATCTACAGAGCTTTCGAGCTTCTCCCATCCCTAATTATTTGTGGGGTTTGGATATATACCAAGAAATTAGTTCATATCCATCTACAATTTTCTCTTTGTTTGATTGGCTTGAGGGCTGGAATTAAGAAAGAGAATTACCTAGAATAATTCTATCTGTATTTGACATAAAGAGAATCCAACCAGAAGCAACAATGCAGTGTTTTTTAAACTGTATGATATGATAATACATAATGACACACTGCACAAACCGACACATGGTTTCCACGAATACCAGTGAGGTTTCTCTTCAAGGAAAAAGTAATGAAATGGAGCAGACCTCAATCCAACCACAGCAGTACCAACCTGAGCATCCACCAGGGACATAATCAGAAATCACATACTCACTGCTGAGGAGCTATAATTAAACTAGATTTAATTTTAATGGAAATTCTTCCCAGAAAAAAAAACCTAACCCCTATGTTCCTCACCCCTCCCCCCCCCCAGTGTTGTTCCACTGTTCCAGGCTTTATGGAAGTAGTTACAGGATTCATGTGTTTTGCAACCCCAAATGTTTTCAAAACAAATAGAACATCTTAAAAAATGAAATTAATAAATCTTTTACATTCATACTCAAAAGTCAGTCATACTGAGGTTGTGTGGGTTCATCAGCATCAGATGCTTCCTGCTGGCTGGTGCCTCCACCCAACACATGTTTTAAATAATAATCAAGTTCAGCCTTTGCAATTATATTTTTGTCTTAATGCTGTTGTATGGTAGTGGTTCTTTTATCCTACTTTTATCTCACAACTTTATGTCAGACAGTACTACTCCTATCTGGGGATGTGAAAACCTGATAACATTAAGAGGATTAATACTGACGAAATGTGCTTTATTAGTTTGGATTTGTTTTATTAGTACCCTGCAGTTTGATTAGGACTAGGAAGCAGTCGGAATAGTGTTTGCCCAAGCAGAGAGAAAATAACACCAAGCAGAGAGTTAAATATATATCCATTTATTGGGCTGGTGCTCTCACAAGCACACTGGCTCTTCCTATGTCTTACTCAGCCCCTGTATTTACAAAGGGCACGGGCCTCTTGGAAACGTAAAACAGAAACCCAGAACAGGTTCTCCAGTGCAAACACATGCAGCTCAACTCTGCCGAGCACCACATTATTCATCCTTCGCAGAGGGATGACCCAGACCACCGAGTCCCTTTCCACAGCATGTTCACGTAGCTCCAGAGGCATTTGGAGAATCCCAAGCTAGTCCTGTTCCCAGCGTGGGGCTGCCCCTGGGTTAATCCTGTTCCTTTGGGGCTGTTTCCCCAAATCTACTCACTCTTTCACATTTTCCTCCATGACCACACTTGGGCACACTGTGATCAGGCATAATCCCCATCCTCACATACCTGTGGAAGTAAAGGCACAAGCTGTGCGGTGCTTTTCCCACTGCTCAGCACACCTTCCTATGGGTATGGCGTTGGGCAACACTTTCCAGGGAAAGGCTGGCTAAATCCACCTGGCAGTGACACCCTGTAAAGCATTTTTATGCAGAAGTGACGAAGTGTTGCACAGAAATATCTGGTTACCTTCTCCTTGGGATAAATTAGCTCAGGCCGAGGTAAGTGCTGTTGTGTGTAGTACTCAAGCTAACTAGGTTAAGACTAGGCTGGGTATTCTGCCACTGTACTGCAGCCCTGCGATGGCCCCTTCTCCTCTGGGTGCTCATAGGATGCCCATCAGAGAGTGCTTTGATGGAGAGAAAGGGTTAGGCATATTCCTGACGACTCTCTGACAATGATGCTGGCATCTGTAGGAGTTAAGAAATGCGGTTAAATATATTCCTACATGTGATAGGTGCATGGAAAACCCATTTTTTAATTTTTGGCAGAAAGGAATTGGAATGCAACTGGGCAAGCTGCAGACCCACGCTTACTCTGCCAACTTTTGTAATAATAGGAAGCTAGTTACAGTAAACAGTGGTAAATAACACACTCATGAAATCCAGCGGGGAATAAATGATTTGTTCTTATACAGGAAAACAAAAAAGGAGACATCGCTTTATTTTTTAATACTATTGTGCTCCACCCACACTGTCTCCAGTACATCCCATAACAGTGTTGGCTCTTGAGAAAAATGCATATAATGACTGGACTCAGTCTTCTTGCACAGAAGCATGACTAGATAATAAAAGAAAGATGCTGGCTTACCAAAAAATTCGCATTCAACTCTTTGCGACATATTCATTCACCACTCACTTTCTCCATTTTTACATGTAGAAAGAGTTTGTTGACTGGATTTATTCCTGATTTGTGCTGGTGAGAATGAAAACAGAATGAGTACAATGCTATTTCTATCTGTGCCCAATACATATAGTACATTGCTTACAAAAATACTTATTTGTGTTTCCTCCCACCACTTTGTTACATTCATCACGGCCTGGGAGGAGAGGTAGAAGACGCAACAGATACATGAAGATTGGAAAGGATGTTTACTTGAGGGGGATTTGCTGTGAGTTATGAAAAAGGCTTTTTAAAAGAACTACTTTCCAACATTTTTCTGGAAGTAAACAACAAGTTCAGTTACACTAATAGATTATTCCAGTGCCCATAAAGGATCTCTTGCCTTTTCTCCTATGAGCTATTTTTATAACTAGAAAGTTTTTACTTAGGCTCTCTTACTGAAATGTAAGCCTGCAACTTCTTCTCATATCCCCCATGAACAGGGAGAATAGTTTATTCCCTGCCCCTCTGCAACAGCCTTTTACATATTTGACATCTCCTGTTTCTACCCTGACCAGCCCCAGTTCTGTCTCTCTCCTCCCCAAGTCTTTCAGCCCCGGTGCCGGTCTCCACTGGATTCTTTCCAATTAGTCCTCACTCACTTGAGCACCATGCTGAAGATCAGAAGATGACACTCAAGCTGAGCTCCCCCCGAGCATGATTGTTCTTTTTTCATGGCAGGGTGACTTGTCTCACATCTGCCTCATGACCCCCCTCCACATAAAGCAGGACAAATCAAAGTAAGACAACAGAATCTAGGCATCATGAATACACAGTCCTGCTCCAGGCAGGACCAGTGGCTGGATGCACAGCAGAACCATACCTGGGGACATGGAGCTGGTTTGAATAATAGTGGGACCAGCAGATCAGCCTTTGCTTCTGGCTGTACCTCTGTCTGAGAGCAAAAGTGGCAGTCCTGAAACAACTCAAAGGCATTGCAAGAAGAGGCAGCCTCTTCTGCTTCTCCTTCTACTTCAGCCTAGCTGTTACAGCCGGGGTCTGATCTGAAAACATGTCCTTCCTGTGAGGTTCAGACCACAAAACTGACTGCTTGCCACATTCCCCTGTTGTTTTTTCCTTGGGTCGCTGTATGAATCTAGTTTATCACATCCAGCCCTGTGCTAAACATGGTTAGTGTTTGAGCAATATATGAAGTCAGAAGCTTCCCATGGAGAGTTTTTCTTTGCTTCATCTGGAATCCACCAACCCATACAAGTGTACGCAGCATGGTCCCTCAAAAGGTCCTCCCTTGTCACCTCTGGAAAATTTTGCTACTTCATAGTTGAGCTCTTTCACACAGAAATGGGGGTGGGCGGGGGGTGCAGGTCACGTTGCTGAGCACTGGGCTCCCAGATTTCCTGGGTTTCTCTTTAGATCAGAGAGGGGAAATACTGCTGAGGTATTTCCTCCCAGTGCTCTCCTGGGCACTTTCCAAAAACCGAGGGAAGAAGCCTAGAAGATGGGGAGATGATATTGCCATGGTGAACAAGGGCACTACCCTTGCTGCCGCAGAGGACACACCATCACTTACTGGAAGACGAGGTGAAATATTGGCTGGACTTAAGGGAAAAACTCTTTGGGTCTGGGATTTCATCCAGGTCATGTAGATGGTGGATCAAAAGGAGCAGTCAGGACTCTCCGTGCCTAATCATCCACTTGGAGCAAGAGCAGAGCAAGGGAGACAAGGGTGGCTGAGCACTGCCAGGAAGGACCATGTGTCCCGTCGTAGCTGATGGTGAGTCCCATCCCACCGCAGCAGCGTTTCCCAGAGCTGCGGTGTGCTCTGGGCATACTCCCTTCCTTCAGCTCCCACCAGGACCATTTACTGACCCCACAGGTAACTGCTCTCCCATTGTATGAAGCACAGAAGACGGAATAATAAATAAATAAATAATAAATAATTCAGAAATAATCTTTTCTCACATAAAAATCCATGTTCCTGGGGAAAAGTATACAAAGCTAAGGCCAGGAATAATCTGTTCAGTTCCAGCAAAAGCTCCGATTCCCCTCTTCTTTTGTGTAAGTCACAGACTCCCTTTATCTCCTCCCATAACAATCTCATGCATAATAAAAACAGGGCTTCCTCTGAAAATCTTTTGTTTTCCAAAAATATGAAGAGTTCCAGGGAGAGCCTCCAAGATCAATTTGCTATCTGATTCCAAACAGAGCTGAACAAAATCTCTGGTTTTCTCCACTGCCAAATATTTGTGGTGACATGCAGGATCTGCCCCTAATGTCAGCAGGAATATCAACAAAACATTTCCAGCATGTTTTCACAAATTTGCCATCAGTTCCCAGGCCATTTGGTGAAACTCTACAGACGTCGTGGGTTCACTTTGTTAAAACCATCCACGCAGTTTTAAGGAAAATAACATCCGATGACTTCCCACCACCTTTCTTGTCTTTTTACAGACTCTTAAAATACTATGTGATTCCTTCAAAATGTTCAAATAATCACTCCTGCTTTGATTATAAACAAAGAAAACTTTAATTTGTCTCTTAAGCCAAATTCAGGAAAATCAGATCCCCCTGCTCAGTTGGAGAGGGAAAGACAAACAAATGTAATGAAGCCAGGCAGCTGAAAAAAAATGCACTGATTAATGGAGAATAACAACTTGCATTGTATTTTTTTTTTTTCCAAGCCCACTTGTCCTTCTACCAACAGCCTAAATACAAGGCAAAAGTGAAAGTGCAACCACTCCTCTGCTCCTTCCCTCCTGGCAGCACCCTGACTGCCCGGGGGCAGTGGAGCCGCGCTTGGATCCTCTCCCCTTGGAGGTGGGTGCCCCTCCAGCCTGGTTGTTTCCACTGTCTCCGGTTGATGTGCTTTCCAAGAAAACAGCAGCTGCTCCCGTTACATTTCAGGTGATGCTCAGACCCGCTGGTGCCGATCACGTGCTCACAGGGAGATGGATAATGCACAGTATTTGGGGAAACTACATTTGTCATCTGCTCCTTCCTAAACGTGGAGTGGTAGGAGCTGAGATTGCTGGAAATCTGGTGCTGAAGTAAATCAGCTGCTGCCAAGCTTAGGAGAGGCTGAGCAGGGATGCCCCGACATCAACCCTCTCACGCCAGCCCTACATCTGCTCCCAGCCCTTGTCACTTGCTCAAGGTGTCCTCAGCAGCTTCCCCAAAGGTGCCCTCTGGAAATGCTGTCGTGGGTTCAGAAGACTTCTCAGGGTGGGGTTTTACTGTTTCATGGTCCATGTCTTTACAGCGGGAAAGAGACTCTCTCCGTTAGTAGCTAATTTTCAACGTGTTTGCTGCCCCAAGTGCTCCAGGAATAGCCTCTTTTAGACTCGAGTCTAAGAGACTTCAGTTTAAGGGACAACACATGGAGAAAGTTTAAAGATCTCCTAATGATTTCAAATATCACTTACATCACTCCAGAAGACACCAAGTCCATAAGAGATAATGTAAACCTCTTCCTTGCTGTAGTCCCTCTTGAGATAGAGCTAAATGCTGCAGACACATTACTGTGACTGAATGCATATAATAGGTATTTGTGCATGCAAATGGCTGGTTATATGTGAGCAAGTAATTACCCTATTTGCATGCCCAGACATGGTAATTCAAATGTAAATTAGCTGTGCAGTTGCAGATATACTTTGCATGTACAGTTGCCTATTTATGAAAAATGTATATTTTTGTCCAGCCAAAAGGCCCTTTTACCCCCCTCAAAATGAGACATAAGTGGCACATGCTTGTGTCTGCCACGGGGTGAATGTCATCTGTATGAATATATATGTGAGAACTGCTCTGCCTAAACTGGGGCTCAACTTTATTTATAGAAAGCAGCAACAAAGGGTTTCTTTCTAATGCCCACCAAAATCAATGCGAGTCTTTCTGATCACTTAAATGGGCTTTGAATCAGGCCTAGATGGACCAAAGATATTTCTTAAATTATTTTTAATGGAGGAAGTGTTGTGCACAAATATGTGAATAGATTAGCAGAGAGATAAACCAGTGGTGATTATACAGCTGCATGTTCATGGCTTTAAAGTTCCCTTATCAAAACTTGTGAAATTATTTTATTGATGTAGAAATCAATAAAATATTTACTTAGAGGAACATTTTGCTTCTGCTTGCAAACTTCAAAACCAAAGTAACCCATGAATCATGATTGTATTTTTCAAAGTTGGTAATGATGTGTTTTTCTACAACACTACTGGTATATGCAAATAATTACTTTTTTTTCTTTTTGATACAATTTCATTATTTGCATTGCTACTAGTGATTCACCAATAAAGGCGAACATCACATTAGGATTCATGACAGTTTTCACATTGTATTATCAATATGTGGAAATAATTGTCTGCTCCGGGATTAAATTACATTATTGTGTATCTTTTTCATGCCTAATAAATAATGATGGATGGCTTTTATTTTCATCACCACCTGCAACCATTTAGTCACCCCTTGATTGCTGAAGATAAAATAATAAAAGGCAAGTGTTATGTTGCAAGCAAAAGAATGCAGTCAAAACAGTTGCATGCCTCGTGTTTCTGTCTACCTTTTTCGAGTCCCTAAAGAGTAATAGATGGTGTTCTGGGAAGGCTGGCAACTGGCAAACAGTTCTTATAAATTGGGCAAGGGGGGAAGATGTGGAAAACATTTTTTTCCTCATAAAACAATAATTATTTCTTAGTGCATGATTCATAATCTGAAAATTAGGTTTTTGTTCTGCTGTGCAAATCAGTTACATGCAATTAGAATGCAAAGCAGAGGCACATTCTTGGTGTTTAGCCCTTTTAAATAGAAATGAAACAGCCTGCAAATTGTACCAAAGTTTAAAATGCATGCTAGGTAATTTTGAAATTCAAAGAAACAAAACTATGCATAATAAAAAGCCCACACTAGCTCATTCCATTGTTTTTTTTTTTTTAAATTGCTAATTGTGAGGTTTAATAACAAAAATAGATGTTGCATATTTTGGAAAACTGTAACGGTGAAGTTCTTTGCCAGTGTTGATGTATTTATACACAGGCGCATGGATACACGTGTGCACACACACAGAGTCCCAGTTTATGTCACTTTTTACATGATCATCTTTTCTACTAGGTCAAGTGTAGTCTTGAAATTGTTAAAACTCCTACTTGCACAGTCTGATCCAGAAATTCTTTAAGCTGAAAACAAATGGAGTTGACATTTTTAGTTAAAGCTTACATTAGCGATTGTCACAAGTCTTTAATCAAACTCACCCTCTTCAGATATCTCGTATTGTTAACTTGGGCGCTCTGTGTGGAGTGTCATAGGAGCCTTTTAAAAATAGCACGGCAATATTTAGAATGGAAAGTTATTGCTGGATAATTTCATTAACTGCGAGTGTATCAAACTGAGCTCCAGACAAAGTCATCCTCTTTTTTTTAACAAAATAGTCAGTTCTGAGTCAAAGGTTTATTCTCTGTGTGCAGTTTCACATGCTTGGCTCTATTATCTTTAAATCACAAGATGACAATCTTCTCAGGCATACCAGAGAGTCAACCAAAATCCAACAGTAATAGATAATCCTATCAAATGTCAAGTTACTGAGGAGAAGCGGTTTGAAAAATAGGCCAACAGTCCATTACTTGATTTACCTTGAGAGGATGTTAGCATTTCTGTAGTCTGCCTTCAACAGCGTATACTTTCTCTGTATTGCTAAATTGTTTAAAAGCATGTTTCAACCATTTAGAACTATTTCTGTTGTTCGTGTTTAAAAATATACTTTGAATTTTTCTCCTATAAGCAAAATGTTGTTTAAAATAATAAATACTTTTCCTTCAAGGACAAAAAAACCCTGGTGGTTGCTACAGCCCTCGTCCCTCAAACATGCAACACCAATAAAATCATCCATTTACTAGCCCAAATTTATGGCAGAAATTATAAATTAATTTCAGTAATAGCTGAAGAGTGGAATTTCTTGAGGTGTCCCCTCTCTTGACCTATGGAAATGCCTTGACTATGGAAAATTGCCCTCAGAAATCATAAGCAGGGACCCAAAGGGCAGTGTGGACTGCTGATGTGCTTGAACTGCTCATGTGGCACCATGCCATTCAACTTGAACACAGCAGCCCTTACTTGCAGCACAATTCAACGCATTAAAACTCATCTATAGAGAGACTCTGTGCGAAAAGTCCCTCAAAAAATAATGGCCGCACTAAACAGAAGAAGCTGTCCTGGAAAAATTCTCCCAAATTTGAATTGACGAAAAAAGAATCTATCCTGGGAAAACTCCCTGTCTGCATCGCTGATACATTGGAAGTTTAAATGGAGCATCCTCTGGAGACATTTTTCTTTTCCCATTTTACTCAGCTGTATCACTACCAACACCTCCTACAGAAAGAAAAGGAGAGGCAAAAATCAGGGGCAGAAATAACACTTTCCATGAGAACATTCCCATTAGTTACAGCAGTTGAAATGCATGAGAGATTTTTCCTCTGATATATTTGTAGCCCTTGCACATCCACTCAATATAAAGCAGCTACATTTTTTCTGCCTGGCAGTTTTGGTTAAAAAGCATGCGTGAGTACACACGTACACGCATGCACACACGCACATGCACACAAACACAGAGCAAAGGACTGACTCTACAGCTGAGATTTTTTTTCCTTCTCATGCACAGACGGATGATCTCTGGGACGGGATGAAATCCTGCACTCCCAGAGCTGGAGCTGCAGGGCTGACACATGTGCCAGGCTGCAGGCAGCTGCATGACTGCGGTTTTCAGAACTTTACTGCCCTCTCCAAAAAAATAGTTCAACTGAAAGTGAAAAATAAACGCTCTCCAAGTTCTGCCTGCAGCCGGAGGCAATCACTATCTTTCTCATCCGTGCGCTCCATCCATGCCTTCATCAATAGAGAGGTAATTTTCGGACTCAGCTCATTAACACCGAGCTGTTGATGGAGCTGTAAACACTCCACCCCGCTGTCGTTTCGAGCGTGTTACCAGCTATTCTTTTCTGTTTAGCTGACCCGCCATGGCATTTAAGATGAAAAATATTTGTTTTAAATTCACAGCAGTTACTCAAGTCTCTGAAGAGGGCTGACGCTGGTTCTGACATCCAAAAGCACTCCAGCGCCAAAAGGGAAGCAAACTTTTTTGGCTGGAGTTCTGCAGAGAGGGTGGGACGTGTGGCAGCTAGGGACACCATGAGACATAGGCAACGCCATTTTTGGCTTCAAATTAGGCTTCCAGCGTGTAGAACATACACACACATAACATAAACAGGTGTCAAGATAAGGAAATGACAAGGAGGCAGAAGGAAAATGGGTTTAGCTAGCAGATGTCCTGGTAAGGAAAGGGGGCACTCTGTTTGTCCCATCTGCACACAGTAGATACAAAATCCTACCACACAGGCTGATTTGGGATTGCTGGATACCTCGGTGGATGGTTTGGACCACAGTGTCACTGATGCAAGAAGGCAGCACGGGAGAATCGATCCCTTTGTGGCTTATGCTGTGGCCAGCCTGGTTTTTGTACCGCTGTGAAAGGATGCTGTTGACGGCTGAAGGCACCCTGGCACAGCTGCTGCTCCGGATGCTCCCACAGGCATTTCTTTCTGTCTCACAGTTCATCATGACACTTTGACTCAGGTACCCATGTATGTCAGGCCATGGCTTTGCAGGCTAGCGGTTCACAGCCTTGGCAAGAACCAAGTGGGGAGAGTTAGACAGCGTCCACCTACAATGAGCCAAATTAATCCCTGGGATTACATTATTTCAGTAAATAGAATTACTGGGTTGAACCTGGAATTATGCCTCTGCTCTCATCAGTGTTGTCAGTTCCTTCATTGCAAGGTTGGCAAAGTCATCCGTGTTGGAGGTGGGGGACGGTTACGGAGAGCGATGGTTCAAGAACTGCAGTTCCCATGGTTTTGAAGGTTCTGTCATGGGCATGGTATATATAACTCAGTATGGGATTCTCATGCTTTACAGGCAAAAATGTATCCAGGTGATGAGGTGCAGCAAGTGACAGAGCTAGGAAAAAAACCCAGAACATCATAAAAAAAAAATCTGCGCTCCTGGTTTCGAGAGAGGATGTGCTACCTGGCCCAAAGGAAGCTCACAAGCATCCCTGCACCCAAGGAACCAGCCACCAAATTTTTTGACGATTTTACATGGCACACAAGAGGCAACTCTGCCCTGGGCAGGTAACGCTTGAAGTTTTAATTCTATCTTTTTCCTCCGCTTAGCTTTGACTTGATTAAAATCAAACTGAGGTGGCAGGGCCAAGGGATATTAACCTTCACCTTGCAGATATTGAGCAGATACCTGGCCCTGGCAATGCCTCCACCCACAGCTGCACGTACCAGACCCATCAAGCAAGCGAACAGCAGCAAGAGCCACACAGCCTCGGTGCTGTTGTGAAGATGTCTCCAAAAGGGCGAGAATATGGCTCAGGGATCCTGTGATTCGGGGTGAACGGAATCTGCACGTTTTAATGAAAATGGCTATCATCCACATTTTGTTTTCTTTATAAACATTTGCAGAGTATCAGTAGCCAATCTAAATGTCTCAGCAGACAAGTACATACTGTACTTCAGCTCCTTTTTCTGGAGTGCTGGAGAAAACACATTAGCTGGAGCCAGCTGATGTGCTCTCTGTGGGTCTCAAGGGCAAACTCCTTCGAATTAAGCATGATCTTTATGTCCCTTCCAAACTTGTTTTGTGCTCTTTTTTCTATGTCTTCAGAAGTTCGTCAAACCCTTCCTGTTCCCTACCATGCCCAGGGACATCTCCTTTCCCAGCCAGCTCAGGAGGGTACCTGACCACAAGGTATAGCATGGCTTTCCAGGTGTCTAACAACACCTTGGGATGAATTGCACCTGGGTCCAGGAAAGAGATTTGTGAATAAGCTCTTCTTAGCAGAGCTACAGTCCATTTTGCTTTTCATTGTGATTTTTTCCTCTCCTAGATGAGGATCATCTTGTCCAGAGAGAGGGCAGTGTGTGTGTGTAGGTAACAGGAGCTCTTTGGCACATGGTGGCAGGCTTTGCTGGCAATGGGCTCAGCTGTGAGAGTCCAGGCAGCTACTATGACAGCCTCATTATTGGAAGGTGAGCCTAATGAACCTGCTGTCAGATGATCTCTTGTCTCTTTCAAGCAAAGGTAAAGGATCTAAGAACGCTCTTTCTTGCTCATTCTTTGGACAGAGACATTTAGAATGAGTGCTGCAGCTCTCCCTTGCTACAAAGACTACAAAGGTATTTTTAATCTTAATTAGAAACTTTTGGTGGCCTACTTTCTTGTGAGCCCTTGTCCAGCCAGCTTGTCATCTCAGTCATCATTCAGGCACCCTCAAAACCAGACCAGCTGGTTTCAAAGCAGTCTTGACACCACGCTACCCAAGGGAGGGCTCCCACACACCAGACCGAGTGGGAGCATCAGCCTTCAGAGACCTGTTTGAGAAGGTCTTCGGCTGACACAAAGAGACCACAGCAGAGCCCCATGCCTCCTTCCCGGAGGCTTCGTCATCCTGCCATGCGGAGGGAAAGGCTCGCTCCCCATTCCATCAGCATATGCCAGCCAAGGCCCTGCCACTTGTTTCTCTAGGCTAACGCAGCAAGAGCAGCCCAATTCATTTTGACAGAGCGGTTAAGTGGCACAGATTTCACGTGTCAGCCTTCGCCTGCCTAATCTTAGAGTTATCCCATAGCAAGTGGCTGGCGAGAAGGTTCAGCATCATGCGGTGGCAGTAGTTAGCACGCTTCAAAGCATGTGCTGCTAAACTAAGTGTCTTGCTTGCCTGTTTTACACTGCCTGGATCCAAACTCAAAGCACTTCACATGCACGCAGAGCTGTGGAGTCAGGCTAGAGCAAGCTTCCCAAAGTGTGGTCTTCTGCAAAACCTTTAATATATTCATGTACATGGATCCTCATATCTGGCAGTGGTAATTATTTTTCAATTTTCCCCAGTAATGTAGTTTGTTAGGTTTGGGGTTTTTTTTAAACAAAAGGAAAACCTATCTTCCTCATAGTAGTACCTTAGCCCTGCTTTCTGGAGTAGCTGAAAAGAAAGTTGTCAGCAGCATTTCCTTAACATTTAATTTGGGCAAAGTGTCAAGGCTTTAGTAGCTTGGTAAATAACTTTTATTTAGCTGACTCCTGCTGTTGTGGTGTTTTTCAGGGCCCTGAGGGCACTGATAAGCCTTAATGGCCCTGACCAGCCTCAGCTGGTGCCTCCACCCACTCCCATGGGCCTGGGAGCCCATTTAAGCTCAGCCAGGGACTTCTACTCCTTTCTATGAGCTGTGCTGGTAGGTACTGGTCTACAGCTGAGCCATGGACCTACTGATCTTGACCCACAGACTGACTTCCCAGCTTGACCTTGCTGTGATGTTGCCTTATGCCCTGAACTCTTGGTTGGACCTGGTCACCATCTGCAGGTCTGCCTGCTCCTCTCACCCAGGTACTGTAACAAGGGGCTATGGCTGGTGAGGGGCACTGATCCCACCATGGCAGCTGATCGTGGTGTCTCCCTTGGCTCCCTGTCCCTTAGGGAGCAGCCAGACCTCGCTGCTCCCTGGCAATATCCAAGGGCTTGATAGTCCATGTAGCCACACTCTGCTCCTGGGAGGGACGAGATGCTGTTGCCCTCATTTTGCAGACAGGGGAAGTGAAGCATAGCTTCCTGTGGATGTGCCACTGGATCTAGAGATGTGAGAGAGAAAGGATTAGAAGAAATTACTCCTGGCAACTCCCTTACACCAGTGGTATTGGTGCAACTGTTTCTGGCTTCTGGATAAAGTTAGACCAAACATCTCATGAGTGTTAATTGCTATGTTGTTTATAGTTAATGGACTTGGGTAAATAAAGCAACTGCAAAGACTACCCATAAAAATGAAAGGCCGGAGTACGCGATAGAGTAGAAAAAGGGTATTTTTGTTGCTAGTGTCTCAAAACTTCTGCAATGGGAAATCAGCTACCAGTGACTATAGCTCTCATTGCATTATCTTTCCTAAAAGAATAGGTATGAAGGAAGGATGCTTCATGCATACATAGCTGATGTGAAAGTAAGGTTTGCTGATGATGGTACATCTACAACATTCATGCTGTTGGAACGGCTGCTGGATTGTTTGTGTCAGCTGAAGCTGAGTCACTGCTACATCATGTTGTTGATAGAGTAACTCAAAAGATAAAGCTGCGAGTAACTTTTTCACTCAGAGCTTGTTCCCACCACAAATTGTGCAACACAGTCCCAGTGGGGTGCCAGCATGCTCACACCACTGTGAGAAGCCATGGTTTGCTACCTTTGCACTGTTCTTAAAATCAGTCCACCAGTCTAACGTTTTGCCTCAGAGCCAGTTGCTGAACTACCTGAGCATTCCTGTAATCCCTGATGGACTCTGCTAGAGACATCCCTTTCCGTTCCTTTTACTGGGCCGCTGGTGGAGTACATGGAGAGGTACCACTGCGATTGCCCTGGTTTTGGGCTCTTCTCCAGGCATCCCCTGCTGGCTGCTGTTAGAGAGGGGACACGAGGCTAGAGAAGTGCTTGGTCTGAGCTGGGATGGTGTTTTTTCTTATCAAACAGGTGTTTGCTGTAGCTGTACATGCAGTCACAGTAAATCCGCAAACCACAGCCCTGGCAGTTAAGGTGTCAGATTAGTCATTTTTGGAGGAATGTGTTTTTATGTGGTGGTAAGACGTGAAGTCCCTGTATCGTGCGGTCATTGTGGCCCACCTTGGGAACAGATACTTTCTAATTTGCTTATAAGGTCTTATCTCATCTCTTCTTTTGCCATCATTCAAGTTTTTTCCCTTCTTTACAAGAAGAACAGGAAAATGCTCTTCTTGTAAAGTTACTGAGAAACCTGAGTACTTCTGGTGCAGCTAACGTCTCAGGGTGATAGAATATGTTAGAGTTGAGGCAAAAGATTACCCAAAGGATGTTCATTGTGCCTGGTGTTATGGATAGAAAGCCTCAGGGAATGTTTGCATCCAAAGTACTAGACATATTTCTTTTGCTTCATTAGGTCTGGGGGTTTTTTGGGCATAACCATTATTCTTTTGTGTGAAGTAGTTCTTCCATCAATATTTCACATCTGATCTATTGGTAGATACAGGCAAATATCCTGATTCCACTAAAAAGGAGCAAAAACTGCATCCAGGATTTCTCCACAGATTTCCCTGTGCACGTTTCTGGTTTTCCTTTTGGCTAATGGATTTAAACAGGACTGTCAAGAAAGCTCTTGCTTATGTCATACAGTCCCAACCCAAAAAGTTCAGAGACCTCTCAAAAGTTTGATGTTGTCCTTCAGATCAGGAATTCCATTTGTACTACTCTGCTCAAGTCAGTAAGAGTTTTTTCCTTAACAAAAGAACATAAACCCATATTTTGGCGGATGCAAAATCTTTCTCAGCCTTCAGGCTTTCCTATCGTAAAGTCCAATTGCATTAGGTAAATTAGGAGAGCTAACAGAAAATAAGTATCACATTTTTAAGAAGTACAAAGCAGAACAGAAGAATAAATTGTTACTCTGTAAGTTAATATTTAAGGAGCTCATCTCAGGTGAGGCAAAGCCATAATCAACACCAAAGCACAATCTCCCTAAGCTTTTTAGTAAAGAAATTAATAGAAACCTTGTGCTTTTGTTAGTTTATCCTTTTCTGAAATATTTGGGTTGTCTGTTGTGATAATATTCTTTCCATGATGGTGTCTATGTGAGAATTGGAGATAAAATAAGACAGATGTACTGACCATGGTTACCAAGGGAGCAGTTTCCTTAGCAATGGCAAAGCAGTTGTCAAAGCAGTCAATGTTCCTTCTCTCTCACTCACACAACTTGTTTTTACTAGTTTGCATAGCTTGGTTACACAAACAGCTAATCATAAACACCTCTCTCAAATTTCCAGGAGCAGGCAAGCAAGGCCTAGGTGGGTCATCAGTCAGATGATCCCAACCTGGTTTCAGTCCAGTGTCTACCTGAACTTTTTCTTTTGTTTCATTATTTTTCATAAAACATTTGCTGTCTAAAGAACATGAAAGTCATCCAAATGGAAACATGACCACATATTACACACCCAGATAAAAAAGATACGGAGGTGGGTGAGTAGTATAAAATTGCCACCTGTCCAAAGCACCGGTCCCTTCCTCTTAAGGGTAAATATGGCAGCTAAAATAATACCTATAAATAGGTCTTGTAACTGCCTACATGAAATGGTTATTATCCGAGAGTGGAAGTCTGATCCCTCCATCCTCACTGAGACTGAAGAGTGGATTATGCTGCACTATAACACTTACTGCTCTCTATGGGTGCTTCTGGTGGTGGCCATAAGTGTGCGAGGTCCCCAGGCCGCAGCTGGAATTGCCCAGCCGAGGCCATTACCCAGCGGGCGGCCGCCTCTGCCGTCTCCACGTGCTGGGAGCTGAGCACCCCCTCCATACGCCAGCTCCCAAAGCATGTTCAGGCTCCTAGGGACAGCAAGGAGATGAGACGGGCTCATGCTGCTGTAGAGAATGTATCAGCTCTAAAAGAGTGGTAGATCTCATAAAGTGCTTGGAAAACCCTGTTATCTGTAACTCCAGGCACTGTGACCACCAAACTAGAAGTTATTCGTCCCAAGCAGAATAATGCCAAGAACCTCAAGGCAGTGATGAAACTCTTTCCTGTTCTGTATTTAAGTTAAGCACCTAGTTTTAATCAAGCTGTGATTAAAAGTGTTGTGTCCATAGCCCGACAACGCAGAGACAGATCTGTACTGTTGCGGTGGTTGCAAGAGGTGCAGTCATTTGTTCTGACGATCGGTGTTAGGAAGCAAGTATTGTTTTCCTGCCCCTATTTCCAATCAAGGGCAAAGCTGTTTCATATCAAATACAGCTAAATTCCTATATGCAGATATTTCCAGGGAACCTCTAGTTGCAGGCTAGCAAAGGATGCTTTTAAAGTCGTGTGCTTTTTTGAAAAGCAGTATTAATATAAACTGGTAGTATCCACTAGTGTCACGTATAGAGAAAACGCTGACTGGACCACTTTTGGATTGATTCTGGGCTGGAAAATGCCATTTGATGTCACTGCTATGATCTGTACTTTTAAGTGTTGTTATTAAACACATTTGCTATCAAATGGCACCTAAGAGTTTGCTGATAATTCAGCTACTCTGTATGTATTCTTCTTCAACCTGTGGCTAAAATTTGTACATACTCATTTTCCAACACATCCTTATTTACTGCCTGCAACAAGTATGGATCTTTTTGTTCAGGTCGACTGGAATTTAATTAGACACTGATAAAGAGAAGGAAAAGTGTGGCGTATGCGCCCACGGAGCAGCTGATTGCTGCTTCTCCCCGTGCTCTGCACGGCTCGGTGCCGTGGGGTAGGTTACCGACTACATCTGTGCTCCTCCTAGGGGCATCCATTTCATGACTATAATATTCATGATGCACTACTTGAGGGAAAGTTAGGAGTTTTCTTGAGCTTTGTTTACAAATACTTCTGGCAGGAATCTGACATCTTAGACAGGAAGGCAGAGAACAAGCTGGAAGTGCAATATTAGGTAAAAGTGTTGCTGGCCTCTGATGTGTGACTTGCGTGCCCTTGCTCACAGCACCCGGGCAGGGAGGGGGAGCAGGGAGAGGGTTAGGAGCACGGTGCCACCTATGAATGCTAGAAGCAAAATCTGTCTCTCATCTGCCTTATTAGGAAAGCTGCACGGAAAGGGAGGAAAAAGGCCATGGCATGTTTCTTAGTAATTTCTTCTATTCCACGTCGAGGCGGTTTCAGATTCAGAGAATCTCACGGTGCTTGAATTCCATAAATCTGCACAATCCTTTTAAAAACCAGTATTTTTGTGTCTAGAAATGTGGGAACAAAGAGGAGGGAAAGGTAAAAGCCACATAAGATCAAATAATGCTCAACTAATGAGACAGTACTTCCTTAAAAGGAAATAGTGTGTGTGTGTGTATGTGTGTGAAGGGATGGGGAAGGTCTTATTTCTGCCGTGCACAAAATATAAGTATACAGCTTGTTTTTCAAAAAAATATCTTGGGAGTGGAGGAAGGAAAGCTACAGGAGAGAAGGCGGAGCAGTGGCAGTCATCTGTCTGATGGAAGAAGGAGGCAGCAGGGAGGTACTCTGAGATTGCTTTCTGCAAAGAGGCAAGTGTGCAGTTTTAATTGTAGGAGGAACACACCCTCAGGTCAACCACAGCACTGAATCATGTCAAAACCCATGACATGTATGGCCATCCTTCCATCGCCTCCACAGCCCTTTTACCTCAAAAAGACAAAGATAAGCTGATGAAAAGGTAGAGCCATTGAGTCACCTGGGAGTGCAGTTTTGCCAGGACAGCTGCCCGGTCCCTATTTCAGCAAACCCTTAACCACCCCACAGTGACCCCCAATTACCAAAGTGGCAGCTGTGCAGTTCACTTGCCCCTGGATGAGCTGATTTTTTACCATTACGGTCTCAACCACCTGCTGTGCATTTGATGTAACTTTTCAATTAACATTCTCCAAGGATTTGTAGCCTTCAGTGTGCGTTACAGCCCCAGCCATTCCCACACCCGTCGCCCCTGCGCTGCACTACTGTAACTCTTCCTACCTCCCGCACAAACACATCGGGCACAGATTTAATGGCACCCACCTAAATCCCTCCAGTCAGCGGCGTGTAAATGTGTATGTAAAGGCTGTGCAGAAGAGAGGCCTAAATGCAAAAGCAAAGTATTATTGAATGTGACTAGTGCCACTCACACAGACAGTCACAGGATTACAGCCTGGCAAATGAAGGTTGATATAATAACTGCACCAGGCAGGAGCAGAAGCAAAGCTGTCCTTCTCGATATCAGGGTACCACAAACAGGCCAGGAGCAGAGTAAGTTTTGCTGACAGGTTACATAAGAATAAACAAAACTAAAGCAAGAAGAATCAAAAAGAAAAACCAGGCCATTTGCACCATGCTGAGATGATTTTCAGATCTGACATTTCAGCTGAATACAACTCGTGTTCAATTGCCTGAAGTCTTGCTAGGAAATCTTTGCATTGCTCAGTTTTGTGGTATTCGCTCCTTTACTTGCATCTTTATTTGGAGCTCATGAGGGAAGGCTATTTTTTGTTGTTGTTGTTTGGGGATTTGTGAGCCCATGTGTATGAAATATTTGACAATGTTTTTGAGTAGGGTTTAAAAATTTGGACATTAGCTAAGAGGAAGAGGGGTGAATTGGAGACCTGGTTCAGAGAGACTTTCATTTGTATTCTCACTCCGGAGCTGAGTGCTCATCGAAAAGGTTTGAGAGGAAAGTGTTTGGCTTTGGCCCTGTGGAGTTTGATGATAATGTGCCATCGGGTGTGAAAGCTGAGAATGCCAGCATGTTACAAGACCAGAATTCAGGAAAAAGAACGGGAATGAAGAGATGCCATTAAATAAATTATTGTCAGAAAAAGGGATAGATAAACTGAAGTGAGAGAATTAAATCANAATCTTCAACTGAGATATCGAATCCACAGCTTGAGAGAGCAAGCATGCAGCAACAGGGGGGAAAAGAAGATGGGAATAAACTGAGGACAAAAGTGGCAGAAGAGAAGTGAAGGCTGATATGGAAAGACTAAAATCCTTGAAACCAAATGGTCATTTTAGGGCATTGTAGTGATGCAGGGAGGAGAGAGAAAATTACAGAGCAGTTGACTGTGAAATGGATGTGAGGAAGCCAATACACCCAGTACAGGCAGCTCTGTGAAGGTGGGTCCTGGCACACTTTGGGGATTGATTTATCAGTTTAGAATAAAAACTAAACCAGTGTCATTACTAATGCTAATACAATTCTAGCCATGTGCACAAATTTGTATCAGGGCAGTATGTTTTTGCAGCTTTCTGAAATAAGCAATAAAAATCCATTAAATAAGAAAAACTGTGTCCTCGCCATCACTTGTGCCAAAGGAACCAACATTCATTGCCAAACCCATGTAGCCAGCCCAAGACAAAGCTACATTAGCACCAGCCTTCAGTGACTAACTTTAGAGATAGCAGGAACTCAGTACAGGCCTTTATTGCCATGGTTAAAAGCGTACTTGCATGCAATGTAAAGCATTTTTTGGCATGATAGAAATTTGTTTATGCTTCTATTTGGGGAAATGGGTTTTTAAGTTATCTTATAAATAACACTTTGCTGTGGACATACCTTAGCGAAATACCATCTAATTAACTGTGTTAGCTCAAAAATAAAAACTAAAGTCAACTGAAAAAGTTCACATTTTCAACGCTTCATCATTTAGCTGTACAGCTCCCA
>VYZV01002901.1:415531-438031 GCA_013401275.1 Pandion haliaetus | reverse complement strand
AAGCTGTCACATTCAGTACAGTTGTAAACATCACCTTGGGTTACCAAACTGTTATCTTTAGGTTTACTTCTTCAGATAAACCATGGGATCTGCACACATTTCAACCAGAGAAAAATCAATTCTACCTCAAATGGTTGCACAGTAGTTTACCACCTGTGCTTAAATGCACAGCCTCATACTGGCATGAATTCCAGTTTGGGTCTGTTTGCAAAATACCCTTATTCACAGACTTTGTAGTTAGGTCTGGAGAAACACCAGAGTGACTCAGTGTCCTCCCTCATGTTGGCATTCTTCAACCCAAAAGTGCCACTGTGGTTCAAAATGAATCATTTTGCTGAAGAATGTTTAGATGTATGTAGTACATTACAATGCTATTTCTACAGTGTCACTTTTGTAGGCTGTTCCTTATGAAATACTTATACTGTGTACAAAGTTGTTTTATTTTCATAAATTTGTTGAATTGTTTTAAAAATGTTATTGGAGAATGATAGCTTCATTATGGGGTTCTCTAGTAAGGTTCAAATTCCACAGGAATACCACTACTCTTGATTATGTTCTTTAGGATGGTGAAATAAAGCTATGTCAAATGTTACCCAATAACTGAAATTATTTTTATTTTACTCCCTTGTATACATTCTTTTCTATTTCAAAGTAGAAACTAAATGCAAAAAGAATAAGGGGTTCCCACTGGGAATTTAATGTAACTGGCTAATGAACCCTACTTTGGCGTTGAATGAAGAAGATTTTAAACAGAGCTGTGAGTCAGCTGCAGAAAGACGTGGTTAAATCGTGTCACCTCTGCCTCCAGAAGAATTTGGCCAGGATCCTGCAGAGTCACCTGCCTGCAGACAACTGCCCAAAACAAACCCAAGGACTTCACTGGGACACAGGCTACTGCAGGGGTCCTGCAAGACTCGTTGGGCTGGAGAGCCGGCATGGCTAAATGAAGCTAGCATTGGGGAAAAAATGCTTTAACAGCTATTTCCATGCAGGAGGGATGTGAACCCAGGTTTTGTGTCCCGAGGACAGCCTGGAGCTTGGGGACTGCTGGCATGGTGTCCTGTTTCTGCCCGTCAGCTAGCGCAGGTGGGGGCGGGTGCTGAGCCTGACAGCTCTGTCCAAATGAGGTTTATGAGTCTGGCCAGAGCCAAGCTTGAGGCCCCAGGGAGCCAGAAGGTCAAAAGAATGAGGCACAGCAAACAGATCAGCTGCCATCTGAGCTCAGCAGCAATGGACCTGGGAACTTGGGTGAAATTCAGGTGCCTATGCCCCATCCCACCTGGCTCCATCTCCTTTTGGGACAGGCCCTAAAAGCCTGCCAATACTATCAGGTAATGTCATTTTTTTTCGCTTCATGTGGTAGAGGTCTACAGCAGAAACCCATCTCCTTGGCTGGAGTTGGGTGCTTTTCCACCAAAGAGCATGAACGTGTCTTTCCGTTCTTTGTAGCTCTATTTATTTGAGGTCTGGTAGCACCAAATGTTGTCGAGGGTCCCACTGCAATGGGCTTTGTGGCACAGAGAGAAGAGGTGCCCAGCCTCAAAAACACCCACCGCTGTACACAGCAACGTTCACACTGTTGTTACAGTTAATTTCCTCTTCTCTTTGAACCATCTAAATTCAGCATGCGTTATCCTTCTGTTATTTATATACATGTTTAGATTAGGTAATATTTTATTCTACAGTGAATGACACCATAATCCTCCTTATTCTTTTCCTTTATCATAAATATTTAGTTTGTTTTTAGCTTGTGGGACTAAACACAACATCGTTTTCATTACTGTGAAATCTTCCCCTTTTCTTCTCGTGCAAGCATCCCTGGTCCCCTGGCAGTACTCTGCCTCCCAGAACATGCTAATATTGCTTGCATTACTGCAGGATTACCACAGTGAAGTATACACTTGGTATTATAATTCATAATGTTGCTTTAAAAGATTAACCACTCCCACGGCTGTGTCTGGTAATTACAGAGCAGACTTTGTTTTTTTTAACAAAGAACAGCATGCACAAAATGACTGGCAAGGAGGTAAGTGTTTGGGCTGTGCTTTGTTTTTCAACCTCAGAGAAAACCAGATGCAAAATTGATAAACGAGAACGAGAGTGGGTTTTAAGCTGAGGCATTTCAGTATATTAGTAATTTAACAGATTATATGAAGGAGATGGCACTGTCGGCCCCTGGAATGTCACAGACTGATGCAACTGGCAATTGCCAGCTCTGATGACTTCCATGAACAAATCCAAAATAATTAATAGACCTTCTGGAGTTTTCCAGGCAAGTGAGTGTGCTGGTGAAAGAGCAATAGTTAGTTTAGCCTGTCAAGGTTCATTCTTTTTCAAAACTCCAGTCCTCCCTTGATGCCCTCTAATGGTTTTTTGAAACACCAAAATGTTTTTGCATGAACAACATTACCCATTGTGCTTTAGTTAAATGCATTTTGATGTCAGACATACTCCTGGTTCAAAAATGCCTGCTACCTAACCCTTCCTGAGGGGATCTCCAGAGAGGGTAGCCAGATTGACTTTAATCGGCCAAAGACACAGAATGGGTTCTTAATGCGATAAACCGATCGAGTGTGCAAAGTCACATTAATATGTGGAAACTTGATCAGCTTTTATTAAGGGATCAGGAAATGGTTTAATTGCTGAGTGACAAGAGCATGTGTTTGTTTAATTACTTGTTTGTGTTTATTGCAAAGCCTTGGGGAACATGGTAATTCGTCCCATTGTTGTTTGGAAAATATGGGTCTGGCACCCAAACCAACTGCACACGACAGACACCGGTTTTGCACCAAGTGTTGTTTCATCAGCATTTACCACGTCCCATTTGGCGAGGATGGCAGCCCTTGGGGCAACAAAGTGGGATTCTCCTTCCAGTCTCTCCTCGCTTGGCTTGTCCAGAGCCAGTCACGCTGTGGGAAGGTTGGAAATCTTGTACTTAAATGAGGAGTCACTCACTGTCTGTTAAATGAAAGTAGCATTTAAAGGCTGCTGCATGGTAGAGCAGCACTTAACGGATTGTTCTGTCTTTCACAGCTGGAGATGTAATGGTTGCATGCTCCTACAGAAAACTAAAAGACCTCAGAGCCTGAGGCAAAGTCCGTTGAAGCTGTTGGTGTCTTTCCATTTGTTGGACTGGCCTTTGATCAGGCACTAATGCATAGCGATAGCTTTTCTATACCTTTTCTGAATGGGTTTTATGGTACATTTGTTCCCTGCCGTAGGACTGCAGCGGTCCTGGGAGTAGATCTGCTTTCTTGGCTGGAGCTGACCAGAAGCCTCGATGGTACAATGAAGTCTGGCCCTCCGTGCTGGGGAGAAGTATTAGGTTTGCTGTGAATTTACAGGAAAATTCCATGGCTAGCAATCATTCTAAATATAAGTCTTCCGGAAGTCCTAATATTTCTTTCCTCCACATTCTTGCCTTACTTTGCAAGGTAAGTTTTCCATCTAGGAGCACCACCCGGAAAAGCTCTCCTTCCTGTTTTCTCTAAATTAGCCATTTTAAATACTTTCTTGATGGAGGACGATAGAGGGTTGCCAATGATTAGGCTTGTAAGTGGCTTTCCAGTTCAGTATCCAGCACCATGGAACACATCAACTTCTGTAGAAGGAGCCTAGGAATAGTCGTATCAATATACATTACAGGCTTGTCATAACTCACTCATTTCCTATTTCAAACAGGAGGAAATATACTTGAGCATATCTGTTGTATCTGTCAAGACTTCTCATTTGTCAAACTATTAGTGGTCCTTCTGTCAACATAAATAAATCTGTCCATAAATCTTGACAGGTATAATCATTTGTTGCATTTGAAAGGCAAGTCTCTAACATTAGACCCCTTTTGATTCCTAACATGATTATCTTTAAAGAAAGACATTTCAGATGCCTTCTGAATCTGGCCTCTGTCAAATGATTTCTCTGCTCTTGCTGAGTTATCTACTCTTACGAAGTAAGCAAAGGCATAGTTCCTGCTGTCAACTCTCTTGAAGACCACACGAATCATTGGCATCGTAGCAGCTCTGAGATGCTATCCTGCAAGCATTTATGTTCCTGTTTGTCAGACTAGGCTCCCGGTACGGTTATTGTTCTTTACAACTAGGTTTCTCATTCCTATTCTGAGCCATTCTTCTGGCACCAGTTGTCCTTTCTTTACTTTTGGGAAGCTATCAAAGAACATTCTTTGAAGGTATTCCATCTGACGCTGTCGATCTTTTCAGTGCTGTTGTTGTTGGCAAACAATCCATACCCATACAAGAGAATTAAGCCTCCGAAATGGCCGTTTAAATGTGGGCTAGCATAACTTAAGATTGAATTCCATAATACCAACATGCACTTCGCAAGCTCCCTTGCTGCTCTGGGGCACACTGAGCAGCTCCAGCCTTACGAGGCTCTCCAGAGAGATATGAAGTGACCTCGTTTCTGTGCTTGATGTGCTTGATGCCCTTACGTTACTAATTTTGCCTGCCTAAATTAACAGTTATCCAGCATTCACCAAGCTGGAATATGAAGTAAGGGTCTTTGGTCAGAGGTCGGTTTCTCAGCAGACGGCTCTGGCATATGACCCAGAAATTGGTCAGTGCAAAAGTGCCAGAAGACAACCAGCAAGTCCACAGATAGCATGGCTTCATAGCATTCCCTGCCACATGGAAAACCTAAAGCATATGCTTTTGCAAGTAAGAATGAGTCAGGAGGTTGCTAGGGCTGGGTTTGTGGGAACTGCACAGTAAAGAATGGATCCCCAGGGAGCTCCTGCAGGAGACAAGGTACTTGGTACCCAAGATCCTGTGGTGACATGGGCATGCCCAACTTGTACAGCCACGGGAAATTAGTTAGTGAATGCTGAAGGATCCCAAGCCTAATGTTTCCCTTCAGTCTTCTGACAGTGGAGAAAGGAAAACTCTAGTGGTTTTCATAAAATGTATTTAAAGTTCTTCATTTTCCCTCTTTCAACCTTCCACTCCTTCAAATCACCTGTGGTTTGCTGAAGCAAAGATTTTTAATTGACAGAATTTCAAGTTGTGCTCTAAAGATATTCATTACTTCACAGGTTCTTTAGCTTCATGGGGCCTTGATGCTATGTGGGATATTTTCTGCTTTCTTCAGTGGATCCTTACCACTGAAACTAATTTTTTGATGAGCTGCAGAAGCCTGTGTATGAAGAACAATTATTTCAGAGATATACCGTTTTGCTCCTGACCTTATGATGCTTTGTAAAGGATGTCCAGATGCAGAGTGTCAAAATGCGGCTGTTAGATAAGGTTCCCATCTGAATGACACTCTCAATGCAGTCAGTTATTAAACAGCAATTTTTTTCCTTGTCGAGTCACACTTTAGGATAATATTTCACTGAAGTGGACAATATGCCAGAGCCATAGACATCTACTTTGCTATACCCACGTGGTAGGCTTGGAATAAGGGAGGGAGTTCAGTCCTTCACTTCAAGGCAGGCCATCAAGAGAAGTATTTAGTTACATTTGTGTTCCAAATCTGTTTTAATTAAAATACTTAGAAATATTTAGTCAAAGAGGACAGTTGTCTATAACCTTGCTGACAAAAATGCATTAAGACTCTTGGTTTGTGAAATTTGTTGAAGCCAAGGAGAGAAGCACCTTGCTTTTTTGAGGCTGCATGATATGGGACGTGCTTAAAAGCAGAATACAAGATCATCTGGGTTCTTACCAATACCTGCACATGTTGATACCATTGGAGGGTCTGCAGGACTCTGCAGCCCCCAGGTGAGAGCTTTTCAGGGTCTGAATTATGGAGGTAGATGCCTAGATTAATCTACGCCCTGGCCTTTTGCGTCCGTGCCCATCAGTGCTCCCTGCATAACCAGCATCCGCTAGATCTCACCACTGCTCTTTCTGTTTCTCTTTCTCTGGGCCAGGAAGGATGCTGGGCTCTACAGCTTCCTCTTCTGTTGACTCGCAAGATGGTACTTTGTCAGGTAACTGCTGTTGCCACCAACTGCAAAGCTCACTGCAGCTAGAGCATAATGACACCTTCTGAGCCACTTCTTTTATGCATTAACCTACTTGGAAACAGAGGCTCATGTGCAAATTCCCTCTGTATTTTGTGAAGGCTGGAACATGAGCCAGATCTGAGCTGAATTTCCCCCTTCCAAGAGCCAGCTGAATCAAAATCCCCTGATGCAGACATCCCCAAATTTTATGGGTGCAAAAGATGTCTTGATCCAAATTTTGCAGTTTGCTCCCATCTCTGCTTAAAACATAAAATGTATGTTTTTAGGGAAAAAGGATATAAACATCTTGTTCATGTTTGAGCTGAGAATGTCTTTTTTCTGTAGGCTGTCAACACAACTTCAAATGCATGCAGCCTGTCCAATCTGACAGACAATTTGCATATTTGTGGAATGCTAACGCCAAGTTACTGTATACATTTGTACATGAAAGCATTAGAAAGTTTGAAGGATTAAAGGTGGAAATGTATCCCCCTCAGCCTTGATCAAAGATCAAGACAGCACATTAATAGATGGCAGACAAATAACTGCTGCTTTGCCGATTGGAATAGCTTAACCCAAAAATAATAAAATCCAAGCTATATCCTAGGACATAAATACCTGAGAGCTATAAAGGTACTAATTGCCAGGGCATTGTTTTAGCCTTCTGAGAGTGTAATGTGGAGTCTCACACATTGAGTCCTCTGACACAGAGACTGTAATTTTGTTCTGCACTAGCTACATGCCTGGGACACAGCTAGAGCCCTGAGGGCCACCCCAGTGTAAATGCATCAATGTCGATGCCTAGGGCTGCACCTTCCTCAGCTTGCTCTCAGGTCCTGGAAAGTTCTTTGAGGCCAGATGGAGGTGCTTGGCCCATACAAAAGTGACTTAGTTTGCAACGAGATGGGTATCAGGAGGAGCAGCAGCAGGTGCTCAACCATTTTCCATAGAAAGATGCTTGCTTGGCTGCACGTATCAAGATATGTTTTGGAGCCTGGCTCTAGACACACTGATTTGAAAATGGAGACTTCGAGTCTTAAAAACAAAATATGCTAAAGAACGGTTTTGCATGGTTTCTCCTAAGGATCAAGAAATTATATTATTTATTTTACTTGTACCAAAAAATAACCTCAATAAGATGTTCTGCATTGGCCAATGGCTATAATTTAGGACCAGACATTGGCAGCACAGGACAGAGAAAGCAGGAGCTAGTCAAAGCTTTCCCCCAGTCTTTGATCCAAAACATGAATATTCCTTTGATTCAGAACGGGTTTGGCCAGCCTTTTTCGCAAACGGTAGCACGTCTCTGCGCTTTCTGGCTGGGGGAAGTGGAAGTGGCAAAGCCTCAGATACCTGGGAACCAAGAGCTGAAAACTCCCCTGGAAACTTCTCATGGTCTAACGAAATTCCCGGGCCAGCTTCCAGCCTGAGTGGATGCAGACAACCAGCCAAACTGAACCACCAAATCTGTCAAGATTCAGCCATCGTTTACAAAAGAGGACTAGGATTTTGGAGCGCGTTTGTAGGAGCTGAACACCCAAATTCCTCTAAATCCCAGTAGGACTTTTGGTCCTCTCTTTCTTGTACTCCATTGAAAATCCTTGTCTATTCAAATATTCCAAAGACCTCAGGCAACACTTTCATGATAGATACAGCTTTCTACCAAAATTTAAAAAGCACAAAATTTTAGCTGCAGCTGCTGAAAGTGTGTAATTTAACACACCTACCCCAAAAGTCCCAGGCTACACCAAACTCTTGACCACAGAGAGCTCTGTGCTGTCACAAGACAGGTCTAACTCTAAGTACCCCAGTTTGAAAACTTCAGCCTTAATGTGTTCAGAAAAAGTATGTTGTTTTTTTAAAGCACACTCAAACACTGAGATGCCTTTCTACTGGGAGCAGCGTTACAAGCCGATCTCTGCCTGGATGCCTATTCCAACATGGATCTGACAATTCACATGTAGGAAAAGCCCTCTCATGCATTCACAGTTTTTAGATGACCTCCATATATTTGTTTAAAAAATAATTAGGCTTACTTAGCTTTTGTACTGTTTCATTTTCCTTCTTTTTTTTTTTTTTTTTTTAAGTAGCTTTTCCTGTAGCACTCCCAGGCCAGTACAATGCTGGCTTTTAAAAGTGATTTGTCTGTTACCAGGCAGTTTTAAACTTTTACTTCCTAAGTCTTTGCAAACCAGCAATACAAGGAGACTAAAAAAAATCTCCTGGGGATTGTTTTTATAGTAACAGTGAAAGCTTAAAATGTTGCAGCGGCAGCCAAATTATTTTTCTTGTAGTGGAAACAATACCAACAACTGGAGTCTACATACAAAACAGTTTAAAGCTACCCATAAAAATGACTAACAAATGAGTGCTACATTTCTTTTTATCATATACTCTTTATAAAATGTGACAGTTTGAAGGCTACTAATTTGGCAAGTTATTTTCCCTCTACAGTCATGGTTGTTCAGTAATTAAAGGATTTATAAAACATGGACATATACACACTGGTATAGTCTAACGTTTTTGTGTGGTTTAGGACACAGTCCACTTTCTTTCTCACCCACTAATGGAAAACTAGGTAGACATATGCAAAATTTAGCCATGGGGCAAAGTTTGATTTCAGACAAAATTTTCAAGGATACGCTCATGACTAAAGTCCAAGTCCTATTTACTTTTTGTTACACTCCTCAATTGTTCAGAATGAGGATGTCCAAAGATGTGTAGTTACCTCAGGGCATAGAGGAGTATTTTCTGCCATGAATTAACAAATGAATTCTTGAGTGCGGTTGAGATCAAACATTTAAAATATTATTAATTACTAATGCTAATTGTTGAGATATTTTTAGGTGTCATATGTTCTATCCTTAGGTAAGTAATTACTTTTTAAAATCTATTGCTAAAAATGGTACTTGTCGGCACCTAAGCCCCCCCATCACTCTTGAAAATGGCACTTGCGTTTGTAAGTCACTTAGATCGGTTTTGAAATCTTTGCCTGATATTTCATCATCTATTTGCTGGCAGCAGCCCTTTCTATACCTGCAACTAGTAAAAAATATATTACTCCCTCTGAAAGTAAAGAGCTAAAAATTATACAGGACTCAGTTTAGTCAACATAAAGTCAAAATAGAAAACCCTTAGTTCAAGAAACTGAAACAAGAGAACTTAAAGCTCTGGCTGCAGAGCAGGGATATGCTTCAAACGGGACTTGCAGCAGTTGCTGCGCTAATTCTGTGTCCATCACAGTCATCAGCTGGTGCAGGGATGTTTTGTGAGTCACATGAAAATGTTAGGCAGATCCTTGGGGTGTTGCGTAGTGTTAGCACCGTGGCACATGCCCCACTGTGTCCCTCTATTAGGATGTGTGATGCAGGACCAGTTACTCCAGTAACAACTGTTTTACCTGCCCAAATGAGGTATTGAAGGCAAGGACAAGTGTTTGATATGGGGTGTGTGGCTGTGCTCTGAACTCGGTCATTTGGCTTCAAATTCAACATGCAAGTGCTTGTCTGTTTAGTGTCCAAATAATGTTGTAGCTGTATGTTTGGAGTTTATCAGGTCGTATAGAAAAGGAAGAATGGTTCATAGCCTGAAACCTCTCCAAAGCCTGTATTAGCTAATAATTACCTACTAATTTACATTAGTACTGGCCATGAGAGAGAGAGAGACCAAAAGTCCTGGTGCATAAGATTGAGATTAAGCCAATAACTTTCCAAAACAAAAAATGTATTAGTTCTCAGTACTTTTCAAAATGGCCACCATTACTGTGAGAAACTCTGTTCCAGTGTATATAAAACATAGTGGAACAATAACATCTCATTTGATTATACAGAGCAGTTTTTTCCTTAGTGTTTTAGTTCTCAAAATTCCCAGAATACACTACATTGAAACTGTTCACTTGAGAAATTAAGTACCGTATGTGATAAGACAGTCATGTGAAATTTTTAAGCTGTCATTAAAAACGATTATAATTAGGACAAACTATATGAAAATGCTTTAAAATTGAGACCCTGGTGAATTAAAAATTAAGGGGTATATTATGTATTATCATGTTGAAGGGCAGGGATTTACGCGTGTAACTCCCATTAACACTAATGCGAGTTGCATTCATAAATCCTCATGCCTTGCGATGAGCATACACCCCCACCTCGTTTGTATTTGCTGAACAACCTCAGCTTTCGCAGTACTCCAACACAATACCTCTGCCTGCGGAGAAGGAGTGGAACAGCAAATCAGAAGTTTAAACTGTTTTCCCTCACAAATCCAGGCCCCCAGATAGAGCCAAATGTAATTCATCTAAGCAGTAGCTGTACTCCCATGAGTAAGATTTACTTATGAAAAGTGACTGTCACAGAGTCTACTCTTCCCTGCAACTCCTCCTATGCTTTTCCCTATGCTTAATAACTAGGGGTTGGGCTGCAATCATTTTTATTATGCCTCCTCTAAATGCATGAAGGCTATCGCTGGGGGTAGGCTTGTAAAAGCATTTCAGTCGGGAGCCTTCAAAGGGAGCTGTGTTCACGGCAGCGTGTGATTCCCACGTGGCGAGTGAATTTGTACCGTAATGACAGTGTACACAAATTAAATACACCTCTTACCCTGGTGGGGCCGTAGGACTGAAGTTTGAGCAGTGAACTGGAGTCTACCCAGTGGCTGCACTGGGCTTTGGGTCACGGTCGGGTGAAGGATGAGCTGCTGGGGTTTAGGCTGCAAAGGATTGGCAGTTGGCTTTATTTTAAGTCTCAGGATAGCCAGTACGTTCCTTATAGCTCCAACATCAGAAATTATGTGATTTTTGTATCTTGGCTTTCACCAGGAAAAAAAGTAGTCCTTGTTCTTACAAGAGAAACTTTAATAAGTGAACCCTAAAAGTTGTTGGGTTTTTTTTAAATCTTGACATGTATACAGAAATACATTGTTTTCATGTACGTGGTCACGGAGTCCATCTCATGCTCTCATCATCCCATCTGCTCCTTTTTACACCCTTGGATTTGGCAATACTGAAACCACTAAGGTGAGCTAGTTCATCTGTAGCTTGGGGTTTGCTGACAGTCTACTAATAGTGCTCAATAGAAATGTCCTGTCCTACTGCTTTTATAAATGAACCCGTACTACTTCTATTTAAAATACATTAAAAGAATGGTCATATTACCACACTACAGCTTACAGCAAAAAAAAAACAACAAACCACAGCTCGTACCTCGCACCTTTCTATGGCATTGCAAAATTGTAATTATACCAATACACTACATTCTTTACAACATATTTTCCCCAGGGCAAAATAAATAAATCTAAATAAAATAGATATATGTAGGGACAGTACATCTCCTATTTTACTAATTAGCACCTGAGCAAAACATTTTTCCTCCCTGTTGCCAAGCCAGAAAAAGCACTGATGAATTTTCAAGAAAAAAGTAATGAATGCCAGGTTTATTTCTTTATTGGTACCTGTGGATTCTGTTGTATTGCTTGTTAACAGATGCAAGCGGGCAATATAACTATTACATCAGGCAATAATAGAGAAACCCAGGCAGTTCCTAAGCAACAGCCCAGCACTGATTCTTGCCAGCTATTCTCCAGGATTCCCTCAGACACAGTAAGTGGAGTTGGACAATATAGTCTAATTTTGAGAAAGGAATAAAGCATGAAACTGGTGATTTTCAAAATCATATTTTTGCAGATTTCTTACCAAATCAAAAGAGCTAAAATTGAAAACTGTCAAAAACATTTCAGCTCAAGAGCTGCATAAACTTTTCTATTGTTCAGGCAGCTAAACAGTCATAGCTATTTTGCTTCATACCTTGCCCACAAAAATAACGAAAAATAAAGATCATAATAATAGAGCCTCTTCAGCTTGGACTAAAACTGGATTTTGTGGTGTTTCCTTTTGCAGACTCACTCATCAGTTTAGCCTAAAAGTAACACATTTTTCATCTGTTCTGTATGAATTGCACGGTCAGTCAAATCTGGATGCTGATGGAAAAATTCATAATAAATCATTCTGTTTAAGCCATATAGACTGTGTGTGTGCGCACACAAAATTTTGTGTGTACACAAGATAAAAAGGTGTATTTCAAAGCAATGTCACTCTCAGATGTCACTAGCTGATGCAGTTTCTTAGCCTACACATTGCATATTGTAAAACGGACATCTGCTTTATATATGACTGGAGATTCAATGAAGCAGCAAAGCTGGGATCTTTTTTATTATCCTTAACTTTCCTTGCGATGGACCAATCCAAGCTTGGACTCTCTCAGTATTTGGAGAACATTGTTTCCACACTTTGGTTTAGTCCAATATGGCACTCTGAGCTTGACACAGGTTTTGATCCAAACTTCTATGAAGGATAGCGCTCTTTCATCTAAGTATGAATAATGTCCTTTCAGAAAACAGTTTATATTTAGAGTAAGTAAGAACAGACATACATGCACATGCGTATAAACTTATGGACCCAAACGCACACGTTTCCAGGAGCACAAACATGAACAAACAAGAAAAAAATCTTTTAAACCAGATGTTCTCTGGGTTTGAATGCTCCATTGGTTTCCATGCGCCATGTAAAGTTCTGGTCTGCTAAGGGAGCAGAAGTACATTCGACATAGGAGCTTGCATTGCTAACAGTTTTACCTTGCTTGGGAGGTGGGAAGTGGTGACTTTCTTCACTGAAGGCTTTGATTTTCTGCAAAAAAACCTGATGATGTTTCCAAAACAAAATTCTCTGTTGAGATATTTGAGTTATGGGCCAAAATACTTTCCTTTTTGGCCCCCCAAAAAATCAAACTCACTCACAAGAGCTATGGTGGCATGCCTTGAGCCTCTTGGTCTCTCGGCTTGTCTCCCCCCTTCTTGTTTTACAGCAGCACATTAAGACTGTGCAAGGTGGAGATATGGAACTTCTGGGCAGCACAGGGTGCATGGCATGGCTAGAGGGGCGGGAGGCAGCTGGGCACCCAGGCTGTGGCTCCCACCAAGGTACCAACGCAGTAGTTGTGATTCAATGGCTTTTCTCTCTTTTCTCTACCAAGCTGTTCCAGTTTTCAGGTGTTAGGTATTTTCCAAATAAGCAATAAAATACTGCTTGAGAAACAGACACTTTCTGCTCCCTCAAAGGGGAAGAGAAATATGCATCTCAATGAAACCCCTATTTTGTATTAAAAACTAGATTTGGTGAAACAAAGTCACCCAACCATGCAACTCAGTCCACACAATTCCCACGTGTTTCCATCCGCTCCTCCTTCCCCTGCCCTCCCAATCGCCAAGCTATTCTCTGCTTGCCTGATATACGTTGACATGAGAATTAAATCACTAAGAAGTATGAATGCTTTAGCTTTAACAGAAAGCCAGGTTACTATTCCTAGCATGGAAAGTTAAATGAAATCATGCTGTGAGTGAGTTCCTATTGATTTCTTCAGGATTGATCAGAAACATTTGTCAAACTTTTGTTTTCTTTCTGTCCTACATCTTCTGTAGACACTTAGTTAAACATACTAAGGAACGTTTACATTTTAAAAACGTGTTCTAAGGTCTTTATATAAACTTACATGTAATAAAAGTGACTGGTGATTTATATTATCTATATACATTCAGATACTTTATTTTCTAAGTCAAGGTTTTAAAAAAATAGGTGCCTAAATTCAGACACCTAAGTCTACGTTTACTGTCTTTGGTTGCCTGATTTTCAAACATGTTAGTACTCAGAAGCTCATTTTTTTTCCTGTTAACTTAAGGTGCCTAGAAGTTTTGGATAAAAATTACATTGGGCTGTTTTTAATCTATTAGAATCAGAAAGGGAAAATTAAAGAAGATTATAAACACACAAAGCATATAAAGGCAAAAACAAGAAAACTATAAATCCACAGGGTTTTCCCACATTTAATTGAAGAAAATGAGTTACATTGGTATAAGGCACATGAGTACAATCCAGCAGATTTATGCTTGCTAACTGAATTTGACCTAAAGTCCTCCTTTGAAGCATTTGTCTTTTCTTCTTTAGGTTCACACTGAGGCCTCCAGTTTCAAAAATGTGTGTGTGCTTCTGCACCTAATGTATATGCATATTCAGTGTGACTGCATTTGGAAATGGTGCATCCATGCCAACAGTTTTACAGCTAACAGGCTTTTTGCATGTGCGAGTCTCTGAGGGTTGTATGCTGTTGGGGTAATTGCGCATGTAAATCCAGCGGGCAGTCACACACAGCTATAATGTGTACAGCTGCATTAATACTTTTTTTTTAAAACCAGCTAGCAAAAGCAAGTGAGAAAAATGATACAGTTTTAGACATCTGGACCTTGGATCTTGAAATTATGTGGTTCAGCTCTCAAAACCTGCCCCTGCGTTCCCTTCATAAACACAGGTCACTCTTACATTTAGGCACTGTTAGATTTGTGGGTTTAATTACAAGCAAGTCATTTTTTGAGGCAGTAAACATAAACTGATGCTGTTCTAAAATCTAAAGGGAGAAAGTTAATATTAAAAAAAAAACCACACTAGGAAGAAATAAATAAATATATAACAAGAAAAAGTTAGTGGAGCAGCTGTGTAAATAATATGAACAATGTTAAAGAATAAAAGGAAACTGCCAGAGCCACTTGGGATGAGGAGGGAGCCTAAAATCACTGATTGCTCTAACTAGGTCTTGCTCGTTGGTTGTCCCTGATTTTTTTTCTGCCAACTCCAGGTCTGCCTTAGAAGGCATTTTCTTGAAAGGCACCGGAAGAAGGGAAGGAAAATGAGGTTATCCCATAAAATAATCTACTACTATTTCGTAAGGGCACAGGAATAGAGAATGAAGCAATGGTTTAATATTAAGACTAGAAGCTGCATGATGTAAGTAATTAGCTTAGCATTTACTTCATTCATCAGTGCAGAGTAAATGTTGAATTCATTGAAGTCAATGAAAAACTTCACGGTTTGGCTGCAGGCTTTGCTGAATGACACTGCTTGTCCATGAAAATGCTCTGAACCTCAGACACCAAGCTACGTTTCTGCACCAAGAGCTCCAGACCTGGAAGCTAGCAAGGTAAGAAAGGCATCCTTTAATGCCCTGGGGGCAGGGGATGTGTGGATTTGGACCTAGTGGGTCCTAGTTCTCCATTCTTCATCTGAATTTTGTAACAGTTTTCAAGGCCTTGAAGATAGACTAGGATCGGCAGAGAGGAAAAACTAAATCAAGTAATGCACATGTTCTTCTTGTTGTTTAGAAGTTACATCCAGTAAACCAGTAATATAAAATACCCTCATTTAGTCAAACTGGAGATGTGCTGCTTGGAGGTGTAAGGATGTAAATTAAATTTTTGAGACTTTACTAAAAGACGAGGTGCTAGGAAGAAATTATTAGTTAAATCCTAATGATTATTGTTTGTCAGGTGTAATCCTTACTTTGTGAATGAATGCGAGGCTTCAGAAAGGAGCCAGAGATGCTCCCCCTGTATAGGAGATCCATATTTCTCTGCAGAAACCCAGTGCAAGGTTGAGGCCATGCTGCTTTGCAGCCATCAGCATGCTTTGATCACCACAGAGAACAGAGCTACCTCTAGGGCTTAGGAATGTCCACACTGATTTACTCTGGTATTTATGATATTACTGTGTACAAGAAATGGGATTTTTGCAATGCTGATACCAGTCCACAATGAGAACTGGATCAAGACCACAAGCAACTCATTTCCCATTAGTGCAAGAGCAGTTCCTTTATGGAGAAGGACCCAAGTTGCATGTAGACTGGATGAGAAAGGTGCAGAAAGGCTGGGGAACCCATTAACAGTTCCCTTGGCAATCGCATCCCTTACCATCCTCCCGCCTTTCCAGCAACAGGGCTTTGCAGTAGGAAACTCACCTCCCAGCACGAGCCCAAGTCCTGCAATGGTAGCCAGGGTTGCTATTAAACAACCGGACTGAGCTGACGCTGCTCCTCAGCTCATTGCAGCATCCACTCAGTGCAGTATAGCTGCTCTGCCATCTACCCGAGCTCACACATTGCCATAGTCCTCACCAATGCAAAACGAGATACGGCCCTGCTGTTACCTTGGCAAAGCAACATAACCTACATAAATGCATGCTGAAATGGTTTTGCTGTCCTGCTGCAGTTGTGATTATTGCTGGTACACGCGAAGCACCATGAGACACCTTTGGGCTAAAAGTTGTACAAAAACAGAGTTACTAGCCCACGGGTCTGACTTACTTAAACTGGCAAGGAGCCAACACTTTGCTGTAGATCTGCTGGAAGGCAGAAAAGAAACCTGGTGAAGAACAGTCTGAAAAGACTCCCTTTGTACCAGTATGCTAAGTAGAAAGTCACTGCTGAATACACATGGGCCAGATCCAAAATCTGTTTAACACTGTGGGAATTTTTGCACTGCCTGTGATGGCCTTTGCTGCAGCCCATGGGCTCTGACCTTCCATATCCTCTGCAGCTGTACAGTCACCTTTGTGCAAGCAAATTAGGTGCATTATAAGCATGAAATTACCTGCAAGCACTCTAGAACTAATTTGTGTCAGACATGAACAAATCAAGGTACAGGACAAAAGAGACAGGATCTGATACATCTATAAGGTAAGTCAGAGGCCAAATTAAACGTAAAGAGTTAGTTTGGAGAATTCTGTACATAGCAAGAAAAGGGAAATAACACCACTTGGGGAAAATTTTCAGGCCAGAGTTTAACCATTGATGTCAGTGCGACAAATACTGACATTATATAAAGTACATGAATGTTGTGAGATGCAAAGACTTTTAGGAACGAGGCCAAGCTCACTAATTTTTTTCCAGCGGGTTCATCATTACAAGCACAAAATCCCACCCACTGACATAGCTCTTGTCCTCAACCTGGTATCTTCCCTTTGCTGTCATATTTTTGCATAAAGGTGGTTGCAAAATTAGTGTTGCAAAATTACTCCTTCAGCAGTCGGGGGGGGTCATACTGGGGGGAGACAAGTGTTTGAAAATCAGTGCCTAAGAACTGAATGCTCCCTGTATGAATTCTTTCTCGGCTATGAAACATCTGAAGCCTGCCTGGTGCCTACTCCGTTTCCTGAACAAGGACCACGGGGAGAGGAAAGCCAATGCACACTGTGCTCCAGCAGTACTGGACTTTTAGAGGGTTTCTAAAGAAAGTCCAACTGGCACAAATTAAAGCAGCCTTGTGGGCCTTGGCCCTCGCTGGCTGCGCTAGGCACTGCCACAGTACATTTATTCAAGGATGGTCATGCTCTCTTTGACTTTTAGGTAATACTGTTGACCCAGTGCCTGGGCCACCTTGGTGAGCTTGCAAAGTGTTCGCTGTTCCTTTTCGATCACGCTCCCACGTCCCCGGTTCATTAGGATGTGTGCAAATGGTTATTGCTACTTTTGCACGATTGATTGACTGCAAGCTATATCCTTCCCCAAATTTCATCAGGATTTTCTCTGGTTAGTAGATGCTTTATTGCCCTTATTATGAAGTGCAGTTGCTGTATGATGTCAGATAATAGTTACGCCGGGGTTTGGGTTTTTTTAGTCTCCTTTGCCAAGTCCGATTTACTTGCTTCCTGACAGAGTTGATTTGCTACCTTAATTTTTAGGACATATTGTTTTAGTAGCTGCGTGACTTGATGTGTGTGTGTATGAAAACAAGCAAAAACTTAATTCTATTTTTAACGGAAACCTATCTATCTGTTTACCTACATACCTTTCTATCTATCTAAATATGTGCATAAAGTAAGTAGATGTCTATTCAATAGGGCAATGGTGGTCTTAGAATTTAATTACAACCTGAGTTATCTGGTGTTCTAAATTGCTGTCCCATCCTGCATCAAGAAGACCTAGAAGACAGATAAAGCACCTCCATGTAGCTTTTACCTGCTAATAGCATTTCTATCATTGCAAGAGCTGGCAAGAGAGTCAAACACCACATTTTCCCAATGGTATGTAAAGCATGTAGAGCTGGCAGAAAGATTAACAAGCTTTCTGTGGAAGGAGTACATTTGCTAGGGTGAGGAGAGCCTTCACTGATGTGCCACTTGTAAATGTATATGAACTCTGTAATCGGTGCAGTGTTTTTGCTCAACAGCTGCAATCTTTTCATTGTACCTCTTTTGTTGAATTCAGATAAAAGCACTTCATCGTCAACAAATCTGATATCTGTTCTTGCCCCACTTGAAAGGGTCAAATGAAATTTCCCACCAGAGAACAAAAAACCTGAAGCTCCCTAGTGAGTTTGGGTGGCAACGTGCCAAGAGAGAGGGGAGGAGAGGTAGTGTCTCCAGTGCCTCGGCAGAGCAATAATGTCAAGATGCATGAAAAGCACTCTCCAAGTTTGCACATAGTCACACAGCAAGAGAGGCAGGGATAGCATGGCAGCCAGACATGAGCTATGAAGTCACCTCCCTCCTGAGCTGCTGGGGCAGATCCCCCTCCTCAGAGACTCCCGTTGAAGAGATCAGATGAAGCTATTTGGGGTTGCTGTCTCATGGCGGAGCAGGTCAAGAGGCAGGGGTGCCCAGGCTGGAGCGGGAGCCCACTGCAGTGGAGAAAAAATCCGCTTTCTGTCTTCACGGTCATAGGCATTATTTCCAATGTACCTGGCTCTGCAGCGAACAAAGGTTCAGGAAGCTGGAGGGGAAGAGAAAATGGAAACTCTTCTCTCTTAAGTCTCTCTCCAGTCAGGCATTGCTCAGGATGCTGGCTGGAGACTCTATGCCATATTGAAAGAAGAACTTTACAAAATATCTTACTTTTACAATAACAGCACCAAACCATTATAAAAATGTACATACATCTTCAGCAGAGTTGCAGCATATGTTATTGTGTCAAAGACATTTCAGACATTACACCAAATGCAGTCAATAGATTTCTAGCAGCTGAAGGGGGAAGCAGGTGTATATTTAGCCCATTCAGATGTGTTCTTGAGTGTGTGTAAATATTTTGCTAGGTCAGAGCTTCTGTGTGCTAATGAGCTACACATGTCAAAGTGTCCATTTCCCAGGAGCCTGTGCTTTGCACGTTCTCTCAGGCCTCTGCAGCATCAGTGCAAGGTGTTCCTATTTGTTTCGTACTAACCATTTCTCCTAGTGTCACTGCAGAGGCAGGTCCCCATCCACTGCAGAAAACAAGTTATCCTGATAGTAGCAAGTTGTAGCCCAGCTCAGCGGGGACACAGTCCTTGTGCAATGCTTCCTGATATCTTCCTAGATCCCAAGCCTGGAACAAAAGCCCACAAAGAAGTTAGAGATCAGATGTGATTAGAAACAAGACCATTTTAATCTTTCAAGATAAAGCTATTAGATACCTATAAGCTCTTCTTTGCAGTATTTGCACAGGCTATGGAACAATAACACCTAGAGAACTGCTGCACTGTAAATTTGGGGAAAGCCTGTGGCCTGTTGAGGGCAGGGGATGGAAAGTTAAGGCACCAGGAAGGAGGCACCGAAATGAAAGAATGTGGAGTAGCCCATCACTAACACCCTCTTCCCATATCAGCAATTGGACTCAGTTATGAGAATAAAAGGGACCTTGGCTGCGAATGACTTAGGGCAGCATAAATATGTATTATGAATTTTAGGCTCAGACATAATTAAATGCCATTTGTCAGATCTATGCTTGTTTTTCATCTCATTTGAGTTTTACAGAATGAATTAACTAACAAATGTGCCTCCGATTCTACCATAACAAATCATTTCTCAGAATGGTTGCCTCCAAGCAGCAGCAAGAGAGTGACTGGGGGGAGTGACCTTCTGCTGTGAAGTTGTCACGTTCCAGCAGAGCCCTGAGTGACAATGACAGCCTCAGTAATGGGGAGCCCGTAGTGGCCTGGCAGTCTTGTTGATAACTTGTTAATTTATTTAGTGCAGTGGTGCAGAGGCAAAGATCTGGAGTAAAGGGTGGGGTGGGCTGAGCCTCAGGGTTGAAATATGTAAATATTCTGGTTTTGAGAAAAAAAAAATTCTTATTCATTGTCACTTAATGAGGTTGGTGACAGGTGCCACTGGCAAGCAAATAGGCAAATGTTTGTACCAATGCAGCTTTCATTAAAAAAAAAAAAAAAAAAAAAATACAGCGAATGTATGGTCAGCATGTGCATAGTTTGGGTAACAGAGCAATAAATGCTCCTCTCCTGGTCATGTGAAAGCACGTTTAGGGCACACCAGGTGACTGTCATTCTGAGCTGGGAGAGTCATAGGATGAGAAACAAATGGTCCGTTTGCCTTCAACAGGCAAAAGGGAGAAAGAGTTAAAGACCATAGGTGAAGAAATCCTTTCAGTGCAGGTGTATCTTGAAGAGTTCTCTCACTTTGTTCCATGACATTAAAGCAAAGGTCCTTTATATACTTAGCATATTATTATAGGAAACGGATGGATTTGTTAGCTATAACTTAGCTATGTTTTCTGAAGTGTTAAGAAGTGCTCAGAAATTTGTGGGTGATGCACACTTTAAAGGATCTGACATCTCCTCCAAGTAACAACCTCCTTCCAGACACCAGATCCATTGGTAGTGGCACAAAACGGATACCCCAAAATCAAAGCATTCATTTTCTCTTTGGACAGGCTCACGTGTTGTCCCTAGCAGAAGGCCTTCTGCAGTGGTATTCTTCGTGCTGCATAGTTCATAAAGTTATGAAAGTGGTTCGTCATATCAGGTTAATGAAAATACGCAACGAATACTCTAAAGAGAGCTGGAAAGCAACACTGGCAAACTGGTAAGTCAAACAAATAAACCTGATAAGAGTTGTCCTCTGTACAGCTCTGCAGACTTTATCTTAAAGGAGAAGGGGTAGAAAGTATTTAACAAATAATGTGCTGTCATTTGAAAAACAAAACCAGATGGTGGTGTTAATGTACCCAGTGACTTAAACATAATGCCATGTGTCTGCAGGAAAACAGTAACTCCCCACACAGCACAATCCTGCAAACCTGAAGTCATATACGCTGAGGAGTTCTGTTATGAACGAGAGGAAAGAAACAGCACCCTGCGGCCAGTTATCAACAGCAGGAATGGTGGCAAGTATTGGATCTCAACCACAAGCACAGCCATTCTCATGGCAGGCTGAGAAGGAAAAGCAAGTTTTCCTCTTCCCCAGCGAGGGAAGCGGTGCTCCAGGCTCTCTGCAGGCACCCTGAGCTGCAGTCACGCTGTCCACGTGCGCTGCCTCGTAGGTGTTCAGGAGCCTGTTCAGCCGCACGTCTGCTTTTTGCTCTTTGCAGGCCCCGCATGTATTGCTGCAGCTGAGCTGCGTCCTGCAGCTTCTGGAAGATTGGGAGCGCACGTGGGACACCTCCGCTCTTGACCTCAGTATACGGACGTGCACAGGGAATTTTCCCTGAACATTTATTATCCCTGGTACCATAGTCAACAGTTGGCTGGGTAACTGAGCAAATTTACTTGAACTCTTTATTTCCCAGGTCTTATTTTTCTAAGGAAGGCAATAAATCAATGACAGGAAAAGTACTCACCAGGCAGAAATTGGGTAGCTCCATGACTTAATCAGCACTGATTAATGCCGGTCGGGAATCTATCTCTGCATTTCTTTGGAATACATTTTGGAAAGCCTAGTAGTTCCTAGCAGAGTTTTGCATGAAAAATTAAATTACTTTCATATTCCTGTCTCTCCTTAACTACTAAGTTCCTTGAGGCTCACGCCATCGTTCCATGTAGGTATGTATGGATGCCACGTGGACCAGTGCTCCCTTGAGAGATGAAGCCAGATGATCCCTGGAGAGCCCAGCACCAGGTCTGGGTGACAGGCAGCGGAAAAGCACCGACAGCCGCAGCCGGATAAGACACTTCTCTTCCTCTCTGGCTGTAACAAACTGAAAACGCCAAAGATACGTCAGCGAGAAGCAGCCAGAGGTAGGGATGGGGGATGGAGCTGCGTCAGAAACAGCCCTTCTTCTGCAGGGGTGGAAGAGGAGCTGTGACTCCCAAGGAAGGTCAAGGCCAGCCAGCGAACAACCTGGGCAAGAAACCCCCAGACGGATAAACAATCCAGACATCTGGTAAGATCCCGGCATCGCTGCAATCAGTGAGGTTTTGGCACCGACTTCGACACTGCCAGGATTTCCCTTGTAATTAGCAGCGTGCAGTCCGTCTGGGGAGGATGTTCCCTCCGGAAAGCTGCTGGAACCGGGCTGCGAATCAGGCTTAATCTCTGTGAAGCAAAGAATAACACCTAGTTAGTCTCTGGCCCCCTGAGTATGACAAAAATGCTAACTTGAACTCAACAAATATTAGATGGTACCGATAACTTAAGTAATGTCTGGCTTGGTTGCTGCCAAGATTTTTTAAGGTGCTCACAGTGGCTACTGAGCAGTCCCCCAGCACAGCACTGGAACAGACTGGGAGCAGCCATGAGAAGGGATTCAGGGCTATATGTATGGCAGAGGGAGAGTAAACCTCTGAGCAGAAGTATTTGCATGCCCTTCTTTAGCACCAGCAAGTTAGGTGGGCACGTATGAGCCAGGCAAATTAAAACAGTGTATGATATAGGGCTCAAACAGGTAAGACTGTCAACAGTAATAGATATTTCAGTTTCTACACTGATCCAGACACACACACACACACACACACACACA
>VYZV01002901.1:399656-415520 GCA_013401275.1 Pandion haliaetus | reverse complement strand
TCTGTGTTATTAAAGACCTTAGCTACCTGTATTTGAAGATCATTGTCGGAAAAGATGAAAAACATACATTTTCATTTCATTTCAGATTAGCATGGTAAACAGCTAGATCTGTTCTTTCAAGTGGAGCATTCAGCTCCATTTGTTAGCTTTGTTGCTGATATTTCACCTCTCTTTTATTTACTTAACATAGTTTGACAAGAAATTCTCAGTGAGATAATACACCTGCATGAAAGGCTGGCTTGGGGAACAAGTCCAGAGGTTTCAGTGGGACAGAATCAATTATTTACATCTTTGCCATTTTTGCCCGCCTCCGTTCAACAGAAAGCACTCAGAAGAGCTACCCAACCAGCTGAACATTTTTGGTAGAAAAATACATTCTATTTTTAGAAAAAAAAAAATTATAACATCAGTGTAAATCAGGATCACACCCACTTGCAAAAAAAAAATCAAATCACAGGTGATGCAAGCTATCACCCTGTAAAACAATGCCCTCTCCCCTGCCAGGCAGGGTGGCCCCTGCTGCAAGGAGCTCCCAGTACAAAGCAAATTAGCAAAAGTTCTGTTGCTTTTTGCCACACAAAATTAGACAAACTGTATAGAATTCAGCTTGATTTCTCCTGAACAGCACAGTAGAAATGATCCTTACAGAGCAACCAGCTGGTGCAAGGAGTTTCTGAGGCTGAACTAAGGCAGGTTAATGGAGGACACCAAATTCTTCAATAAATATCAGAAAGAAAAATTGCTTACCCGGTCTGGATGGCTCAAATACATAAAACAGAGCAGTTTCACGTGTAGCCCGTTCCAGCCTAAATCAGCACTCATATCCTGAAGAGACCCAAGTCACCGGAGTTTGCTATGTTTCAGCGGTGTTATGATGGGACCATGCCGAACATTAAACCAAAAGCAAGCACATGCGCTGTAGCCAAAGGCTGTCAGGCTGCAGGTACAGCAGTGCGGCTCCAGCTCCTGCATCCGCATCACAGTAAGTGACGATGGGAAGTTTTTACAACCTGAGAGCACTTTGTCAGTCAGAGGTCAATGAGAAAGGCTAAAGAATATGAAAAAAGGCATAAATAAATAAATAAGGTAGAGAAATAAGAGGGAATAGGCAGTGAATTAAAAAATAAATAACTAAACAAAAAGTATACTAAAAACTTACCCAAAGAAAAAGCCGGGCCTTCATGATGTTCCTGCAGGAGCTTAGCTGAAATCTCCTCCTCACTTTGATGATGGAGGATCAGGTCCATAGGAAAAGGGGGAAGTTTGCACATAGCGAAAAGAAAGAATGTACTGCAAAGTGGAGGAAAATAAGTGAGCAGTGCCGTACAAAAAATAACGATTCAGTAGCTAGTAGGCAATATTGTCATGTCTGCACACATCCCAGGACTTAAGTGACCCACTACTCTGGCTGAGGATCTGCTCCATTAATAATAAGAAAGAGCAATTTAAACTATGGCTTTTTTCATTGTGTTTTATACAGGTTTGGGGAATACGTTATCAAAGGGTCCAATTCTGGCCAAAGTCCACAGGCATCATCACCTGTGGTCAGACCCTGGATAGAAAGATCAGAGCTAACTTTGCGTAGCCCTACCACCGAAACCAGATCAATCAGAAGTAACTCAAAAGGAAATATTCTACAGGGAGCAGATGAAGATGCATTTAGAGGAAATAATCCCCATTCAGGATGCCATTATTAAAAGAGAGATAACTATCAGAGCTAAGATATGTCAGGGCAACCTCATTGACATGGGACTGGAGAACTTCCACTGTAAAAGCAGAGAAACTAGGTCAGTGCTTTTTGAAGAGAGGAAAGCTCAGGGTGGACATCATTATTTTATATATGCTTCTAAGGGGAATAGCTAGGAGAGATGTCAGAAAACTAGTGTCGAATACAAGAACAAATGGACAGGCTCTAAGAAAGGGAAATGAAGAGAAGCTAAAGGAGGCTCGAGCTCAAGGGATACAAACATTTCTGTGCACACTAAGTAGTTGATGCAAGGACTGGGTTACAGAAAGGGATAATAAGAGCAACCAGTAAGGGTTTGGGAAAGGAAAAGCTTGGTGGGGTACAGCCACCTGAGAGCAGACAAATCTGTCTCTTGATCTTGGTCTGTCCCTGGAATTGCCCAAGTTTCAATCTCAATATTACTTTGAGATTCACATATAGTAAATCTCTGTGCAAGTGCAATAGATTGAAGTGACAATTCAGTTTACCACTTGAAGATAAAACTCTGAAGAACATTTGCCTTCTAATTCTATTAATATAAATGTAATTACAAAGGCTAATTCCCATTCAAATGTTAACTTATAAGAGTTGGTAGAGGCAGCAGCCTACAGAGAAAGAGATGATGCTGGAATCCCCGATCCTTACATTTGATCAATAGTTCAGTGTTAATAGACTTTATTTATGAGTTGGAGCATATGGTTTGAAAATGAGCCTAATGATTAGGTTGCATGTGTATAGACACACACTTCTCTAAGTAGTAGAATATTTGCATGTTGCAGTTGTCTCTAAAGAAGAAAGAAAAGCCTCTCTGTGGTGTTATAACAGATTAGAATAGTCTTTATTTCCAAAAAAAAACCCCAGAATGCTAACTATCATGCAAGCGCAAGCACAACTTCCAGAACATGCTGCTTTAAACACAGATCAAAGCAATACTCTTTGTTCTAAGTATCTAAGATGTATACCGGTCACTAGGAAACAAAAGAAGCAGATTGAGGTAATAGCCTAGGGCAAAGGGAACTTGAAGAGGGAGGAGAATCAGTGGACTGTGTAGTCCAGGGGTTCTTTTACTGCATTTTCTTATATCCTCTGAAATTTAAAGGCAGAACTTCATCTGGTAGAAGGAAGCATGGCATTATTGAAGCTGATGGAGCTAAGCTATGGATCTGGTCCCAAATATGTACTCTAATACATAAAAAGAAGACAACAGGAAAAGAGGATAGCTTCAACTACATAGACCCAACAGTCCCATTGAATATGGGTCAAATTCTGAGATCCTGTAAAAAGTGTAATGCCAGCCCTGTTCCTCGGGAATTTTCCTTGTTTAGAATAACAAAATTTTTCTACTGCATTACCTTGGTCTGAGTAATGTCACAAACCTTCCTCCCCTCTAGTCCACTGGTTAAACAAGAGAGATTTTTTTGAAGTGAAAGTGTGAAAAGGAAAGAATCCAAGTGTGCTGTAGCTCTGTCCCGTTCCATTCTGCTCAGTGGTAGCAGAAATGTACCCATGCCTTCCAGATCATAAAAATTCATGGCAACAAGATGCTCAGAAATTTGTTCAACAGAGGATTTGATATGCACATTTTGAAAACTTTCACAGTATCTTCAGATCAATTTTGAACTGCCAGGATATGATACTGAGATGACCTGGCCCACCTCAACCACCATTATAGGCAATGAGACATTGATGCTGACACGGAAACAAAAATTTGTCATGATGCTGCGAAAGAGCAAGGATCACAGAAGTGAGTGATACTGATCAAAGCAGATGAGAGTCAGGAATGTTTATACAGGAGATGCAAACTCACACACAAACCTCGGCGATCTGAAGCCGTCAGAGTTAATATGCTGTCTATTAAAATTTGTTCAAATACAGCACCTGCCATAGCACGTACAGGAAAAGTGTTTGTAAGGTCAATCTTACACAAGAAGAGCGAGGTATAGTAGTAGGTGAGCTAACCCTAGCTGACTGGGAGTGGGTGCATAGCCTCAGCAGGGTTATCTCCGCACTCTCTCTTCTCTAGGCACCAAACCCCAGAGGTTATTGCACTACGTGGACTTTAGTTTTACTCCAGTATGATAATTTCTCACAATCTTTATAATCTTTGAATGTCTCACATGCTTTAATGTTTGTCTTCTAGTAGTACTCTGCTAGGAAGGGGAATGCAATATTTGCGTTTTACTGATTGTCTGCAGCAGAGATGAGATTGGAAATGGGCTTCCTATAGCCAGAGTTCTCCTATAGGTCAGGGCTCTCACCATCCAGTCGCACACTCGTGGATCGGTGCTCACAGGAGAACAAGTGGCAGCATCCTGGCAGCACAGCAGCCCCAAGGCTAGTACGGCTGTGCTGAAACTCTGCTGCTGGTTTGGTAGCATATGTAACACTGGTATCGGGAATACTTAAGATAGATACTGTGCTGAAGAAAATATGATGGCCAATGAGTTTTCACCTCTCACTAGGTGCTTGAAACAACATGCCTTTACCTTAGCACCTGGGCACTCTGTGGGAAGATCTTTCATATCTGATTTATATACAGGCTATCACAAAGGATTACTTGTATTACTGTGTGACCTTAAGCAATAGGAATGCACCAGATTTGTATTTTGGGTAGTCCCAAACGTCATTGTTACTGTCCATGCCGTTGTTATCTACCTTAACCTGAACTTTGAAAGCTCACTGCATATCAAATAGTTTCAGAGCAAGCCCATGTTCTTAATAAGTAAACGAAGTTACTGTTACTTTAGTTTATTCTAAGTGTTGAACCCAGCATGGGATCTAACCTGGAATAGTCATCTTGAGAATATTGCGGTGGAAAGTAGAGCGTAGGATTTAACATTGGAAATTAGAAGTTGATCCTACTTCTTATACAAAATTGAGATTGACAAAATTGAGGTTTATCTACATAAACCTTTAAACAAAGATGTGGCTCTGAATCAAAATTAGGGAACTGGAGAAATGAAGTTGAGGATTTTGTTCTCTTAAAGGAAACTTGCCCGGCAAGACTGTCAGCAGGAATTGCTGCTGCAGCGGAGAGCTAAGTGCAGATGTTAATGGAGTCAGTTCCTTTTCTGGAGGTCAATTTTGAATAAATCAGGATTGTTTAAAAATGGCAATTATTGATTAATTAAATTTATACTTGGCACTTAGCCCTCTTAGTTTTGAAGAGTCTGCACACCAAATGGGTACGAATGACCAACTGAAAGAAAAAAAGTTTTTAAAAAAATCATTCTTTAATTAACTGCTGTTTAAATTGGATCTAATGCTAGCAATGGTTTTGGAGGTCTGTTCCCCACAAGTACAAATAAAGGGGGCTTTTGCAAATCTCTTTCTGCACTCAAATTCCACAAAGCAGCCTACCCTGTGTTTGACTATAAAGAATAACATGTCCATCTCCAAAATGTGACGCTCAAAAGACAGAGTAAGATAGTTTCAAAGTAGTTTATGGGTCCAAAAGTTCGACAGCAAAATGCACAAAGCTGAATTACAGGGGTATACAAGCAATTTCTAGACTTATATGAATGTAGCTGAAATTTAACTGAATAGGGCTTAAGTCAGAAAGAGAAACACTCAGCATGTAAAACTAGTAGTATCCAGGTACCCAAATTGGAGATATTGTTGCAGCTGTACACCTGATTCCCATCACACCAGCTCACTTTGTGCCAGAGCTAACTTGGGAGCAGGCAGGATCAGGCCCTTTGCTTATGGAGGGGAACCAGCTGGACGAGGGAAAAGGGGCAATGTGGTACCAAACGCAGGGGGCTGGAGGTGAGCGAAATAAGAAGCGAAGGGGCACCACGTTGGCATGAAGTGATACGCTGTCACAGGCAGCTCCTGAGCTGATCCCACACTTAAAAATAGATTGACATTTATCCAGGAGGCGAGTTTGTTATTCTGTAACTACAGCATTTTCCATTATGTTTGATAAGGGACAGAAGATTGGATCTTGGTCAGAAATATAAAAATTCGTCTCCTAGCAGGGGATAATAGCAGGAGAACAGGGGCAGACGACAACTGCAGATTTAAAAGAGTTCAGCGCAGTCCCTAGCAAGGAAGATGCGTTCAGTGCTGGGCTGAGACGCTGTCCCTTGCTCATGGCTGGGCCACCCCTGCAGCACCCAGGCTGGGGGTCCCACAGGCAGCAACCCCATGTTCTGCCCTGCTCCTCTCACCTCCATAACTGTCCCTCTTGGGTCACTCTGGGCAATTTTTGCTGAAAGTCAACTTAATATCACACAGAATATAGAGCAAGAAAGAGAGGGCCAGTGCGCCAGTAAGACCTTGATCTAGTGGAAGTACTGGGGTGGAATTAGGATTAGGACTGTAGCATGCTGTGCACAGTGTAAAGGAGGTGTTAGCTGTCAGGGTATGTGTGCATGTATGTGTACACACAAACGTATATGTGCAACATATCCCTAGATGGATGGGAAGAAGGTGTACACTGCCTGGCTTTTCCAATTGCACATCAGATAGTGCAAAAACCTTAACTTTCTGCAAAAATCCAAAGCTCTTTTGTTTCAGTGTCTAACTGTTGATCGAAAATGGGAGTTCTTGTTTTCTAATTCACAAAGCTTAAAAGATCGCTCATTTTATATTAAAATGATAGCCTTTGCAAGAGACCTTCAATCTAATTAAAGCCAGGAGATTAGCATCCCTTAGAATATTTGCAAAGCCTGCAATGCAAAGTTAATGAAATGTGTACACTTTTATAAAGCTTTAATTTTTAATGAAATAATTCAGGACATGGACCTTGCTCCTCTGCCTTACCTGCTTTGTCCAAAACAGGGACTGTTTACAAGCAACACAAAGTTCTGGGGTGAAGAAAACAGAGGACAATAAAATTGAAAGGCTTCTTCGTAACTACTACAAGCCTGTCTTTTATCTCTTCTATTCAGCCTGAGAATTTAAGTATTCCCCATTAATAATAATGAATGAGAATAGAATTTTAGAGTGGCAGTCATTTCTTAAGGTTATGGATATGTGTGTATCTCTGTGTGTGTGCATATATATAAAATATAACAATTTTTAATATATTATATATAACATACTATATTTATATATAAATGTGTATATATGTGTACATAATAAATTATATATACAGTTATATATAAAAACCACAGTGTCTGCTAAGGGACCTTAAATAAAGCAAATAAGGCGTAAGAGAGGCCAGTGTTGCAAGGGTCTGTCTCCGATTTGGAGAAATGGGCTGAGCTCAGAGGTGAGGGAAGCAGCCAGGGCTGTAGCAGTCTAGTTCAGAGGGGGTGACCGAAGGAAATCTTAAGCAATTCCAACCACCTTTTAGGCTGGGCCCCTCTAATGATGGCCCCACTCCCCTGTTATCGCTTGAGAAGGAAGAAAAGAGGAAGAGGGCTGAAGCACAGAGAGAAGCAGGCCCTGTTCAAAGACACATCTGCTCTGCCCGGTGCCATGGGGCAGTGCGTCCCCCGGGACCCACGCACACCCTTTCCTGGGCTGCTTTAGAAACAGCTATGCCGTTACAGCTATTTACTTTTCACCCTTTGCATTACTGTCTCTGAATTTTGCCACCGGAAAGAGCTGGCTGTTGCATTCAAAACAGTAATTTTTTTATAGTGCCAGCCCTACTTTACATTATGCTTACTGGATCTTTCTGAAACCTAAATGTTAGAATATCCTAATCTTGGTCTACAATTTAAAGCTGAAAGATAAACCTGTTGTTTAATGAAATCCACAACACTACAGGAATAGTAACCATTGTGTTTCTTCATTTCAAAGAATGGCTGAAATCTAACATCTGGTGTAACTGTACAAACCTGACCTTAGGTCACAGTAAGTATTGTATTGCTGGTGATGGATATGCTTTTTTCATTACCATGCTGTCTCCATTCTTTCAGCATCCATGCTGTGAATCCCCAGTTATAGCCAGGACTATTGATAAATACTGATTTTAAAAATACAATTCCTTTTCTTTTTACACTTTTAAGCATGCATTGTAAGTTTTTTTTTTTAAAATGGCTCTTCTAGTTTGTTGTCAACAATATGCTATTATATCAGCAAACTCTTCTGCATGATAGCTCTAGCACACAATGGTCAAGGATTATGTGTCTGAAGATGCAGCTATGATCCTAAAAGAACAGTGTCACAAAAAGGTGATCCACTACATCTAATGCCTTCCCCTGTACTTTCCTCTTTGGATGCTCATTTTCTTAGAGCCCTTGTAGGACTAGGATTTAAGGTTTAAATGGTGAAGCAGATGTGGACACGTGTCAATGTGTCTTTGCATGTCATTTTTTTCAAGATTTGAGCCCCCATGCAGGAAATGAGGCCCTGCACTGTCCTGTGTGATTGATGTCCGTTATTTCTAAGGCCTGGGGTAATATGGACTCGATCAGTGACTGTGAAGCAGCTCACAGTACTGTAACCAGGGCTCCCAGCAAGCCCAGTGATGTACCAGTCAGGAAATGAAGATATTGCTCTGGTAGCTGGAAGTTCTGGTCAAATCTTAACTACATAAAAGCCACCAGAGGCTCTGCCACTAAACTGGGAGAGAGGGGGCAGATTTTAACGATGATTTCTATTTGATTGCTTTGCTGAGTTTATCTATCCCCAGAACCTTTCTCCCCATTTCTTTGCAGATCTCCAAGAGCTTAACAAGACCCTTAGCACCATAGCTTTAATTTTTTCCTCTAAAGCTATGAAAACTCAAATTTATTTTCCAGTCCTTTGGGCACCATGAGGCCAGGCTCATTCAGACTTGACTTTTTGGGACAGAGGTGCCGACTGGGATTGCTGGACACACCAACAGCAATGGGGAAACAGTTTCTTTCCTAATCCATATACAAGGTTGTAATGCTCTTACTGTGTTTTCCCTAGGTGCTAATATTGCTGCATGATGCTACTGCTTCATGGTGTTACTGCATCATGAAGCAGAGGTAAAGCAGAATATCCTTGGCTCACTGTGCTGCCTACAGAGATGTGCAGAATGAAGTTTTGACTCCCTGAAGTCCCTACACTTTTGCTAACCCAGCACTAACCAGCATGGAAAATGTCTGAAGGCACAGCATTTACACTTTTAAGAAACATCTATTCATTTCAGTTCTGCCAAAGCTAAATGCGTTTATAGATTTGTTCGTAATTATTTTTAGAGTAGAATTCTGTTTGTTTGACAATATCTGAAAAATGAAATACCTGGGGCAACATTGCTGAGTGCAGCTGGTACATTGGAAACATGGGGAAATACTTGCTGTAATTGTGAGGTTTTATTTAATACCTCTCAATGCAGAGTTAACTCATTCAGTGAGGACAGCTTGTTTGATGGGCTGACAGCACTGCCCTCTCCGTCCCACCGTGCGAGCTGCCCACCCTGTCCCCTGGCTTCCCTAAGGCTGAGAGCAGTGTCAACCTTTGGCTTTTCTCTGCCCATTCAGTTTGCCAAAATACATACTGGTACACACACCCCACCACGTAGAGGTACTGCTCAACAAGAGTCTTCTTCCTTAATCCAGGTGTTCACACTCTGAAGTTTTAGGCAGCATTTTTTTCATCCAGTGACCCCAAAGTACTTTGCAAACATTTAATTAAACCTCTCTGCCTCCATGTGCAATAGGTACTGGTCCCTTTGGCCAGAGAAGCAGACAAAGGCATGAGGAAGCACCAGCAATCTACAACCCAAGCTCTTTTAATGGGTTTTCAAATAGGCTGTCAAACCAGAGGCCTCCAAAGTCAGCAATGAAAACACAGGCAGGGGTTGGCCTGGAGCATAGAAACCCACAGCACCTTCTCCCGCAGCCACAAGCCGAGGATGACAGGCGAAACTGCGGGCACAGCCGTGCGGGTGGGAGCCAGCAGCATCCCAGGACGGCAGAGGGTTCCTGTGCCATAAGGATGCAGAAGACTCCGGACCTGCTGAGCAGCAAACCGAAAGGCCTTGGCAGGACAGTTAACAAACCCTCTATGTTCTTCCCACCCATTCTGCACTTTCCATGACCTCTTCCTTTCATTGGTAAAAGTAAATTGAATTCAGCACCTTTAAAGACCCTGCCTGGATCCATAACATTCATAACCATGCTGTAACCATGAATGAAAAGCTAAGAGAGAGTATGCTTTGTATCCAAGGGCTCTTTTGCTTTTTATATGTTTACATATACAAGGCAATGGTCAGCAAATAAGCACTATGGCTTGTAATGAAATGTTTGAACCATCTGTTTTAATCTGCGATTTAATTTCACTGTAAAATATTAAAGTTGTTCCGATGGTTACGTTGGTATGGCTGCTTTATATGAAAAGGATTCAGTATCCCAGAGCAATTATACTGCACCAAGTACATGCTATGGGTATTATATTCTGTATTGTTATTTTGTTCGGTTAAAAACATTAAAAGCTTCTTAATACAGCATGACAGAGTTTTAGGTCTCTCTCTTTTTGTTAGAAACAGGTAGCAGATGCTGAGGACAAACATTAAGGATCTTTTTGAAAACAGCATGAATTTTTCAAAGAAGTGCTAAAAATAAATAAAGTTTAAAAAAGCTAGCACACAACCAAGCAAAGAGGGACTGAGGAAGAGGAGAAGATTCCCATGTCACACACAGGAAAGTGCCCCAAGTTGATGGTCAGCACGTGGCAGTGCCTGTGTGACAGTGTCTGGTAATTCCCCCAGCAATGTATTAGCATTTGCAGCATCAGAAGGTAGCTGGGATCATGGTGCCGGCGCTGCCTTTCCTGCCATGCTGCGGCTCGTCAGGGCAATATCACTTCACCCTAGTGTTATCTCCCGCAATGCATTACATTGACAAAACAATCATTCCTTACATGAGTAAAATAATAAAGTAAAACTAGGCTGTGTGAAATTATTTTACATCACTTCTGACATACTGACTTTTTTTTTTACCAGCAACTGCATTATGGCACCGGGTTAAAATAACTGCTCTTGTTTACGGCAGTGGTAAATTTAGGCAGCTGATCCCTCCTTTCTCTGCTCCAACATCGTGTCCATGCTCGATCTCTTCAGGCCTCTAAAGAGACAGTGACTGAGAAAGGAAGAAACCCCCTCACAAACAACAATTCTTTCAAATTATTTCCACTTATTTTTGGCAAGTGGGCAGGGTCAGTGCAGTGTGCTGCTGGGTAGCCACCTTTCTTATTTTCATACGGCTTGAACACTTATGTTCATGTGTGCCTTGCAATACTGCGATGCCTTGAGACACTTTTCACTTTAAGGAAGCAATTCATAAAAGCTCCCTCCTTTTTCTAGGTCCACCAGCACGGCAGGCCTGTGGGTTGGCTTGAAAGGACAGCCAGAAGTTGCTCTTTCAGCAGTACAAGTTGTGCCCCTGCCCCAAACTTCACATGTGACCTCGAACAAGTCCCATCGCTCTCAATGAACAGCATCCCATGCCACGGTCCCACTCTGCCTCACTACTGGGCTGGCTGGCTGATGGCTCCTATGACGGCTGGGATGGATATAGGGCAATAACAAGGAGCTTGAGTTGGTACCATTGGTGTACCCAAAATACAGAGCCTTTCTCCACGTGTCGTGACTCACGTGTCTGTTAGGGATCTGGTGAGAGGGCCACGCACATATTTCCCAGAAACTCCCCGTCTTGGAGGGAGGAAGCATTGCAGCCCCACGAACCTGGTGCTTTAGATAATCTAAAGCCCTGTAGGGAGTTGGGGCTAATTAACTCAGTGCTGTGCCATCCTGACATAACTATATGGCTTCTGGGACCCAAGCTAGTATTTCTACCCAGCAGTCTGCTGCACTACGTGATATATCTGCTTGGCCAACGCTTGCTCAGGGGTCCCCAGCACAGGACGGGGAGAGGCAGGGATTGCGCACACCGGCTGCCCCCCGCCCCCAGGCTGTGCAGCAGTCATTTCCCATCGTACCCACGGCCACGTGTCGCTCGGTGTTATTTGGAGTATGTGCTACTTGCAATGCATTTTTCCTGAACATAAGCTGGAAATTACTGATTTTTACCTTACACAGCTAGTATAAAAGCACTAATGTCCTAATGAAGAGTCTCACTTAGCTAAATGCTTCATACAGCTGAGTAAAACAAAGAATTTTACTAGAGCTTAACCCAGTCGTTAATAAGCTTTTTAACCCTGACCTTTCAAATCAATGATCTACCACTGGTTTTACCTTTCAAGAAGGAATTCCATTTTCAAGTGATAAAACATATTTTGCACTCCTTACAATCTAATGATTATTCTCAGCGTTACTGGATATATGAGGCCATCAAACCATTAGAAGGTATAAAATGTATTAATGTACAGCATTCACGGCTACATTTGCTTTAGAGTCAATAAAAGGGAAACAATTTATAAAGGGCATTTATGCTCATTACAGAATATCGATAGATTGTTTCTCCCATCGTTTCTGAAGTATGAAGGACTCCCTTCTGTGATGGATAGGAGGGGATTTGCATAAGCTCTTTGCTTACGCCCTGAACTTCTTCAGTATAGAACGTTGTGCCAGGGTTTGTGGCCAGGCTTTGGGCAGGGATGCATGTGGGGTGGGACCATGGTGGTACCCACAAATTCTTCCTTCCCAGGGGACCGAGCATCTCAATTAGGCTGTTATTCACAGCAGCCATGTGAAGGCTCTATAGACAACTATGGTGCTTTCAGCACCAGACATGAATTATTACAAGGCTGTGGGCAAATCGGATCGAGGTTGGAAAAGAAGAAAGGAATTTATTTGTGAGGAAGGTCAGGGCTGGAGTACAGAAATGGTGGCAGAGCTTTGCAGAGCAGCTTCCTCAGCAGTAGGAGGACGAGAGAGGATGCTTGACACATACTGGGGAAAAAACAGAAAGGAATTACGTGTGGGGTAGAAGAGGATATAGGAGCACCAGCACTATAGCTAGAGGCAGAAATTTCATAGTTTGTCCTAGTGAATAACTCAATTAACTGCAGAAATATAACCTATGAAGAGACGAGTGATTAAGGCACTGGCCTGAGTCTCAGCAGACCTGGATTCAGTTTCTGGCTGTTTTCAGATTTCTGTCTGACTTTTGGCAAGCCTCTTCAACTCTCTGCGCCTTGGTTTCCCATCTGTTAAAGAGGAATAATAATATTTCCTTTCTCTCCTGCTTATTCCAGCAGCAAGGTCTTCTGGGCAGGCACTGTCTCTCTCTCTCTCACAGTGTGTGTACAGGACTTTGCCTTCTGGGGTTTCGATCCCTGCACTAAAGCGGGACATACAGGGACGGGAAGTGCCATGCTATAGAAGCCCACTTATTTACACTTTCTGATGACTAGGGGACTAAACGGTGTGCTATAACTTGTTAAAGAGATTTCTTAATATCAGTCCTTCAAGGACAAAAGAAAAAAAGAATCAATCAGTAAATTAGAGACGGAAAGTGATTCACATCTCTGTTAAGATTTGTAAGAGTCTGAACTTCTGAAGTAGAAATATCACAGTTTGAGAGAATGGAGAAAACATTAATCACAGCACAAAAGCAGAGAGTTGGCCTTCTCCATTTCTGATCTTGCTCATCTACACATCTGGCTTCTCTATACGGACTGACCTTTTCGACATTTCTCACTGACAAGCCGTCTTCTTGATGCACATAGTGGCTTCCTCTGCATGCATATGCTCGTGCCCATCTGGTAGGGTGAAATTGTGCCCACTCACAGGCACACACACACGCACTGCAAGTGAGACTAGGTAATATCAGTTGCAGAGCACTGGTTTAAGAGGACAACCAGCAAATATATAAAATTAAATCTCAGCTGCAGAGACTTTCTGCTAATAAGCAGTCCCAATTAGAAATGCAAATGTCACTGAAAGGGAGCATGTCTGTTGACAGTAGACTTTGAGGAACGCTTTGGTTTTAGTGCTAGTAAATTAATCTTTAATTATGAGCACGCCTCACTTCTGAAGAACTGCCCTGCACACGCTGAACTGACAGCATGTGAAAGTTTCAGGCTGTTGCTTTCTTCTGTCAACTGAAACATCTCACCCCCAAAAAAACAGAGGAAAGTCTTGTTGGCTGCTGGTGGATTTAGCGCTCTAGTTCAGCTCAAGCTGGGGCTGGCCAGTGTCATTGACTCTCCAGACGGCAAGAAGTCATCAACCCGTTAAAAATGCAGGTATTAAAATAGCATTACTCCCATGCTCTTGATAAATGTAGGTATCTAGATGAAGAATTATCAAGGTTTGGGTTTTCCAAGGGACAGAAGAAAACAGTCCTTGCTCCTGCAGTCCTTTCCTTCTCGGTCACCTACCCTCCATGCAGAGCACACCTCGCCAGCAGAGAGAGAGAGAGAGAGAGAGAGAGAGAAGATCACGAGATGTTACAGCAAACCCTTCTTCAGGCCAGTGATGAGAATGTCCAACACCTCCACTCTTGTGCTGGCTGGATTATTAAAATAACATTTCCACTTCCAAGTAAGTAAATAAATCTCACTGGCAAGTTTGTCTTGTGACAGCCAACATCTTGTCTCCCCGAGAACTGGGCCGGTGTCCTGCAAAGCTGAAAACCCAACGCTCTAAAACCTGAGTGCGACAGCCAAGAGATACACCAGATCCATACTCTGAGGTAGCAGATACAATGAATTAAGCAAATATGTTCTAGAAATCGTATTATTAAAGTTACAAAAAATAGTTTAATTCCTTAAAGTTTGAAGTTATGAAATCTTGTTGTCATTTTTCCCTCAAGCTTTTGGTTTTTTAGCCCACAGCTAAAAAGCTTTGCCCCAAAAGCTTCGTTGCCCTGAAGAGGCCATGCTGCACACCCACCTCAAAAGGCCCAGAACACCTGGTTTCAGGCACAACAGGAAGATCAGAACATACCTTATCATAACTATGCATATGTGACACAAGAGCCTGCCGCCTTCTTGGAGAGATGCCATAATTGACGGAACAAAGTACAACAAAACTTCACATCACTGGTGGATCAGAAGAACAGAGGTAACTGAAAGGCTAGAAAATTACAGGTTTACTGACATTTTGCTCAACCTTACCCATTCTTTATTGAAAAGAGATAATAACTATCTATAGGAGAGCTGTCTTAAGGCTCCATTCATTCCCTTTCGCTAGCCCAGCTGAGAGCTGGTGTAATATAACGCACACTGGCATCTGGCATGTCATTTAATTACACCATCAGCTTGCTGGGAAATGTTTGAAGTGTCAAGGTAAGCAAACTATAAAAATATATTTCCCCTGCTACAGGAGAGCTCCTGCAATGGCAAGCAGAGAAGACGGGGCCTGCGCCAGCCATTACTCTGGGTCTGTGCGAGGAAGGTGATGTGGACAAGTCTAATTCATGAACAATTATCGCCCTTTGATAAGATGCCATCTGCTCCCACAGCCTGGCTCCAATTCCCCAACACACACTTGGGAATTCTTCTCCAAATAAACCATTGGTGTAACAGGAAAACAGTACCATTGGCTCCAGTTAAATTGTGCCTTCTTGCACCAGCACTGAATATGACCAGTTCCTTTAACACAGAAGAAAAAAAACATCAAGGGCAGTAAAATGCCAGCCACCACCACTGAAAGACCCAGGTGGGGCTTGTTTTAGCTTATCAACCGGATATGTGCTCCACTTAACAGTGAGAGACTGTTAGACATCACCTACGGTAAGGATGAAGGTAGACCAATATAGCTGTACTAGTGGGCACTTTCTAACCAGTGGTGACTTTTGCCCAGAGCTGATTCAAGAAGCTCGTTTAAAGAGCAGAAGCTGATCAGCAAACCAACCGGTCAGGCATTGTATTTCCCCAGTGAAGACCAGTGATGTCCTCCATTAGCCAAGGAGAAGCCCCCACACCCATGAGTTATCCAGCAGTTGAGGGCTTCCAGGTTTTTGCCAATTCTGTGTTCCTGCTACACTGTTTGTAAGAGAAAAAAAAAAAAAAAATCTCTAATTTCAGAGACAGCTGTGCTGAGACAGTTGCCCTGATCCTGCAGTGCTGGGGGCACTTGGCTGCATTTTGCTTAAGCTCTGCAAGCACTGCTCCTGCAGCAACCTTATGGAGACAGCCAGTGTCCTTCTGGTCCACTCCTCTCCATGACTGCTTTTAAGTCAGCAAATATTTAAAAGCTCAGTTCTCATTGTCACTGCTGTGAAATAAGATTGGCCTCTCCATCAACGCTTCTTCTGGGCCTTGATGCTCTACACGAGGGACAGAAGAGTATACTGGGCGGGGGG
>VYZV01002901.1:354547-387506 GCA_013401275.1 Pandion haliaetus | reverse complement strand
AAAAAAAAAAAAAAAAAAATTAAAAATACTGCTTTGTGGAATGAATCTGTGTTGCTTCCTACAGTGTTTCTATGTTCATCTGTCATTCATTCTCATTCTTGCAGTACTTCATTCCTCTCTCTCCGTTGGACAACCCTTCCACATGTATAGTGCAGCATTTGGGACCTTTTCATAAAACAACAACAAAAAAAGGAGACACCGAAATGGAATGTTTTCCATAGCTAAAGAAAACATGGTGGCATCTGAAGGAAATTGGAATGAATGACAGAAAAAACTACAAACAATTCAATGACATTCAGCTTCGTATAATAAAAACACCTATTAACATTCATCACAAAGTACAGAAAACGTTGAAGCCTCCGAGAGGCCCTGGGCCCAGATGAGGCCTGAGGTCAGAACTTAAAATGGTAGAGGAGAAGTGGGGCGGGGGAATAAAAGCAATACATTAAAAAGTTTGGGATAATTTTTTCTTTTAACCCCTCCCCGATATACACGCTCACACGCACACACACATATCCACACACGTGCACACACAGGCCTTCCCCATCCCAAATGGAAGCAAAAAAAAAAAAAACAAAAAACAAAAAACCAAAAAAAAATGGAGTAAAGGCAGTGATAATCAACATGCAGTACTGTGCAAATATGTTGTCCATTGGAATCCTTAAAATCTGGGCAAAGACTTGATCTGCAGTTCAGGTGTACATGCTCAGTTTGATGTCCTCAAGTGTCCAAAATTGGCAGGACCTGCAGTCCACAGCTGGCTGCTAAATGCAAGTGAATCAGTTTAGCAAATTTACAACACTGATGTTGACTGTAAGAGAGAAAATCCCAAGTACCAAACAAGTCCATCCAATGCACAGAGTACAAATTCCTTTTTTCAACAAAAAGTAGAAAAATCAAAAATACTCCCAAATGGGATACTTGATGGCACTAAGAGTTAACATATTTCATAGTTGTCAAAGTGGACTGAGAATCCTCCAGACTGTACAATAATGGAGAGATTTCACAGCTAAGTTTGACGTGTTCTTCCAATCTTCATTCTCAGGATAACGATGTCAGACATACTCATTCTATGTCCTCATTTACAGGTTCATCTTCATAATCTCTGTCGTGATCGAAATCTGGACTGTGGTTGGCTGTTGTCACTAAGGATAGTGGGCCTTCATTTTCATCTGGATCTAACGGTTCTTCTTTGACATGCACGGGGTGCCTGGAAAAATGAAAACATAGTCAATCAGCAAGCTGCTCGTTAAAAAAAACGGCTTTGACAGCTCGGGTGGTTTGCAGAGAAAAGCGAGGCGGTTTGGGGGTTCAGACTTGGTGGGCCAGGTCTAAGAGCTCCAAGTCACCAAGGAGAAGACCCTCAACTTCTGCGCCAGCCCCTGAAGCCAAGCGAAGGCTACGCCAGGCAGGCAGAGCTCAACTTTCCCGGGAAAAGACTCTGGGAGGAGAACCTCGATAGGGTTTCCGTCTCGGGATCGAGAGAAAACGCTCTCAGCTGACATATTAAGTTGATTAATACAATCTTTGGATAAATAAGCGGAATAAGCATCCAAACGGCAAAGCAGCAGTTTGTCAGCCTGCCGAGCCGGCGGAGGCTGGGCTAATCATCGCTCGCTGTGTGTGCGGCGTCTCTCGTTAACATGCAGAACCTGTGAGACAACTCTCCAGAGGACGACCCCAAGTGAGGTTCTATCATTAATCAACTTCAAGCAAACACAGCAAAGAGACACCATGATACATGCTTTAAACTCCAAATTAATGCATATTTTTACAAACTGTCAATAAGGGAAGAAAAGCCCTGCCAGGAAACACAAACAGAGAGGAAAAGGCTCGCTCAACACAACAATATGATAAGAAAGCACAGTCCTAACGAGAATAATAACACTGTCAGCTGTAAACAAGGCAGAACATGATCCCCAGCTCATGGTGGGCACAAGGATGTACTAAAGAGATGAGATCTGCCAAATTTCTCATTACGGCATAGCACATGAATAACCCGCAGGGGAATGGGGCTTGGTCATTCAAAACGGGTAAGATAACAATTGAAAAATGTTGTTCGTAAATCATATTTACAACAAATCCTATACAAATACAAATTACCTTTTTTTCCTGGTTTTTTTTTTTTTTTTTGTTAGGCAGCTTTTGAAATGTAAAATAGCCATGTGAGTCAATAGTGTCTTGTTGGTGGGACTTTAGAGGAAAGTAGGATTTTATTGACATTACCAAGTATTAATAATGCGACACAGCAATGGAGACCCTGTTTGCTTCCTAAATAATTGATGTTGTAGGCAATCCCTTAAAATAAAGTGTTAATGAGTTCAAGTCCCACTCTGTCTCTTGAGTTGATAGCCAACCTCCTAGAGCCTTGTTTTTTCTCCATGCAGGCTGATTTAACCCTTTCACGCAGGCTACGTGAAAACATAACCTGAAGTGCAAACCTTCGTTCTAAGAACTTTTTCTCTCCTTGCACGGCTTTGCTTTAAAATGAAAGATTTAAAAAAGCTGCATTTTATTTTATGTTTTGTGTGGATAGGAATGACAATACTGTTCGTACTCTGTTGCGCTGATGGACAGCGAGAATAAATCACTGAACAGGGAAAACGTACTCACTATCTACGTACAAGCCAAATGTAATCTTGCCTACTTCAAGGAACTAGCGTGAACCAGTTGCACCCTTGAACAGCGTGCAAAGCTGTACCGCACCCTGTTTATTTATTTCGGCTTGAGCCTGAATCAGTTTAGGAAGCATCTAACTTGCTGACTACAGGCATTTCTAATGTGAGCTGCGAATGCCTTTCAAGTCCCTGCATATTTCAACTTCTTGAGTTGTAAAGTGCTAGATCAATACTTAAGTATTAACTGCACCTTCCAAGCCATCCAACAAAGGAACGGTGGGGAGAAGTGCTGCAGCATCCCCGTACACACCCCTTTTCCCTTCAAATTTACAAATACGTGTCCTATCAACACAGCCCTGGGAGCAAAGAGGTTCCTCTGCACGTCACATAATTTTTGCAAAAAATTACAAGGAGAGACATTGCTCATACAATTTTGACCTAATTTTTGAAAAAGGAGGGGTAAAAAAAAAAAAAAAAAAAAGACTGGGAGGAGGTGATTCAAATATCAGAGTTTAAGAATTACCCTATGCATATAAAAGGACTCATGAGCAGATTGTCGTCTCAGAGGTGTGCATGTGCTAACCATCCCGGCGGCTCACGGCCCTAGCGAATGTGAAACCATGCTGATTATTCACAACTAGAAAAACTTGTATTATGAATAGGCTGTGGGGCCCCTCACTTGGGAGAAAACATGAAATGAAAAACAGAAGAAAAAGGGGGAAAGAGCGGCTACACATAGAGACCAATAAAGTGTGTGCTACTCGGCCTTTATGGCAGTGATCTTTTTTACTGCTGTTTTAAGACTTGCTTGTTGGCTTTCTGGTTTTGATGCTGCTGCTGGGCTTATTTTTGTGTTTTGTTTCGGTTTTTTTAAACTATTATTTTTGAAAACACAGATGGGAATTTTTCAAAGGAGAGAGGAGAACGCACGTCGCGTGCAGAAGAGGTGGCCTCGGCACACGGACGGGAGTTTCTCCAAAGGCTGCTCAGGGGCTACATCTTGGTGTCCCACCGTATCCCCGCACCACCTCGCACTTGGCCGGAGGACAGAAGTGAACGGGTGCCAGCAGATAAAGATAGGTACCCGCTGGGCTCGCAACCACCCAAAATGCTGTGAAAGCTCCTTCAAAGGTCCCCGAACCCTTCCAAAGCAAACTCTGCTCCCCTTCTGGTTTTGTTATGAAAGCAGGTGAAACCAGGTGGTTTTAACCGAGTTTCTCTTTGAGGTTTGGTGTGGTTCCCAGAAGTCAAAGCCCCAAAACTTCAGGAGCGAAAAGCAAAGCAAGCACCAAGTTCTGAAAAGGGCTGTTCGACCCTGAGTGAGACAAAGCTGGAGAGGGCCACAGAGCCATGGGGAGGCACAGCCACGCCAGCCTCCTCCAGCAGCTCCCGTGTTGCACAAACATCAGACAGCGAGATTTGCAAAAACTCCATCCCCCAAATTAGGAGGGTTATCAGGGTAATACAACCCCCTGGGGAGAGATCTGCATTGAGAACAACAAAAAAATTCAACTCCTTGTGTACTCTGTCAGCTGTAACCACAAAGTGGCATGTGAAGAGGAAACCTTACTGAATCCGTGATTTTGCTCAAACATTTCAGAGCAACTGAAATAAGTAAGCTTAAATAAGCTCAAAGGCAAAGGGAGCCTTTCTTATCTCTTAAGTAAGTCTGAATCTTTATTTACCACCTCACCAAAACCCCAAACTGGGGAAGGAAAACTTCCTTTAGAGACTAAATAATTCAGTCTCTTGAATTACAGAAAAGGTGAATGCTGAGCTAGGCAAAAAAAAAAAGGGGGGTTGGGGGACGGGGCAGGGAGAGAAAGAAAAAAAAAAAAAAAAGAAAGGGTTTCCCACTTCAGTTTTCCTAGTAGCAGAATTTCAGCACATTCCTTTTAAGTAGACGCCCAAGACTCCAGAAGGGGTTAACAACAAATAACCTTACTGAACACGGATTCCCCTTCTTTTCACATCTGAGTAATTCTTTTGTTTGTCCACTCTGGGAACAGAGGAGTTTTTAATAAAGCTGACTGTTGTTTAAAGCCACTGAGTTCTGGTGGTGCACACAGCATGGAGTAGTTTGCTTTGTGGCTACCTTTGGAGCATATCAGGATGAAAGTGTTATGTCCCCAAGCTGTAATTATGCGACTACTTTCTAGTGCTTCAAAAGGAAGGAGAGAGAAGAAAAAAAAAACAAAAAACAAAAACCAAAAAACCCTAGCCGTGGTTCAATGTGTCATAAAAAGGAAACGAAGGTGCAGTAATAAGACTTCAGCTAAAGTGTTAGACTTCTTAGCTGTCATGTTAACAAGGTCCTTTAAACCTTACAATAAAGTTTAAAGCTTGATTTATTCTAATATACTGAAATTGTTTAAAAAATAATTTGCATTATGACAAGGAAATCTGTTCTGAGAAAAAAACCTGAAAATGCCATTAACAAAGCAGGCTTACGGAAAATAAGAGGGTACACAGCGTCTGGAAATTTGCTGTTGACTCACAATTTTATTTAGTAAACAAGGTAAACCTTGCAACATGTGACTGGCACTCTGGCTCTAGATCCTTTCAAACTACTTAGAAACACCATTCTTATGGGGAAGCTCAGAGGCTGGTATTGGAACATCACCCGGCCACATTCTACTTACGCAAAAAGAAATGTTCAGCAGAGAACACATATATTATCAATTCTGAGAAAATGAAAACACTCAGGAAACAATCATTTCCATATTACAACAGAAAATTGGATTTTCTGGTGAATAATGAAAATGAGGCATCCCTCCCCCCGACCTCCTCTCTCTCCAGTATTTGTTCTGTGCCCCTCACCTTGGTATCAATGTGCTAAGAGATGATTATTAAGTGCAACAAAGGCCACGGCTATGCACAGTTCTGGAAGATGTCCTAGCCTGTTTCAACTCGGTTATTTTTCCCTCCTCGCAGTCTCTTCAAAGACAACGAAACCTTAGGTGAAATGAGAAGTGCATGAACTACACTAGCCTTGAACTTGCAAAAAAATAATTACTTGGATTAACGCAACATCATAAACGTTCATCCCTGTCTGTCAGGCCAGGAGAAACCCTTGGGAGAAATCTCATTTCTGGAGAAAAGCCACGTCCCTCCACTCCTCCTTCACGCCGGCCCTACGTGGTCACGGGCAGAGGATAACAAACTGTGACTAAAACTGCCTCAAGATGAATCCGTTTGTGAGAGACAGAAAGTGTGTCATGCAACGCTACTTTGGGAGAGATAATTAATACTGCACAAACAATAACTGGAAAAGCTAAACACATTATTTGAATGTTTTGAAGTAAATGGTAAAAGACAATGTTTAAATTAATTATTAATTAAAAATGAATGTTGCCATCTTTAAAGATTTTTTTTTTCAAAGCACTTTGTGCACTGATTTAAAATGCTGCAATATCAAAGTACGCAGAGCCTCAGATTCCTTCGTGCCCCCTCCCCTCTGACAACACATTATGCAGGTGGGAAACTTTTTTGCCATTAAATGCTAATTAGTTTCACAACTAATTACTATCATGGTATTAGGTTAATGTTTTTCTACTTTTTGATTTAGACTTACTTTTGTAAATCCCTTATTCAAATTACTTTGAAGTAAAAGACTACAAATTAGTTCTCTTTTTAATGCGTAATGTGAGCCGTGGCAAGTCAGCCAGTGATTTTACAGCCTGTTTTAAGGAACAGGCAGAAGAAAGGCAGCGTGGCTCTCGTGCGCGGTCACTCGCATAGGTAGCCAACCGCTCCTCAGAGTTTTTAGAGAACTACAAGACTTATAAACTCTGGCTTCCTCACCAGCCGCCAATTACCTGGTTTGTAATTTGAGGGGTAGGGGGAGTTTACAGCTTTGCAAACTCACTCCGTCACCCCATAAATACCGAACACACCCATTGGGGCATCACACCCTTCCTGCCTTACCCTTTCCTGCGCCAGCTCGCTGCCCGGGTGCCATTCACGTTGAGCAGGGACAGCGATCCCCCATTACTTCATGTGGTTATGTATGCACTCATTATACTGCCGTCTGTTGCTATAATGCTCCTATTAATTTTCCTTTTGATATTTTAAGAGCAATCTATAAATCACACAGACCTTCACGTGTGCCATCGTTAATGCTTAGCAAGACCGTTTTGCGTCGAGTGGTTGTTTTTAGACCTGCCAAACAAGTCCACTTCCCAGCTCTGCCCCACCGGCCGTGCTTGTTGCGTTGACCGAAAAGGGGAGAAATCACATTTTCTTCTCTAAGAAACGCAGTTGCCTATGAGGTTTTGCAAGTTTTAAAGAAGAGAATTGCCAACGAGTTGACAATTTTACAGCTCTGTGTGCTTGTGGGACTGGATTGAGCTGATTGGTTTTATATGGAAACTGGTAAACAGCCCTTTTATGTTCTAATCGACTTAAGCATGTCCCCAGATGGAGACGTCTACTCTTGCTGCTCCATCCGTGAACCTCAGGAACCAACCGCGAACGTCTCCAGAGTCACACTTCAGTAGACGGTAAGACAACGCCTACAGCCACGCACGTGTCTGCCGTACTTACATTGCTTGCATAGGGGAACGTCCTGGACTACTGTCACTCCCGTTACTGTTCGTATGCTCCATTGCACCGTTAAGCTCTTCCCTCATCGCGTTGGCTAAATTGCCCAGAGTGGGATTTCCCATGGAAGCAGTAGTGTATAGAGGTATACTGTTCTCAGCCATTGAAGCCTGCCAAGGACACAAACAAATACATGAAGAGCCATGACTAACGTTTTCATACGTTGCACAACACGTTCACTTATTCCAAAACATTCTCCACATTTGCATTATTTGCAATTACCATTTTTTTAAATATTGTGCTTTCTGATAGGTATTACCCTGATTCCACCAAGGGAAATTTAATATCATTTACATTTGGGTTTAAACATTTATAGCTGTATTGGCTTGTGAGAAGATGGAGCTTTCCATTCCCTATTTGGAATTACACCCCCTGGAAAAAATAAAACATCCTTTTCCTACTTTCATTTTGCAAAATTATGTTTGGGGCTCTGGTTTTCTTTTTTTTGTGGCTGAGGTCTGGGTTTGGGTTTTGTTTTTAATGAAATGGGGGAAAAAAAAATGAAGTCGTTCAGCTGATAACTCCTTGCTTCCAAAGCAAATGGGCAACAAGCAGGAGGGCAGCATTACCAAGTTTGCTTTTTCTCATGACACAAGTGCGAAGCTGTGGTTAGTGCTAACTGGATCAGTCCAAGCTGCACTGATCTGAGAGCTGAACCAGTCCACGTGAAATTTTTTAAGCCTCAGCAATTCAGCTCTTACCTTAGCTATTACAGATCTCACCATTTTATTTCGATTTTGCCTTCTTCTAAAGAAATACCATGCAGAGGCACGCTGGAGTTAACTTTCTAGATGGAAATCTTTGCAGGAAGAGAATGAACTGTTAAATATTTTCCTTCTGATTCCCACCGTTCTGCCTGCTAATATTTACTGTGTGTCAGCATTAGCTCATGTTGACGGCACAGTCCTGTGCCCGGCGCAGCAGTGGTGGGAGCGCAGAAGCCCCGAGCCCCGGAGGAGCCCAGCATTTGGCGGGGATGGGATGCACGGCTTTCCAAGGCCGTAGCGCCCAGGGACTTGAAGGACATTTAACCATTTCACCCATCCCAGACGGATCCGGCTGACATCATCCGCAGCTCTCTGAGCCGTGTCAGCACCGGAGAGCCACAGACGCTGGCTCGGCAGCGCTCGACCTGCTACGGGGGGAGGTCAGCCGGCTGCGGCGGCAGAGCCAAAAAATCCATCAGGCTCCGAGTCTGCATGATGCAAACCCTGCCCGTGGGAGGGGAATTCATGCAAACGTACTCCCCACCAAACGCCCTCGCCTGCTCCTAATTCGTGGGACAAAACTCCTTGCTTGTTGCCAATTGAGCCGGCAGAGTGGTTCCCAGGCAAGCACAGCCAGAGACCAGGGTGGTGGGAGATGGGATGGGAAGGGGGGGGGTGGGCATCACCAGCCCTGACTGCAGCACCTTCAGGAGCATGGCCCCTTTTATTCCTCCTTACGTTGACCTCTCCATGTGCAGCCCTATGTGTCACACGTGATTACAAAAGCTATTCTAACGGGAAGGATTATTTTTATCTTCTTGATTCAACAACCGGCAAACTCATTGTGATTAGGGGATGCAAAGAATGGTTCACATTTCCTGCACTTGGCAAAATAATGACTCAAGTTCTTCACCCATAGTGATAACTTGTAATTGCAGTAAAGCAATTTACTGGGGGAGAGGTAGGACACGAGGAGTACCTCCTATGAAGATAATAATAGGGGAGGGGGGTATTTTGGGAGCCCCTGGCGACCCGCTGGGAAAAGAGAGCGCTGGGGAGACCGGGAGTCCCTGTATCTTCCACACACAGAGCCAGGAGAGAGCTGCTGCTTCTCCCTGGCCGTGAGGGAAAACAGATGGAGGAGACGTCAGAGGGGTCTGGGTGAAGGAGAGGGGCAGCTCTGCCACCCCACAGCAAAAGAGAAACACAGCCTGGCATCCTGGCGGCACGTAGCACATCGTGCCGTCCCCCAGCCTGCAGAGCGGCGGCCGCTGTGCTCACGGGGATGTGCAAAGGGACGGTCTTTGCAGATGCCCGCAAAAGCCAGAGGAACACTGCTCGTTAATTATTAATTAGACTGAACGTAGGCACTGCAAGGTAAAGCGGCCTTGTGTCCTAGGAGGAAGGTTATTGCCCAAGCAAGGTCTGAACGGCCCACGCAGCACCGGCCACCCGCACGGCTTCGGCCAAACCCCCGTAGAGCACCCGAGCACCCGCTGGGATTTTGCTTCCAAAATCCATCAGTGGGGGAGAGGAGCGAGGAACCTGCCGATGTATTTTCGACCTAAACGAGGACCTGTCACGGTGCCATGAATATTGCTCAACCCCATTTAGTATAGGGGCCACACTGGCGGTAGCGAGTCTGGCCCAGGCTCTTCTCTCCATCAACTCAGTTCACACGATGCTATGGGGGGGCATGAGTACGTGCCGCTTCCAGGAAAAGTGGGAAATGGAAACAGTTTGGAGGTTATCACAAAAGACAAGAATGGATGGAGATGACGACAATGACACGTGTTTCAGAAATAAAACACGAACAGTTCCGTATGATAAGCATATTAATTGAAATTAGTCACATAGCTAACAATGTGAAGAAATGCAAGATCATTTCATTTTTGCCTTTCAGCCTCATGAATGTAAAATGTGCTTGTAATCTTAATACTATTCAAGAGACAAAGCAGTCTTTAAAAATCACACTTCACAAGACTCAAGGGAAAGTAAGTTACTAATGAATGGTATTTACAGTTGCTTCATTTAAACATGCTTTCATTTGCTTTTCAGAAGTTACTACATAAATAATTAGAAGAAATGCAGAACGTAAGTTTTCTCCCAATAATGTTTCTTGGTTCTGAAAAGAGAAGTCTGCTAAAAACGTGGTTGCCTGAGCAAACATCCATGGCCATCAGTGAACTTCTCAAGAAGTGACCCTCAACAACCAACCAGGGTGCAGCCACACGCAGTGCTGCCTCCCAGATTAATTCACGCTATATGGAACAGGCTTGAACCCCGCTCCAAACCTCCCCCCCTCCCCCCCCCCAAATTCAGGGCACAGTAATGCATTTGTACCTTACGTTCATTTAGCAAATACTGACTTTACCTGGGGTTTTTGAGATAGACTCAGGAGTTTGTAGAGAGGGGAAAAAAATGCCAACCTGATACACAGCACATGAAAAAGGGCTGGAGCCACGCACACTTTTAGGCTGCAAGTTAATAATTGTGCACCGACGCTTTGTGTATTTCTACATCGTGAAAAACCAGCATTTTTGTCTTACAATTGCAGTACAGTTTAAACCAATAAAAACGATCTTTTTTTTTCTATAGGAATTGCAACATTTATTTTTTACCAACAATAGGAAGATATGCAAAAATAGCCCTTAAAAGAAAAGGGGGAAAAATGATCTGCTTTCTCTTTAAACCCATGAACAATAGAAGGTCACGTGCCGCAGTATCCTATCATTCAGCACATTAATAGCTGTGCTAGAGTAATTACACTTGTGGTATTTTTGCCTCAAGTGAAATTCTGAAATAAGAGGATGGAAATTATGATACTGCTGATAAATATTAATAAGTGAACTTTTAATTTTTTTGCCACAATATTCAAAATGCTAAGCATCTAGCTAATGCTGAAGCAGCCTGATATGTGTTTGCCTCCAGGGACTATGATGCTTTATGCACTTAAGAAAAAAGTTTAACGGAATTAAAATTTAATATCTAATTAGAGCAAGGCTAATATATTTTGAAATGAGTGGGGAAGACACACGCCTCTGTTGCATATTTGCTACAGTCATTAATCTTACCTGTAAAGCAGCATTGAGAGGTGTGCAGTAGGTGTGGCTGGTCTGTATGTTTTTAATAAGAGAAGGGTTACTGCATAAGAAAAACATAAAAAGGAGAGTTAAATGCAACCAACTTCTGTGCGAACATTTCAAGCACGTAATGCTTCCTCCCACACCAGAAAACTAGAGCTGAGACTATTTTTCCACACAAGTTCTCTTTCGCTTCTCTTTTTTTTTTAATTTAAAGAAAATATCTGCATTTTAGGCTAGAGTTATCATATTTGCCTTTACTAAATAAGGAACATCATTATCTCGTTATGTTCGTTACCTCGCCATGTGTTTTACTACCCTGCGTTAGTAGCACATCTTGGCATCTCTGCTCATTTTAGCTGTGTTCAGGAGAAATTCTCCAATATTCGTCGTGTCTGGGAGCCAGTTACCATGTAAAGGTGCATCATGAGGAGGCTATGATCAAAAGCATCATGGGACATTTTCAATACTACTTCATGCAAATTATTCTCAAAGTTGCTGGCAGCGGAGTGCCTCGCTATGGAGCAGGGGACAGCGATGAGAGAGGATTTGAGCCGTGTTATTTCCTGCCAGGCAAATGGCGAGTGGCCCTGCTGAGGGACTGCCGATGCCATCGCCCCGAACAGTTTGGGGTTGTGGGCTTGGAGGCACGATGGCAGGTACTGCTGCACCGCAGCGAAGTGGTACGGACCACGCTAAACAACACGCTGCCCGAAAGGCCTTTTTAATAAAAAAATATTTTGGTGTGCTAATTTGGACCCTTACTTTAGTCATCTTAACTTTACGTAAGGGGCTGGATTTGAGGAAAACGAATGCCAAGCATACCCGCTCTCTCTTTAGCAGACGTCTAAATAAATACCACTGGTTCCACCGGAGTGTGTGTGGGGGGAAATAAAAAAATTGAATGCAAACTAGATAAGAAGTGCCAATGCAAAAAATGTCCAAAGTTTTATCACTCACTGGGCATTTTTATTTTTGTTTTTTTTCATGTGGGAATAAATCATGGTGAGAAGAGTCTCAACTGAGCCCCTCCCACAGGGACCAGCAAGGATCAGTCATCCTGGAGAGATGGCCTTCAAGTAAAGGTCAAAGAAAATTGCTTTGGGAACCCCAGGAATACTTGTGCGTGCCTGTTGTAGACACAGGATGGCCTGCTGATTATAATCTTTACAGCTGGTCTCACTGGACTGTCAAACTTTTTAAAGTTAATTCAGCGTTTCTGTCTTATAAGCACCTCACTGTATTTCTGATTAAGAGTTGCAAAACAACGCATACAACTGAAAGCAAAGGAAAATATCAGAATTAAAACTTATCTGAAGCCTTTCCTGATATATATCTGTCTTCCTGACAGGTCTACAGCAGCATATCTGCACTACCATGGGTTATTACTTTAGTCTACACTGCGCTATAAACAAATGCTATAACAAACATGTCAAAGTAGAGTTATTACTACAGGCATTTGGATTATCAGAGTAGGACACACAAAATACACGTAACAACCAAAAATTTAGTTTCTTTAGCAGCAAAGGTGATGTCGCTATTTCATGAAATGCAAGTCTACATGAGATGGGTAAATCATGCAAAGCAAAGCAACAGCAGAAAAAAAAAATTAAAGCAAGTAAAAGCTCTTACTGTGCAACAAGCTCGCCAAAGTTTTCATCAGGGCAGTATTTTCGAGGACGGCCTCGTTGAATATGACGGCCACGTTTAAACTCTTCATCATCAACAGTCCAAAAGGACCCAAACTCATCCTCTACTCTGATAAAGCACTTATGCAGTGAGAGGTTGGTGCGAATGGCACCCTGGGACAAGAGCAGCAGCAAAGGAGATGAAGTGGAAACAAAGGGACACGGGATCGGGGACAGAACAGACATCAAATACAGGGAAAAGGAAAAAGAAAATAAAATGCAATAAGCATAAGCAAATGGTTTGTGAGGGTTAATATGCATTGCCACCTAAAAGCTACTAGCATGTGATGCAACAAACACCAAGCAAGCAGGGTCAGGGTACTGGTGGGCATACAAACAGTAGTGATGAGATGTTTGTCTTGGTTTCCCTTAACTGAAACAATGCGAAACCACCTGTGGTTGGTCTAACACCAGCTAGCAGCCAAAAGCCTCTACGTTAAACTGTAAGCATGATCCGAGCTAGGCTAAGAAGTTCAAACATGGTGGACATACCCACTGATCTTTTGTGGCCTTCGTTTTTGGAACTCTAGTTCATCCACTGTCCATACTGCCCCTTTAACGTTTTCTACTCGCACAAAACACTTGTGAAGACTAAGATTATGACGCACTGCATTCTGCAGCAAGTATAAAAGAGAAAACATTCAAAAACTTTCTATGAGAAAATGCTCATCATTGACCAAGAACAGCAGCACAGTCAGCTTGACAGTCCTCATTTTGCAATGTTAAGCCCCTTCCCCTCCCCACACCCGCTTGCTTTCCCCGGCTCTTTACATCTTATTTTTGCAAAGACAAAATAAATATAAAAGCTTAAATCCAAAATTAGAAATTCAAGTTATTCTTATCAATTATCCCCAGTGTGAATGAGAACAGCCATCATTTTAAGCATGCACGTTGTATAATACAGCACATTTCATACAGAACACAAGAAGAACATTGCTAAGACGTTTTCAAAACAAATACACACGCTCTGCAAAGAGAAACTTCTCCTCTCCTGGAAAAGAAAGCAGTTAGAAAGAACAGAAAGGATTTCACATAAGTACAGACAGCTCAATTTAGCAGGGAGGTACTGGAGCTGGTGTTGCTGCGGTTTCCTACAGCTGGGCTAATGCGAATCAGGTGCTGAACCGCCATCCACACCCACGGCATGGACCAGGAGCTCGGCAGCACCCCACCGGCCAGCACGGCACCGACTCCTGCCTCCATGGCTTGCTCTTATATGGAAGTTGGCTCCTATTTCTGGCAGACTACTGTACTGACTGATCTGAGCCTCTGCCAAGTGAAAACATGAGGAGGGCTCTCCGAAACAAAGTGATAATATCCCCACAGCTCATCACCCAGAGGGACCCGCGTTCATGGCATCCGATGCTCAGCTGTCCTCTCTGCAGCTCGGCGCCAGGGGAAGATGAGCCCGGCCAACCCTTCCGACGTGCTCGGACCTTTGCTGAAGCCAGACATAATGAGACACCTCACTTTGTCACGGCAAGCTGAGGCTTTTCTGTCCCTGCTCCCCCTGAAACGGTGCCGAGAGCCTTGTTATTCCTCAAATGGAGTGCCACGCTCCTTCCCTGTTTTATGAGTTTTCTGAGCAAATACCCGCATACAAAGCCACTCAGCTTTGTACATGGAGCTTGTCCCCAGCACTGCTGAAAGGGGCTCGGTAAACAGGGAAAACAGAAGAAGCCATTTGCTGAAAATATGCAGGCGAACAAACTCCATCCATCATCACTGGCACCATTGATTTAGTCAATCTGGTTGACTCGTTAGCAGGCACAACGCCAGCCAAACACATGGCCTGGGTCTAGGCAACCAAGAGACTACAATTTTTTTTCCTTCCATCGTCCTCAGCGTTGTCGTCTTTTTTTTTTTTTTTTTTTTAATGAACATCGGGTCTGGATGGTGAAAGGGAGCTCTAATCATGAATGTCTAAATCACTGTGCAAACAAAGGCTACGCACAGTGCATTTGTCATGCAAATTAAGAGGCAGTGGTGTGTGTGCCTGGGAGGGGAAGGCTAAGAGTCTTTTGCTACTTTTCCATTTCTCTGCAATCGCTAGCACAGTCCTCACACTCCCGTCTCTGGTATGGGGAAAGATTCAGGGCTCGAACTGCCTTTGCTCAGCAGATGCTTGAGTGCAAATGCATCTCCTCTGGCTGTAGGTGCCCGATCCTGGCACTTTGGCTTTTCCACACTAATCTCCTTGTGAACTGGTGGAAAAATAAACCTTGAATATGGTTTTCCTCTCAGCAAGGCAGAAATCTAGCAGAAAGTCAACCTGTCCATCAGGGCTGCTTCCTTCTGCCCTTACTTTCTTNCCCCCCCCCCCCCCCCTTCCAGATTTCACTAGTTTTGAAATTTTTGGCAAAATCCCCAATTTTGAGGTGGAGGAAAAACATGCAAACGCCCCACACCTTACAGGCTAAAATCAGCCAGCTCAGCAACTGCTGGTGGGTGCCGCAGCAGTGCAACCCGACACAGGGCTGCCGGCCCACATCTGGGTAACTCAGGCAGTTTCCTGTGAAAATGGGAACACTGTCAAGTCTGGAGCAAAATGTAAGAATAATAACGCTATTTCCCCCAGTGAAAGCTGATCTTGTAGTTCATACAGCAGTTGATCAAACGCACACAGCAAAGTTCAGCGAAAGGAGTCCTCAGAGTTTGTAAACAGTCTCTAAATACACGGCTGAGCAGAAGTATTTGTGTTCTTCTTTAAATAAATTTAATGCCGGAGAAATACTTTACAGTCTGTTCTTGTTCTCTTGAAGTCAATGCGCAATTGATGGTTAAGGCTGCTGGATCAGGCTCTTGCTGAATACGTTCAGACAGACAAGTTCAGTATTTTCAAGATGTCCATGAAGCGTTGCCCTCGCTTTCTATGTTCCACGTGAACACTATTTAAGGAATTCATCGCAGAAAAAAATTGTTTTGTTTCCCCTGCCTCTGGATACTTGCTATCTAACAGTTTTATTTGAATAATACCCCAACGTTTTGGAGCCACACCTGCAGCCTGTGCCTCATGGCTGTGACTCAGTGCCAGCAAATTACTCCAAAAAATAAAAGCAAACAGACATTGCCTCTGACCTGTCAGAACCAGTTCACAGTGCTCCCCCAGCAATCAGCTTAACAGAAAAATTAGGAGCTATTATTGTAAGATTATATATTTACCTTGTTAAAAATATTTGTATGCAAGCCACTTTTGCAGAAAAATTACCCTGAACATGCTTGAATGCAGTAAATGAAAGGGTTTGTTATTTTAATAACTGCTCAGGCTCTGCTGTACTGCATTTTGGGAAAGAGGTTCATTTTTTAAAGGTCTTTATTTCTGCACTCTTCTGTGTTCTTCAAAGAGGGCTCAGGGAAGCTTGCTCACACCAAACCCTGACCCTAAAATTGGGGAACACTGACCCAAATGCCCCCTAAGCATTAGCTGAAGGTGAGCACAAATCAACACGTATACATTCAAATTATTCTGATTCTGCAATTAGCCCCTTGTGCTTGTTCTGCACCCCGTGGGCTTCCCATCATGCCAATCCAGAGCTGCATTTTCATCCCTGCTGTTCCTGAAGGCTGGCATAAATCTGAGCAGTCTTTAGCACGAAAACCTGCATTACTTCAAGTGGTTGCCGATTTTCCTAGCGCTGATGGAACTTGGGGTGAAGCTTTTCTTTCCGGGTAGGTGAAGCAGGACCTGGACACCTGCACGAGGTCAAGGTGTCCAGGAGGGGTCTCCAAATGGTACCTGCCTCCCCCAGACACACCTTGCCCTTCTGCAAGACCAAGGGTCTGCAGCTCAGCCTCTCTTCCTCTGCAGAAGCACACTGTTAAGTGCACGTGGCTTCTGGGACTGGATTTTATGTGACGCAGAAAGCTAATTCCTAAAACTAGCCTCGCAGGAGATACGGCCAGGGCTGTGTGCTGCCTTCTTCCACTCCCCCCTCCACTACCCTCCCCTTTGCTGCTGGAATTAAATAGGATTTTTACTTTAGCACCCACACCTGCAGCTGCTGAAAAGTCCTACTGGAACCACTCCAGCAGCAAAAGACAGGCAGGTCTACAAGGATCTTAAATCAGGGAAAGTTAATTTCCTTTCTGGATAGTAAGGAAGCTGCAAAGTGAAACACCGCTCATGTTTTCCAACTGCAGTGAAAGAATCAAAGCAGCAATCACAGAGACTTTTCCTGAACATAAGAGCTTCTAGACCAAGGTTGAAAATGTACAAAATTGCACTGGGATCTGAATTAAAAGCAAAACATGCTACTGAAAACCAAGCTAACTTCCAAGGGCCATTTTTAGCTCCATCCTCTGAAGGAATTAGTCCTAAGTGTAGGCTGAGACAGGAAAACCAGAAAGAGCTGATGAAACAGCGTGTATGGGACATATTCAGCCTACCTGGTCATTTGAAGTTGTTTGAGAGCACGTGTTGTCTAGATTAAGAGAGGCTCAAAGTATCACGGGTGCAATTTTTACAGCGATACAAGATCCTATTATTCGATTCATTCATTTGTAATTGCACTAGCTTCAGAAGCCAGGGTAGCTATTATAATGCTATATATAAGGGAAGGAGTGGCCCCCCAAACTATAAAATAAAATTAACTCCCCAGACCTGTTATCTAACAATATCTGAGATAGTTATGGTAGCAAATCAAAGTGCCAAATAACAAGTTTATTTCTGTTAAACACGTTTTTTTTTTTGTGGGGCTTGCTTCTTGCATATTATGTTCAATAAACTTCTGCTGTGTGATTTAAAAAAGAAAAAAAGAGGAAGTTTATAACAGAGCTGTGTATGTAGTTAAGAGTCAATTGATTGAGGAAAGAGATCCACTGCTGTTTAGATCCTAGGAAAAAAAGTGGTTGTTGTCATTACAGTCTGCACAACTAAAAAGACAAACAGTGTATCTTCCACTGACACAATAACTTTACCTCTTTTTTTTTTTTTTCCTAATACGTTCCAGCTGAAGGGCTTGAGTTTCACTGCTAGCAGCAACCACACAGAGGAACTCGTGGCATAATCACAGAACATAAAAGCCAATAATGGGGATTCAATTAGTGGTTTCCAACGGCAGAAGAATTTTTCTGCCAAATATCAAATTGTTCCTGCAGATAAGGCACCCAGCGTGTGTCAAAACTGCCGATCTAAATTTTCATGTCCACATGTCGTTACAATTTGTTATGTCATCAGCGATGTCTATTCTGTACATGTCAGATATCAAAGGCAAGAGGCATAGGCGGGCTAAGGCTTACCTTCCACGTCGCCGCGTTGCGTCTGAAGTAGGCAAACATTCGCGTGAACCAGTTGTAGATTTCATTTAGTGTTAGCTGTTTTTCTGGAGATTCGAGGATGGCCTTGTGAAGCAAAGTGATTGCAAGATCAGTTATGAGCACACCAGTACAAAATACACTCGCAGTTTTACTTTACCAAATACAAAAAGGAAAGAAAGGAAGGAAAAAAGGAAGAAATAAAGAAAGAAAGGAAGAAATAAAGAAAGAAAGAAGAGATTTGGAGGAAAAAATCCAAAGGAGGGTTTTCACAATGTGAACTAAGATTAATGGCTGTATTTAACAGTTCAATGGCAAAATTCAAAATGGAATTATCTAATTGTTTTGAGTTTTTATTTCTGTTTCCTTACAGAAATATTAATTTATTAGTCATTCATAAAGCAGAATCAAAGAGAAATGCAAAACATTTCACTAGCTGATTAAAGCTCAGTAATTATTTAGAGCTCAGATTAATTCTAGGGATCAGAGATTACTGTAGCTTGTGATAATTGACTTGCCATCTTTAAACAGGCTCATTTTCACTGTTGTGTGAAATGAATTTCCTAATAATCACATCGTATTGTAATACTTAATCAAAAGCAATTATGTTATATATTGCAGTTCTAAAAACCCTTATAGTAAAGGTTTGAGCATTTGAGCACGCTTACATACCAAAGGTTTGAAAATCTATTTAATCCAGAGTGTGCACATATAGGGAGGGGTTTTTTTTAATCCAAATGTGTGTGTGTGTGGCTCAGCTTACCTGTCTAATTAAAGATGCATACGTGAATGGTGGTCTAACTTCTGCGTTCTTATAAAATTCTTGGTTCTGGGCAATATCTGCTAAATAAGAGCAGTTGTTCTGTTATCATCACAGCCTGCTGCTGCTGGGCTGTGGGCAACAGCAAGCCGCCCCCCTCAAAGGGGCTGCGCCACCAGAACCCCTTTACCTGAAGAAATGGGGACGTTGTATTTATCCGAGTACCGCCTCCGGATGGGTCCGACATTGTGCATGCTCGTGGTAGTGATGACCGACGGTCCCTGCGTGACGGGAGTGATGGGCGCAGTCGGGGTGGTGGGAGTATGAGGTAAGCTCTGCGGAGACGCCTCGGATGCAGTCTTGGAAAGCGTGACGCTCGATACCAGATTCAGCTGCGGAGGGAAGGACAAGGATTTCGTTACAAACAGCATTTCTAGCTAATTAAGGGCAGCACAGAAAATTCTCGATAACGGAGCCTTCCTCAGTTTGAAGCGGACAACACAGCCCGAGCACTTACTTCAGCACAAAATGCTGTTGTAACATCTCCATTAGGAGCCAGTAAAGGGGAATAAATATATACATTTCTGAATAGATTTAAAAAAAGAATAACGTGGCCTGCTGCCAGAACTACAAATTGTGGATTTTTATCTAAACCTTAAAACAAGATCTCACACAGTACATAATCATTTTAATATTTAGTTCCATTGTTTCACAGTCTAACCCCCACACATCTCTTATTTCCGTGCTGTCATTATGCATGGCTTCTAATCAGTCTTCTTGGATATTTCATTGAAGGCATCAGGCTTAAAATAAAAGGCAAGACCTTCCTAGGGACGTACTACGGAGAAATGCAATCTCTCTCTTCAGCATTTGGGCTTTTTTTTTTTTCTTTTTCCTCTGTTCATCCATTTTAAAAGCAAAGCCCAAAGTAGGTTAACACTGGAATAATTTAATTAATCACACTGCACAAAACACTGCAAGTATTCAGCCCTGCAGAAGTGGCACCACTCTTTTTTTCCTCCCAGGACAGAAGGCATCAGCGCTACCTGCACGAAGCCCAGCCCTGGACAAATGGCAGCTTGCCGCGGCAGGCTGTAAAACACAACTGCCTCTAGGATTGTGTATCAACCCCAGCTCCAACTCAAGTGTTTTCGATACACAACCCTATTTATACAACCAGCATCCACATTCCTCCCCGACCCTTTCTCTTTGCCCTACAACGTCCTTTGAAAGACGATGCTCTGTCTCAATAGGTCACTCCTGCTGAAGTATTTTAAACAAACAATCCAATCTCTTAACTACAACATCGGAAAAGATGACTGAGAAAAGGGCTCTTTGACTACTTCCACATTTCCTTCCCTTAGGCGGTTTTGCGAATAATATTGGTGAAATCCTGACCCCATTGAAGTCAGTAGCAAAATTCCTACTGAATTTAACAGGGCCAGAATTTTACAACTTTTGTTCACGATTAGAATTCCTTTTTGCTGGACATTAAACCTTTTCAGATGAAGGCAAGGCACACTACTCAGCTATGCCCCCAAATATCTCACATTTATCCATAAGGCACTGCGTTAATTTTCCTCGTATGAAAGTAACCAGATAAGAAAACTCCTATTAGCATCCCTCATATGAGTTAATAGCCACAAATAATGTTTCTTTATAAAAATAATAGGATTTATCCAAAACAAAGGTAGTGGAAAATAAAGGGCTCCAATATTACAGAAAAGATACCAACAACAAAAAAGCCCATCGCCCGCAGAAAGGGTGCAGCTGAGCGACAGATAAATTGTGATTGCTTTTCCCTCCCGATGGCGAGACGGAGCAAACCGAGGGAAACCCCAGTCACAAATGCCCGGCATGGCTCACTGCCACATGGCTGCGACGGTGCGCCGGCAGCTCCAGCGCTGCTCCAAGGAAAGGAGGTGGCGAGCAGCAGACCTGCAAACACCCATCTTCCTCTGCAGGTGCTTACAAACGATGCTTCGCCTTCCAGCGGGAAATACTTAACACTTCGTGGCAAAGCCGGAGAGTGGAAATCCAGCAAGGGATCGTGAAAGGCAGTGAAATACATGCATTGATTTCCCAGAGACTCCCATGCCGGTGTGAACCGCTAGCTGCAGCCTGGAGGTGAGCACGCCCGCTCAAACCCCTGCGGTGCCGGGCACTGCTACCACGTGCGAGAGCCCGGTCCATTTGTTGACTGGCGTGATTTAAGAACACTGATTAGGGACATGTATATTGTAATGTCTCCCTGTTATCCATCTATTACATATGATAAAAGGACCAGTGATGATAATAATAGTACAACTGACAGGTCTCACCATGAAATTAAATCTACTGTATTTTATCTCAGTTTCTAAATGGACATTTTAACAGTCCAATAACTGCGACCAAATCTGCATCAATTTTAAGTGCCCATCTCCGGCGCAGGCTCAGCAGCCGGGCCCTCCTGTTGGAAAGATCACTGCTCGTGCTTCATCATTACGGCTCCAACTACTCCACATCAAAAGAGCCCCCTTCCTTTTTTAGTGTGTAAAAACTTAACATTTAATCTGTTTCTACTAGGGAACTGCGAGAAAGGACCCACAAAGGTCAGCGTTCCCCACTTAAAGAATTTGAATCGAGTTTAATTTCTTTAGGCTTTTCAGCGTAGGTAGCAACTAGGAATAAACACAGAAGAGGACGAGCAAAGGGGGGGGGCTTTAACAGGCTTGACAAATGACACTGCGATTCACAACCACTGCTGGGCTGCCACTAATAAGCTACAGAGGAAGCAGCCAATCTCAGCTAATTACCAGATAAAATTGTATTGTAAGGACTCTAATTAGGAGATGCTTATGGAGGTGATCTAATGATTAAACGCTGCATCCAAGTGACCCCACCATCAATGTGCAGTGGTGCAAGATGTCACCGGAATATTTTGTAGAAACAGTAATTTTATTTCAAGGAGGGGAGGCAGTAATATTTGTAATAATGGCTATGAGGTAAACTAATTAAAAGACAGTTCCTAAAGGAAGACTGTGGCTTTGAGCAGCTGTGGCCGTTCCAAAACAAAGTGCCAAATCTCAACAGAGGAGCTGCAGTCAAGTGGAAAATTTCTGCCTGACCTCTGCTCTCACTATTAATTTGCAGGAAAACTAATGACACATATACATATTCCCACAAAATTGTTCTAATTGCTAATTTGCCAAAGGAGCCCAGTTTCCAAATTAAACATGACTGCAGTCTGTGAGGAAAGAGAGAACAAAAAGCTGGAACACAGCGAGTCTGCTGCATTTCACCTCCGACGACCATTTGTGAGCCTGAACCAACAAGTTAATGAAACACGACCTTGTCGAGCGCTAGCGAAGTTTTTCCTTTTTCCGTGTTTTATTTGATGACACTCTCCTCTTCCAGCCGGGGTCCGATCCCTGCCGGTGCTGTTACCAAAACACAAGCCAGGGTAAGGGAGGAGGGGGCTACGCTCCCTCCGCAGACCTTCGCTGCCGCTTTCTTTGTTGCATCTATAGCGCGAAGGCTGAAAAATCAGTTGTGAATTAGAGCAGAATAACAAATTATGAATGGTGTTGGTTTTGTTGCCATCTTGAATTATTAATCCGAACGGTAAACTATTAAATCTTAATATTGGCATCAATTAGAAATGTGAAAACAGCTGTGGATGTGCAGGGCAAAGATCAGGGAGGGACCACGCTGGGAGGGTTTCTTTTCCTGATGGAAACGGTTTCTCCCTGTTTGCATTTTCTATTTAAAAACAAGTTACTATGATTAGAAAAGTTGTTCGTGTTGGTATTTTGTATACAGCCTGTTTCCCACATACTGTAATTTTTGGATGAGGTATCATTGCTGTCAGATGGGAGGGAGCCCAAGTCACAGAGTTCGCACTTGAATGAGCAAGAACTCTTGCTTGGCAATAAGGCACAACACAGGGCACTCTCCAAGTACGCTGGAGAGTACAGCCTTTGCACCAAAGAGTTAAATGTTTTTGTAATGTTTGTACTGAGGATGGGGGGAGGGAGAATTTCCTCCAGCCTTCAAAAAAAAAAAAAAAAAAAAAATCCCCAAAAAAAAAAAACAAAAAAAAAAATCCCCAAAACAAGAAGACAAAAAAAAAACCACAACAGAAAACCTACCAAAGCCCACGACAGTTTTAGGTGCTAAAATTCTGCAAATTCAATCACTGGACTTTGTTGGGTACTTTGTTCAGTTTTGGTTTTTGAGAACATTTCCTCATACCGTTTTAACTTAATCGTAAATGCCATAATTGTTTCAGTGTTCAATATCCTGCTTAGGATTTTATTATTAACCTTCCCTTTCAAGAAATAGTTGTGTCTTCCTATTAAAGGTGATGACTGAGTAATTTTCTTTTTTTTCTTAGATACAAACAAGGCAGAGAGGTAACCCTCTCCTTCACCCCGTAAAATAGATTTCCAGTAAGTGGCTCTCCCACCAGGGCTTAGTCTGATTTCTTTTTGTGTAAACATGACAATAGTGGCTGCACATAAAAAAGCCCCTGAAACTCTTTTAAAAAGAAAAAAAAAAAATCTATTTTTAAGTGTCACGGTGGGGCCATACCCACTGCTGCAGGGCAGTGACTCCTCTGCGATGGATGCTGCCTCTCTGGTCCCAACTGGGGCTGAGGATTTATCTGCACCAAGTTCCTGGGACTGAAACACTCTGGAGCAGAGACTCCTTTTCTTGACACCGAGGGTGGGAGAGAAAGCTAACGCTGGGCCTAAAACTTTGTTAAATGCTGGGTCTTCCTCTCCTGTTTCAGCCTGGACACATTGGTGTATTAGATGCAGAGCCTGGCAGGCAGCAATCACTTAGCAGGTGTTGTTATTGGCAGGAATACTAAGGAAACCGAAGCTGAGGAGTGAGACTTAATGAAAACCAGTATATAAAAACAGCTTTTGTTGTGCTTGAGAATCTCTCTTTATTCCTGCGTATCGTTATTTTTTCGAACTATAAAGTACAGCTACAGCAGCTAAAATGCTCAGTCATTACCTCAACAGTTAAAAGACTATTTTTTTTAAAATGCTTTGTTATTACAGTTGCTAAAAACAGTATTTCAAAACAATCAAAACTGCTATGGTTAGGGCAAAAAAATACATTAAAGAAGGGACATCTAACAGTGCATTTTATTTAAAGTGCCAAAAGTTTCTTTAAGTTTTCTGTCTATTTTTAAAAGATGGCTACAGCACCTAGTATGCAGAATTACTTGTTGGTTGATGCTTTTTCCTTTTCTTTCCCTTCCTATGAACTTCAACATAAGTTAATCCCCCAAAAGAAAGCACATTTCCATTTCAACCTATTATGCTGATCGCTAACACCAATGGAAATAGCATGTAGAGGAAGGTAGCAAAACCAGAATGACAATTCTTGAGAAACTGTAGTTCTGGCTTTTGTGTTGTGGTGTTTGTTTTGTTTTTGGTTTTTTTTTTTTTACCTTGAAAAAAATTTACCTTACAAAAATAGGTCACAGCCTATTCCTTCACAGATAGCTTTGCTCTCACTTTATTCAGGCCCTTTAGTCTCACCAAAACAACACAACAAGCAGTAATAGGAACAACTTTGCCTGCTCCAAGTATTAAGCTGTGAGGTACTTCCGTTTTCTTTTCAAGTGCTGTACCATTGGGCATTTTAATTATAAAATTGGACGTTTTTAAAGGCGGCACTGAGTGCTGCCCCAGCTCCTGATGTGCTCTCCCTCCCCAGCCCCCCTCCCGCCTGCCCAGCAGCTCCCCCAGGAGCCGGGGGAGAGCTGCCCTTTGCAGTACACCAGACACCAACAGCGGCCTCCCCGCATACGTGCCCATCAGCCAACTATTTAGGCCATCCACTACGCTATGTAAGAATGTGCTTAAATCTCATCGGCTTTAGTAAGACTGAAGAGATTTACTGAACAGCCGCCTTGGTGGACTGGTGGAGTGAAATGCATGGGCCACTCCACCGCCCTTCCCAAGGTCAAAATTACTGCAAGGAGCTAAAGGCACCCAAAAGTGGGCATGCGATGGACGGACGTGGCTAGGCTGGACAAGCAACCCTGTCCCGAAGCTGGGCGAGTTTCGAGTTGATGCACAACCGCCAAGAACCCGGCTGCAGTCCAACTGGGCCAAACCCACCCGCTCAGCTGCTGCCTGAAGCCCAAAAGGCAAAAGATGGTACCAATGGTCAGTGTGGATTGCAAATGGCACGTGGTTAACACAGACGCCCGGTCACCAATTTTACCTGCCAGTAACAAAATAGTTTAAAAACAAGCATTAGGATCCTTTAAGCAGAATAAAAACATTTCCTCAGTAATGAAAAGGCTGTAATTTTAAATCCCAATTCACTGCTATGTTTGGATTCGTAGCCACTCTTTCCTTTCACATCACTGATGTACCATAATGTATTAATTCTAACATACACCTTGCATTAGTTATGTTGGCAAAAAAAAAATTAATTACTGGATGTAAAGAATACTTTGCACTGCAATAATGGTCATCAGATCTTTTTACCAAAGCCCTATCCCACTGAGTTAAAAGGACTAGGGTCTAGCACAGTCTATGCAACGCCTGTGTATTTTTTTCACTGGGAAAGCACAATTTATGCAAAACACTATACTTCTACATTTTATAATTAATTTTCAAATGCTTCACCTATACATATTTTAATAATTTCTGATTTATCAGATGGTATCTATAATAAATTTTTCTATATTTCAATAAATGAAAAGAAGGCAGTTTCAATCCAACAACAGAGTGCCACACAATATAGGCCTGTCAGGCGCAAATTTTTACTTCTAACATGTAAGTTAAAGGATAAGGAATTTATAATGCTGCCTGTGAACGAAACCACTTTTCATACACAAATGTGATCTTTTTTTTTCCAAAGGGTAATACAACAGTACATTTACATAAACTAATCCAAACAATCTATGTATTTGACAATGGCAAACCTCACACAGACTGCCTATTGTTGGTTTACATCTTGGAGTTCTTTATGTTGGCTTGTAACACTGCTCTAGCTGTCAAAGGTTTGACTTGGACTCTAAATAAATGGTTATAGAAGTGCTGTGCAGCGATATTGGACTTCTTTGCAAAAGAAAACCTGCTGTGTATGAATTCAAAAGCTATTAATTTTTCAGTCAAAAATATTCATGCCTATTTCTTTTAATAAAGAAACACTGTGCTGAGCAACTGAGAGATAATGTTGACTAGTGGTACAGAATTTTCAATAGAGCAGTTAAAAATAAATTTAGTAGGAGGTCCCCAACAAAGCTATAATTTTCCAGAATGTAAAACATTTTTAATACTAATCAAGACAGCCCTTTTCCCCCTGTGTTCACTTTTTTCTTTTTTTTTTCTTTTTTTTTTTTTTTCTCCTTTTTTTTCCCCCGCTGCTTTTCCCTGTTTATTAGCTGTTAACACTAATCTTCATGGCGACACCGCCTGGTATCTCTGTAGCCTACAACACCCGCGAAAGCTTCCTGCCCTCCATGGCCGAGCATCGATCACGAGCTGCCTTGCCAAACGCTGCTCGCCTTCTCATGATTTCCTCCCTTTAGTTTTTAATCCTTCCTCCTGAGGGGCACCGCTGTTATGAAAGGCCTCAAGGCAGAGTGCTTTGAGACTCCCAGATTATTCCGCTGTTTTAATTTTTAATCCAGTAAGAGCTATAGAAACCAAACCTCCTCCCCATTCTGTTGGGTCTACATACTTTGCCAACAATGCGCTGAAGCATTTGCATTCAGGCTGAGATGGATGCGAGGAACTAGGAGAATGCTATTTTTATAGACACTGTGAGTAGTTTCTATTCTAGAGGGCTGGTATCCATCAGATCAAGCAATTTTAGGCATCTCAACAGCTTAAGTGGAAGGGTTTATACCTACCACTCAACTCTCTCCAAGAAGGCCCTGAAACTTCCCGTTGACTTTGACACCTGCTCCACTGTCGCTGAATAGCCTGCAATTTTCTGTCTAGTAGCCTCCCTATGCACTTCTGCAGCCATTTATTTCCAACAACATGGAAACTGAGAAATCCTTTTCTAGTAAAAATGGGTGCGCGAAGTGTTTAATGATTTTATGTTCTCTATCTCTGTAATGTGTTCTGTTTCAGACATTAATTTTGTCTACCAACTGCATCTGGCAGGCTACCATATTTGCTGGGTTAATAGTCTGACTCCTTTTTATTTCTATCACCATAAATCACACATATATGGGTGTGTGTTTGCTTTATTTATAGAAAAAAAATCAGTCAAAACAGATAAACCAATACTTTGTCATTATGCTGCATCATTGCATATTGATTAAAATTGCTAGTACTAACTATAGATTGTCAACGCTCAATTAATTTTCACACAATGACTCAAAGCAAAATCAAATAAAGCCAGTGTACCTTTAAATCTTACAAATCTTAAAATCAAGAAGCAAAGCACTCTCTCCATTTTGAATAATCATTGGAAGCTCTGAGGAACATTCTCAGCATTAAGACGTTGGGAGAAAACAACAGCTAAAGAAGAGTCATTTTGGTCAGGGAACGAGATGGTGGATTTGCCTGGGTTTGGGGGTACTCAGGAGTTGCCTTGGGCTGCAAAGCCACTCGCTTCTCCCCCACCCCCTTTTTTAAAGGGCAATCTGGGGCAGAGAAGGTTTCCCTTCTCAGTTTCAACAGGGTAAAACTTGATAGTGGGTAACCGCGATTATCATCAAAACATGCAGCTACAGTCTCTTCTACTGTAAATGTCTGTCAGACTGGGAGAAAGCAAAATAAATATGCTAAATATAATTTAATTACATCTCCTTCCTAACAATTCCTAAGATTTCATGCAGGTTGGACTGATGCAAAGCGACTCACAGGCTAGCATGTGAGGCCAGAAAAAGGCCTGACGCATCAGCTTTAGAACAAAACTTCTTTCAAACTCCCTGAAGAGAGGGCGATGACGAAGCCCGGGTGCCCGTGGCGGTGCCTCCTGCAAAGCAGCACTTTGCATCTCCTCACCACGACCGGCTCCGAAGCGGGCCGTGCTTCGCATCATGCGCTCCAGTGGGGAACAGGAAAGAGAGGTCTGTTGTGAGGTTTTGTTTGCTTTCAGCACAGTTCGGTACTTACGGGCTGAGGGGTGGCTTTTGGTTCAGTTGACTTCACATGCAGGTGCGTCATCATGGCTTGCAGGCGCTCTTTATCTTTTGCAAGCTGAAAAGGGGGAAAAGAAATATCCTCTGTTACTCATACAAATAAAACCCAGCCTCTGCTTATTCCTAATTAAACAGCTGGCACCGAGGCATGAGACAGGAGAGTTTTATTGCCGAGTAGTTTGGAAATTGTATATGGTCTATTCGTGAGGTAAAGCTAACACATAGTGCTGGGTGTCACTATTTCCCAAAGCAAAATGCATTAGCCCTCAAGTGAGAAGAGCTAGACCTGCCGGCACCAAGAGCTTCACTCTAGCCCTGACAGCTAAAAGACAACAGTGAATCATGTTTATTAACCAGCCCCACTCCAGTTCAGGAGGCGCAGCAGAAAGCAAGCGAGGCAGGCAGCTCCAAGATGCATTTGCCTCCTTTCAGACCAGAAAACAAGCGGCACAAATGGAGCGTGGCTTTTACGTCACGTACAGGCTTTGCAGCATGTGCAGCGAGCGCAGAAGACAGCGGTGGTTAAACCACACGAGGCACCTCCGTGAGGCACGGCAGGCAGCCTCAGCTCTAGGAAGCACCTTGCTTTTACTTGAGAAGGTGGCACAGACCCTCAGTGGGTCACCCTGTGCTGCCGGGCTGGGAAACTGAGCAGGGGCACCCTGAGCAGGAGGGCAGGAACAGCAGCGTGAATTGCCAGCATCCCTTCGGCACATGTTTGAGGGCAGCAGGGTGGGAGAGGCTAACAGCATTGGGAACCGCCCCAGAGCACTCGTCTGAGGGCACCCAACGCCACAGGACCAATGCTTTCACCCCTTCTGATCAGTCACATCATGCCCAAGAGTCGAGGCTAAGCTCCTGCTCTGGATGTCTCTTGCATTTTTCAGTTGAGATCCGCACCAGGCCACAGCTGGTGTCTCGGAATCACACCGTATGCATCCTTGGTCAGGACAGCTTCCCAATACGTTTCAACGCACTGGACAGACAATAAATCTCATTATTTTTGGAAACAAGAATTTTTTTGTATGTGCGAATAGGACTTTTTCCAGCTGCTCTTCAAAATAAAAAAATAAAAAAAAACCAAACCCAAAAACCAAACCAAAAAGACCAACAGTGGAAAGATATTAAGAAATAATACTAATGAAAAAGGGGTGTTATTAACCTACATGCCCAACATAAAGGCTCCTGTTTCCAGGAGGACTTGGATCAGGTTCTTACAAATGACAATTTTTGCCGAGCTGAGTTTTTGCTTTAGACGAGCCAGATTCCTGGTGCCAAGAGGAGAACTGTGCTCGCATTCCAGCAAAACTTTAAACAACCTGCCCACCTTATCACCATCATCTGTTTGTAGCACTGAAGTTGGGCTAAGTGTATATAAAAGGAGACTTGGTCATAAATCCCCATTCATAACCTTACAGTCAAGGTTGTCTTGCTCTTTGCAATGCAAGGGGCTTTTGACCATGCCAGAAAGGTGTCATGATGGGATAAAAATTGGCACACGGGTTTCCAAGACAGGAATTAAATAAAGGAAAAAATGGTGTCACCACTGTGTGCTCTGGAAGTGCAAAAGCAAGGAAAAAAAAAAAAAAAAAACCAACCCCCAACTTGAAAAGAGCTTTTCAAACGGCTGGTCTTTTCTTGGTCAAAAACCTCAATGGCAAGAGAGAAAACCTGACACCTATAGCAGGTCTCCTGCAATCTCATCACCAGATCTGCGCTGGACTTCACAGGAGAGCCAAAGGGCAGTGACAAGCTCTTATTGTAGCGCTGCAGCAGAAAGTTCTCCCTCTGAGAGTCCTCTGAGGACCTCTTCAGAGAAAGGAGAGGTCTCACCCCTCAGCCGCCATGCTTCACACAAAACAAATTAAAACAGAGAAACAGTTGTACTCCCAGGGCAGCTCTGTTGTGCAATCTCTCATTCGGAGCAGTCGCTGGGCCCACGGGCTGCTTGGCGGGGTCATCTGTGCACTAAATTTTGGTCTGCAGGCTACTTACTGCAGAAGAACAACATCTTCTAGCCAAAATAAACAGAAGGCAGGCACCTGAAAGCTTCCTGCCTGCACCAGCACGGCGGCAGGAGGGAAAGGCACCCGGGCAGCACGAGGCACACCCTGCAGCGCTTCCTCCGGGCCCCCTCGGCGAAACGGAGGGGTGCACCTCCCTCCAAACGGCCAGGGTCCTTGTTTGTAGTGTTTTCACTCATCGTCTTAGCAATGCTTTTAACGCCATTTCTGGTGGATGGAGGTTATTAAAGATCCTCTCGACATTTCAGGCAGACACATGCTAGCATTTTGTCATAGTCTAGGAATTCAAACACTCACCCAGTTAGGCAGGAGTTTAAATTATGAAAAATAGAGGTCTCTCAGTTTCAAAGCACTGAAGAGAAGTAAAAAAATCTGAAGAATTTCTTTAAACTTTTTTTCCCTTAGGTCAGGAAGCAGTAGTGATATAAAACTAGAACATCACTAGTAGCCCCTCCGGTCAGTGGGGTCACAAAAAAGCAGCCACGTGGCTTGCTCGGCCACCGATGGGAGCAAATTCTCACTGGTGGCACTCACTGGAGTGCAGATGGTCCAGAAATGGGGATTATTAGTAAACATAACAGGACAACACTCTTGATTTACTGATAGTGTTCTTGGGCAAGGACTGCTCTGCCACGTACAAAAGGATCCGCTCTGTACAGGGGGGCTCAGGACTATAACACAGTCTTTCTGAAGGCTCATTCTTTTTTCCTAGATCCATTTGGAAAGCTCTGCACGGTGGGAGTTTTCAGATGGCCGCCCAGTTCTTCATAATCAGCCTGATTTTGTGAGGTTTCCCTCACCTCTGTGGGGTACAACCATGATGTAGGTGCCTAACTGTGGTTCAACAGAAAACACATCCAGAGCAAGGTATATGCTTTGCGAACTTGGACACCAAGACACATGCCTTGCCCCAGAGAGGTTAAATCCTAAAACTACACAGGTAGGAAAGGCACAGAAGGCAGAGAAGGTACAGAAAGCACAGGCCAGAAGGGGCTGAAGGTGAGGGGACAGCAGGGAGTCTGGTGACCAAGGAGCAAGAGAGAAGGCATTAGGCACAGACGATGGAGAAACTGCACAGGAGGAAAACCAGAAAGAAACGGCAAGGAGCAGGAATGTGAAAATGGAAACCCAACGAGGGCATTCAACAGGAGCAACACAGCCACATCAACAGGAAGGGGAGATCGCTTCAGCAGCAGGATTTTGGACAGACCAAGGACAAAAGAGAAGGAAGCCAGTCACGGGCAATGCAAGAGACAACCAAGACATAGCCTCTTCCCTCCTGTTACGTGCCTAGTTAGGCTGTGCACTAGAAAGGTTTAGGATCCACTTTTCAAGACTGTCAATGGATGCTTTAGGAAAACAGGCCCAAGCAGTGTTTTCACTACACTGAAAATGGCCAGCTGCCTTCATTTTCTCCCATTAGGAGATACTTATTTAAAAGAATCATAGCCTTGGTGCTGTCCCGAAATGTTTTCCCACTCAAAGGTGGTGCTGCAAAATGGATGACCTATTCCAGCTAAAAACTAGCTAAGGATAGGGATCTTTTCCTGTGTTTTGTGTCTGACCCAGCAGCCCAATTCTCGCTATTTATAATGGCAACAAATGATCATGTCAAGATGGTTTAAACAAAGTGAAATATGAGAAGATCTCTACCTTGTCTGTGATATTTTAAGTATGTGATGGAAATGCTGAAAGCAAAGCTTTGAGATACTTCTACAAAGGGGCATTTGCAATCAAACACAAAACAGATCTGACCCATTTTTGAAAAAAGTTCATTTAAAAATTACTTTCTTTAAAAGACATTACACTTATCTCTGTCTACGACACTGATAAAACTACTGTGCCTAAAATAAATAAGAGCATAAGAAAAAAAAGAAAGGCTTGCATTTGGGTCCATCACACTCAAAACCTGAAGAGCATCCCTCAGGTGGAATGAATTCTTTAAATTCTACCTGTCTTGATGGGGCTGTACATGCATGAAATGGTGAGGCATTTAGATCTTGCCACGGTGTTGGACCCTGAACAGCATGTGATACTTCATAGCTTGACAGGAAGGCAAAGCTTCTTGACCTGCGGTGCTCAGCACCGACAAGTGGGAAAGGCTATGGGTCCCTCTTCGATGAAGCTCACAAACTCCAACAGCTGGCCACAGGGCTTGCTGTCACCACTCTGTTGGTAACTCCACTGCGGGAGTATCAGGTCAATGGTCTTAGTCCAACTGCTCCTGCTACAACATGTTGGGCACTGCAGACCACATCACTGAAAACCCTGCTATTGGGCCAGACTTTTGTTTTATTATGGTTCTGTGCAAAAACAGGTCACAGCCAGACACGCTAGGTACTAGAGGACAAATCCTTGTACATATTTAGGCGGGGGTGGTGGTGGTGGTGTTGGTTTTGGTTTTTTTTGTTTGTTTGTTTGTTTGTTTTAAAGTATCAGGGGACTGATACACAGGATGAAAGGAGAGGGAGAAGAGGGGAATTACAGGTACGTTTCAGAAGCAGGACCACCCTCCTCCGCCACCTATCCTTGCTGGCTAATGCACAGATGGTCTCACTCTGTTATCAACATCCCTGTTTAAATTAAGCCTCCAGTTCATCCTATCTACTGTGCTAGTACACTTGTTAAAAACAAATCCAGAACTTTTTGGCCCTCACACCACTTTGAAATTACGTTCTTGTCTTGGGGACCTCACGCTGCCTTCCCATGCAGTGACTCTAAGCTAAGAGGTACTCCCCAGCACTAAACGCGTGTGAAGCCATAACTGTTAGTCACTTATAACAATCAGTAGAATGCACCACTGATGAATCTTTCAAAAATATTGTCAAGGGCTTATGGAGAGGTGGTAACCAAGTATCATCTCTGTCCTGTCCAACTGTTAACATAGGGCATCCTGCTGTAGTTCCAGGCACAGCCATTCCCTGTGACTGCAGGAGAGAAGGATTCATGCTTTTCAAGCTGACTGTAACCGAAGAATCTAGATTTACCTTCAGCCTGAATATTACTGCATCTTGGCAAAAGATTATCTCATATCTCAGTTTACCAGGAAGACTGCAGATTTTTAATTTTTTTTTTTTCTAATTCCCAAGAAACTTGTTAAAATAACAGA
>VYZV01002901.1:310354-347484 GCA_013401275.1 Pandion haliaetus | reverse complement strand
CCCCCCCCGCCGTGAGCGGGATGGGTGCCCCGATGGCGGGCAGGGCGGTTGCACCTTCGCCAGCGAGGCTTCAGAGCCGGGCCAGTTCTACCGGGCCTGGCAGGACTTTAAAAATCTGAAGAGATGTCCGCAGAGGAGGCTTTTCTCTGCCCTTGCTACCTATTTGATTAAAAAAGTCTCTGTTGCGCGAACTGCAGATGATTTCACTGCGGAACATTTTGACATGCAAATGATAGCAATTAATGCCTTTGAAACAATTTATGATTTCCGGCCTACTTCAACATGTATTAGCATATACCTGGTTTCTTTAATATACACTTTGTTTTTCCAAAACCACAAACATAGTTGCTGGAATTTCATGTGGAAGTGCTTAAGGGGTTGAAAGTTAACACCTTTGTGAGCCGAGCAGTCTCACAGTTGCTGCTAAACAAAAGCCTCTTTGTAGAAGCTTTCTCGAAATGTTTTCTTAACATGTTCCAAGTAGTTTTAGGCAGGCAACTAAAGTAAACAAGATGTTACCATGATAAAAACACTTGTGAAAACATTACAGAGTGCACTTAGTAGTTTCTTTCACATAAACTCCCCTTCGTTCCATCGAAGTTAAATGCACATGAAGCAGATTGCTAGCATCGCTGCAATACAGCATTGCAACATCCCTCCAAAGGTCTGTGTCCCTCTTTTAAAGAAGATACGATTTAAAAACGGTACAGACATGATTAAGCACATCTAAACACAAATTCAAAAAAAAAAAAAAAAAAGAAGGGGGTGGGGGGGAATAAAACCCTACTCAGGCTTCTCCTTCATTTTTTGCCCTGGATGCCTGGATACCTTGCGGAATAAACCACCCTCCCTCCAGCAGGGATTTCCTGAACAACCTGCCATATAAGCGGTATATATTTCTATCTGCAATGGTCTTTAAACACATGCAAATGAAATCAAGGATATAGTCAATTTGGAAGGAAAGTCGCTGTGTGCTACTAATTGCTCCTTTCGTTGCCGCCTGCGAGACGGGCCGTGGTTAACACGCGAGACACGTGTGCACCCTCCAGCCCTCACCTTGCTTCCCGCAGCTTGGCAGAAGGCCATCAGGTCACCACGGTGAGACTGGACTTGTTTTTGGTTTTAGGCTGGGGGAGCATGCAGGGTTTATTCTGGAGCATGCAGGGTGCTACTGTTTCATTAGGCTTAGCAGCAGCCCCTGCTGCTATCAGTTAGCTCTAACTGATACCGCATCACATGATAACCAATGGCTGATGGAAAAAAAACCCAAAACAAAACAAAACAAAACCCCAACGCTAAAACTGCAACTTATTTCAAAAAAGAAACAGGGAAATAAATGCGTACAATAGCCTGTGTATCTGCTGGTTCTGATAAGCATCCTCCTGTTGGCTGTGAGTGAAAGACAACTAGGATCGTTATTTGTACAGTATTTATCTTTGAAATCAAGGGCCCTGTGGTGTACCTCACCTTGGGAACAAACACTACAGAACGATCACAGAAGAGTGTCAAATCTCTGGTTTTGATTTACCAACAGTTATGATATTTCTTCCTCAAGAGGAAAAGAAATGAACCATGTTTTAGACCTGAGAGTCCTTTTTTCTCCCTTAACTGTAGAATCATTTTATTGGCGTACAGGGCTTTCATTCCACATGTAACTTCTCTTTGCTGTTTCTAACAGGCTTTTTTACGGAGGTAACTGAAATTAAGCAATGCTTAATTGATAAAGGTGCTGTATTTCACTTGGTAAACAAGAGCTTTTCTCTTGAGGAGACTGTCAAAAAGAGCTTCAGGGATTGTACAAGTACCAGAAACTTCAAGCATCTACCTGTTATCTTTTCATTGAGTAATGAATTCTGATAAATGGCAACATAATTTAAGGACGGATGCTCCACAGGAGACTTGGAAGGCTATGGTATCATTTTACGAGGCAATGCTCCCTTCCTAACAGTGTCAATACGCTGCTCGGGGACATTCATTTCTGCGTTCGTTCTGGGTTAAATATCACTCTGAACAATAGGACTTTGTCTGGACACTGTAGAATCTGGATAATGAGAAAATTTACATGAGCCAATGGGTTTAAGAAAGTCACACAAAATATTTCTGTTGAAAGGTTTCAATTGGGGGCGGGGTGGGGGGGGGCAAGATTGACAATAAGTGAATGCTAGAAGAACCAGAATTGTTGGAGCTGGGAGCAGATGGAGCTGCTTCAGGTACAGCCTGGGCTGGTAACGGTTTTGAGGTTACTCCTACCTATGGATTGCCCCAAGTATCTCCTCCGAGTGAACTGGTGGACTTGGTCGTCTACTTACTGAAACATCTCCAAAATACCATACAAAAAATCAACCTTGCCACTGCCCATGCCATGTGACGTAAGGGCTGTATTTTCTGCACGTGGTCACGTCAAGCAGTCCACTGCTCTGCAAGAAATCTTCCTGAAACCAACAGATCTAATCGGGAGCAGGGGACTAGCACAGGAAGCAAAGGTGGCATCCTCTGACCTTATGTGACTACACACGTTCTTCCAATATCTAAGGCTACCACAGCACCTTTCCCTTGCATTAAACGCAATAAAAATTAGAATTATTTTAAAGGTCTAAATGCTATAGTATGGCATATGAATACGAATGAGCTAGTGAGTATGGCGAGATTAGCATTTATTTCACTTAAGTGAACAACAGGATGAATTAAAAGAAACGAGGCCACCCTTCATGGAAATGTATGACTAGCACCTTCTTATTTTGTAATCCTCTTGTAATGAGAACCTTCTCATTACTGTACCATGCCTTACTTGTAACATGTGTTTTTACTAGGACCAGTGCTGCTCCTACTGAATTCAGGAGAGTTTTGCCCGTGGAAGCAGAATTGGCCCATTCTGTTCCGAGAGCAAAAAACTATCTGTATCATCTAAAACGTTATCCTACAAACATCCTCTGCTTGCTGTCGCCCTTCCCTCCCTCGCATAAAAAACCAGGGAACTGCCCCAAAAAGAACAGATACAGCTGAACGTCTTGGGACTATTTCTACTTAGCCATCCTGAAGAATCCCATGTATTTACGTGGGCTAAATTAATGAGATCACCACTGTAAATGGGAACAGAATTTGATCCTTTGCGCATTTAAATCATAAACATTGCTTGGGCCGTTGCTCTGTTGTGATCTTACAACCAAAAAGCCATTAAGTACTTGAGAAAAGATCAGTGCCATTAAGTACTTTAGAAAAGATCAGTGCCCAGACCTTCAAGAACCTGGATGCACCATCCACAAGCATATGTGTACCTGGTGATCTACCCAGACACAAAACTCTTTTGCGACAGGAACACTTTTTGTTCCAGCTTGGAGGGGTGAGGTTGATGATTTAGCTGTGGAGCAGCCATGTGTAAGTTATTAGAGCTCTGCCGGTCCTTCCCCGCATCGGGATGCATGCATTACCACATACTAGTCCATAATGCACTGTTTATGCAATGTGTAAAACTGTGTTCTTTGGCAGCAAGGAAAGGTCTGCAGCAAACTGCAGGGGCCCAATTAATATAATTATAGTTTATTTTTAGTAGTGTAGACTTTGTTCATTAGTTACTTATTTGACATAAATTAAATTTCATGTGATGTTCTGCAATTCTCTGTTTAATTACAGAGTTAATTTAAGACTAAATTTCTAAATTAAAGTGAAATCAAGGTTAAATCAAGGTTGTATTGTTTACATTATCAATACAGCAACTTAAAAATTATTTAAATAAATAATTAAAAAAAAAAGGCTGCGGAACTGCAAACACTCCAGTTTATAGTAATACACTGAGCAAGACCATACTTTCCCCATGGGGCTAATTTACTATCCCCTGTTAAAACGTTCTTGAGCCTGATCCAAAAGCCACTGAAGTGAAAGGGAGCTCTCTGTTGACTTCAATGGGCTTTGCATCAGGCCCACGGTGAGTGACAGCACACAAAATTTCAGGGCATGCTTTCTGTACAATGCAAATGCCAAAAAAACCATCCTTACTTTAGAAATGACTGGAAGTCTTCACATACTGCTTCACAGCCTGGCCATTTGCATACGCCGTGTCCGTAGAGCGGATGGCTGTGTGAGTGCTCCTCGTGGGATAAACTGCTGAAGAGAAAGAGAAAAGCGGAAAAAGTGGCGTAACTGCAGGTACTGTGCCAATTAATCTTCACAAAGACGCTTAAGAGCAGCAAACAACAGATCCTGAAACATCCTCAACATCTCACGGTACCCACCTGACTCTGCCCGTGGTTTTTCAAAACAGAATTAAATACCATTTGCAGTGCTAAGCGTGTCATTCTTACTTAGCTATCCTCCTACATTTCATTCATTAATTAAAAGCTTTGTAAAGAATTTAAATTAACATGGACGGGGGAGAAATCAGTTGACAGACCTGCTTAATATCCTGCTTGATATTTTGCTAAGAAATTTATGAACACTGCGTATTTACAATTCAACTGCATCAGGAAGAAAAGTCATCTCCATACAGCAGTGTATTCTTTTAACACAATACAACCGGACTCGATGCTTTCCTCATCGCTATAGAAAGAGGAAAAGCATCAAGTTTGCAGCCTTGGCTTTCCCACCATTTTATTTATTTACTGTTTTTTTGGTTTGTGGTTTGTTTTTTGGGGTTTTTTTGGGGGGGGGTTCCCCCCCCCCCCCTTTTTGGGGGTTTGGGGGTTTTTTTTTTTTCCTCTCTTACAGGCTGTTTCTTTGCACAAGTACAGCCCCCTTATGTCCCAGTAAAAAAGATTCAAGATGTATTTTCAAATGCAAAAATTAATCAGAAAAAAAGGAACCATGTTATCAAAGGATTCCTCAGTACCAGGGGTTAGTGGGGGCTATTAACCTTGCCAAGATTTGGCAGGAACGTCACAGAGCTTTCTAACTACCGAAACCAGGGTTAAAGAAAAAAAATTCGTATGAGCACTAAGGGGTTAATCCTTCAGCGGGATTCCAATCAATACGTAATGATTTGGCTGCACTGATCCAAGTCATGAGACGCTTTGATCCGGGCCATGTGGTGCTCAGGGAAATGTATCTGTTGCACTAACTGATGAACCATATTCTAAAATATCTTCTCTAGTCAACTTCTGCATGGAAACATCTTAAGTAAAGGAATTATTTTTGCAACAATTTCCATAACCTTAGATGACTTTAAAAATAAAATGTCAAAATAATATTGGAATCTGAATTTTATGCTCACACACATTATCTATTTTTCATAGCAAATCTTTTTGCTACAGTATGCCTGTGCCGTATTATGAACTTCAAACATACACAAAGGATATGAACACATACCAGCATCTAGGTGTGGCTTTTATGACTTATTTTAGCCTGTATTACAGGTAACGTTATGGATAAACGCCTACTTTTTGCCATTTTACTTTTATACACATGTGGAAATGCTGTTTATTCTTGTTCTGTAATATTATGTGCCCGTGTACTATAACAAAATTGTATTCTTGTATTATTTCTGATGCACTGGATAGCAAGATCACCACAGAACATAGCCCTGAGGTGTTATCCCAAATGCAAAGAAGTTGCAAGATAAATTCTCGCCCAGATTCTGCCACTTCTGAATTTAAACCCAACGAGAATCTGAAGCTAACTGAAGGTGGGGTTTAAAATTATTTTTCATTATTTTTAAAAATTCAAAAAAGGTACAGGTCTGACTGGAAAAGGTATTACGAGTTGTACACAAACCTATTTCATTAAAATCTTATTTTTGGCTGTTTACAAATAGTTCTTCAAGCATAAAAATATATACGTGCAAGGTAATTTCCTAAAAAAATCCAACTGTAGGTGAAGATACTTACAAAGGCCTCTTCTGTGAAGGAATATTACACACTGGTCTAACTTAATCAGTTTTTTTTAAATGTGCAAGTGGGGAGAAGCTCCATCAGTTAAGTTTTTAAAAGAACAAAGGGAACGATGTCTTCCTTGCAAGGAAATTAGAAAAACGCCACACCACACATTTCCTCAGCTGAGAAAGAGGGAGGATGGCTGAAGGAACACCATCCACCCAAGCCAGACAGGCATATGGTCAAACGCCCTCCATACACATCAGAAAAGAGTAATTCAGAAAATCATGGGTTTTATCATCTGCTTCCATACCCGATACAGCAAAGGGTGAGAAAGCAGGCTTTCATGTTAACACTCCATTAATGTCCATGGACAGTACGTACGAGAGTTACGATTTCAGTGTGTTTAGCAGAACCCCCCAAAAATTCAGTGTATTAATCTACACAGCGCGTGTTACCCATACACCAGGATGACTGCAGAAACGCCGTGTGACGCCAAGTAAGGAGTCAGTCCCCTGGGGGTTTTAAGCACTGTAAATCTCATTATAATATCAACAGGAGTCACATGGCTTAAACCCCCAGCAGGGTTTTTTAAAGTTTCTCTGTGAGAGCCTAAAGGCCATGGCCAAGTCAACGGAAAGAGCCCTACCGAGATTAGTATTTATTTTTTAAATCCAAGTGCAAATCTCTTTTCTTTCCAGGGAACTTGCACAAGACAAGACAAACTATGTAGGACATGATACCCTGGTGTTGTGTCCAAAGAAAATGACGGAATGACCAAGACACTATCAAACTGTAAATGACGCTCAGGATGTCAAAGTCTAACACTGTCAATAACCAGAAAGATTGGTCTTGACTGTAAATGGGAACTTAAAAAGTCATTTTGCTAACACGACGCTAAGCGTAACACACTTAACACCTACATATAGCTTCCAGTGCCATTTGACAAAGCAGAACAACTACTTCAACGTACCAAAACCAGACACTTCAAAAAGAAAAAAACCTGCAGAACTGAAAGACAACTGCAGGCACCCTCCGTAGGCAGCATGCCTTTCCGAAGGCAGCTACTCCCATCCCGCTCAGGGGCGGGGAGGGGTTCAGCGGTGCCTTTCGGTGACCTTTACGTGTCAGTATCACATTACTGCTATTTTATCCATCACACTTTTGAAGACATTCTAGATTGCCACTTGCTCCCTGATAGAGCCTGAAGAAGCACCTCAAAACAAAACAAAGAGTGGGTTTATATAGAAGCAGATACAGCCAGTGGAAATGAATGGAGAACTCTGTTTAACTGATCTAAGTACTCACTTTGTTTGAGCAAAGAGAGGTGGAAAATGAAGGTTTTAATCCAATACATAAACAAACAGCTTTGTGGGCACAATGCAAACCTATAATCTTAAATTGTTCAAGGGTATTTTGTCTGCATGCAAGCAGTTTCTGTAATCTGGATCCTTGGTCTTTGCTGCCGGAGACAGACTTCTAGAAGATCTGAGCATTGGCAAGCAGAACCAAGTTTTAGGTCTGTTTGATTTCTAATGACACTTTAGAGTAGGTGTTTGTTTCTGTCACCCTTTCCTTCCCAGGAACGCATATTCATGGTTGGGTACTGGTGATGCAACACTAGTGAGTGGAAGTGATGTTATAACAAGACATAATTTTCAAAGAAGTGAAGATATAAGTGATGTAAAAATCCAAGATTATGTGGGTTTTTTTTTTCTCCTTGTAAGGTATTTGCATACAAAATACTTAACACAATGGAATTATTTCCAAATAATGCAATAGTGCAGCGTTATTACATCAAAGTACAGCAAATAACCCTCTGGCACGTAAAATGTCTTGCGTAAGTCAGCTTATTCATGACATACAACAGAGTAACAATATCCATGTGGGAAGCTGAAAACTGTGTAAGTGTGCACTTATTTCCTGCTGCCCCCAACCCGGTTTTCAGTAAGGAGGCAAGGGGAAGGCAGAAGGGCCAGGCACTTCCACAGCTCCTCTGTGCTTGCTGGATAGAGGAGAGGAGTTTTTACCTTCACCTTCTTCGACCTATGTCGCTTCGTAACCCCACAGATCTCTAGAGGGTCTGGAAGCAAATTCACCACCTACTCCGAGAGCGATGGCTGTCAAAGCTGGTACTTGCACAGCCCCACTCACCTGGACCACTTCAGCCATTTAACTTATGGAATACACCCGCTGTGCTACAGCATCACTGAAGAATCACACTCTGGGACACAAAACCCACGGGAGATAGAGAAACCACAGACTGCTAAGCCTGCACGGAGAGCAAAAATGACAGTATATCCCAAAGAGAGACAGAAACACGCTGGGTATTGGGGAAAGTAGTGACCAAAGCGCTAGCATGAAAGCTACCCGTGCTGTATGGTTTTCTTCAACCCATACTTACTAACCACGTGAAAACTGGGTACCATGCTTGTACACACTCGCAAAAAAGTCACCGGTGGATATAAAAACCAGCTAAGCAGAAGCCTTGGTAATAGTACTTCTGCCACACAGTGGACCGCATCTTAAATATTCATGATGCTGACATACTTCATATTCCACTCTCTCCCACATCTGCTTGGGCCAACGATCTTTGCCAAAACACTGGGGGAAGTCAGTGATGTAGAGAAGCATCCTTGATTTTCTGTTAGTTATGAAGCATCTGCTCACGTTCTAACGGTGCGGAGAACATGCCTGAGCCACCTGCACACTGAAAAATCAATATCACGTCTCCTGCTTTCCCCTTGGAAGGGATTTGAGCAGAGCACCCACAGAAATTGCAGAATTGCCTTTTCTTTTTAATTTTATTTCATTTCTCAGGGGCAACGGGAAGCGACCTCATCTTTGCCCACTGCCATGAAACCGATGTCAGTGTACGGTCCAGGCAGGAGCTCAGTCTCATACCACATTCCCCCTCAAACTGATGTGGATGACACAGTCGTCGAGGAGGAGGAGTGACACAACTGGGAACCTCCACGGGTCTCCTGTACTTGTGGCTGTCTGGCGAGCTCTAAAGCTCATCAAAAGGCACCGACAGAATAAAGTTGGTGAAAATGTCGCAGTCCTCAGAGTCAGAAACACTTGCTGTATTTGATTCAAAATCAAAACAGAAGCAGTAATGATTAAATCCTTGTACCAACTGTACTCGAATTCAAGTTCCTGCCTTCATAGCAAAATCAATTGAATAAAGATGTATTTTGCAGTGAAGTTGCACTGGTGCAAATCCCTCTGAATTCTTACTAAGGCGGCTTAGCAGCTCCTTCCTCTCTAAACCGCGAACTAAAAAACCCCCAATATTTTAAAAACAAACCAAAACAAAACCAAACCAAACCCTAATAGAAGTGTTAAGCCATATACTGAAATGGACTACTACTAGACATTCATGCTTCTATCTAAGCCCCAGTAACTGCCCAGAAAGCAGGTATTTGATCTGAACAGAGAATTGTCGGAGCAGGGTAAATGCCTCTCCACCACTGGATAATGCTTAGCAGAGGGCCATGGGCCTTCGGGAGAGGTGGCATTTTATGTGTGTGGCCAGTGACAGCTTTTTCTACAACTGGCTTGCAAATTTTCGGATGCTTTTTAAAGCTGCATTTCTCCCCTTCCTCATTACTTTAATCCATGTCCAGACCTAGGACTAGAAGAAGCTCATGTTTTACATCAAGGCCTATTGGAAGTAGCAGGAGTGGTATATTACATTTTAAATGACTACACCAATTTAAGACAAATCAGGTTAAAACTGCAGCCTACAGGCTAAAATCCTGTCTTCTAATCGGTGCGCACTAACTTGTGTAATCCTGTAGTATAAGAAAAAAAACCCAAAACCAAAACAAAAAGCAGAGCTGTAGCCTTGCTGTTTTAACACAAGGCCAGCAATGCACCCCGATCACTGTCCCCATCCTCACGTCTCTTGTAGCACTATTCTCTAAATGCCTGTTGCAAGAAGAGCGCTGGAGCATTTGCAGCACGACCAAGACAAAATCTGGCTAACGTTCCCCTTCTCTTCTACGCCCATCCCCACTGCAAAGAGTATAACCAGACTGGATAATTACACACATCATCTTCTGGTTCTGATCTATGCACTGACAGTTTGGATTATTAATCAACATTATGAACCTCCAGCACTCTCAAAGTACTTGTACATCCTCCAGTGGCACCCCCTCTTCCAACCCCCCAGCAGAACTGCCATGGGGCCTGGACAGCCACTGCCCTACATCCTTTCCTCGGACGAATTGAACGTATTTCTAGACCATTTAAAAGAAATGCTCATTGCAAAAACCCCAGTATTGAAGCCACCACTTATCTCAGATGGAAGTTCCATTCCTGGACTTGAATTAACGAGTTCCTCTACTATTTAAAACTCTAATTTTTTACTTCAACCTTGTGCCTAGGTACTGTAGTGAAAAGTACATCAAATATACTCAGACGCACACAATTTGAAACGCTGGATTTTAAATTCCAGCACTGCTAACTAATGAGAACCATTTTTTCCCCTCTTCTTCTTTGTAGCATCACTTCATGTACTTACATACCATAATCACATCCTCCTAGAGCCTCTATTTTTCCAGGGTGCAGATCTTTAATTCCCTTTAATCTGTCTTCATAGCCTATTCCCTCCAACTCCCTTATCACGCTAGCTGCTCTCCTCTATATTTGCTCCTGCTCCTCTTTATCCTTTCTGCAAGAGAGTGGCCAATTGTACATCACACTCTCAATGTGGTTTAACTAGTTCTGCATAAAGTAGAACAGGAAAAAAGAAGGACTCAGATGCAACACGCATGTTTATGCCTCCCATGACTGCATTTACCTTTTTAACTAAGACACGGTACAGAGCGTCCTACCTCAATTTCTCAACCCCGATTATGCCTCAGTCATTTCCCACACAACCGATGCTGAGCAGCTGACGTGTCGTGTCAAACCAGCAGTTTGGAATTTTTATTTCCTAGCCGGGCTACTTTCTACTTATCCCTGCTAAATCTCATTTTATTCCTCTCTGAACAGACTCCTAATTTATTCAGATGAAAACGGATTGATTCAGTATCTTAGTTTAATTAGGAAAAATGTGATCCTACCGCTTTCTTCGGTTTTTTTGGGTTTTTTTTTTTTTCTTTTTTTTTTTTTTTAACTGACTTTCAGCACAGCAATCCCATCCCTTGCACACCCAATTCGTGTGGCTGAGGGAGGTGGCAATGGCAAGGCTTTGGCCCTGATTCAGCAACGCTTTTAAGAACACGCGCAAGTTTAAAAACATAGGATTAGACCCTGGACTTCACCGAGACTGAGGTGTAAAATTACAAACGTACACACATACTCTGTAAAAAGATCCTGTTTGCCAACCTTATTTTACTGTAATTTATATTCTGTTGTTACATTTAAATCTATAGTAAACGAAAACACTGCAAAACCATATCTATTCTTGTTCAACAAAGTTATATTCTGTTACATTTAGAGTTGAGGCGAGTCTTCCATCCTTATATTAACCAGCGATACGTCAACAAATATGATTAACAGAGATTATTCACGTCAGTATTTTTCACCCCTGTCCCACAGGCACAACAAAACCCGCGCAGAAGGTGACTGTCACATCGCATACAGCCTGGCAGCTCGCTGGGTGAGCCTTCACCCACCACACACCCCTGCAGCAGCTAGGAAAGTGCCCCTTGGGAAAATGCTTATAAAAAAATAATTAAGATAAATAGTGACTCCAAGGGAGAAATACAGTTGAAGTATTGAATTCTCTCTGCCACATGCTTTCCCTCCGAAGAACGCTATTTAAAAAAGCACTGAAATCAAGAGGACACAAGCCTACTTCCCCAGGGAAGCGTGCTGAATCATACAGGTAGTGTAAATATCATATGCTGCTGCAGGTGCTAGGCGGTCTATTTGTTTGTGTTTACTGAAAGGCATAACAAATAGTCACACTAAAACAGAACATTTGGCATTGGAGTGATAGATACCAGAGCAGCCATAAATCATGTTCACTTGTTTATACTCGAACCGCTGTGCAATGGTAACAGTTCAGCCCCCCCTTTTCAGAGAGCCCCTTTGCTGTGATTTGCCCCTTTCAGGGGCAGCCACCAGCTCCTGGTTGGGCAGCATCGCAATGCACGGTACTGAGGGGCTCAGCATCCTTCCCAAGTACAGCACACTCAAGAAAAACCATGCAACACTGGGGGGGGTGTGGGGGAAGTAAGAAACAGACTTGCGTGACGTATATGGCCAGCCAACATCATTTACAGCTTTGCAACTTCTGAGTTATTTCACAGTATAAACAACGAGGAAAATGTTTCTTCCGAGCAAGACTTCCTGTAAACTGGTCATTAGAGCAGTGCTGGGTGCAGGGCTGGTGCACCTGCTGATTAATCATGCGCTCCAAGAATAAATAAAAACTGAAGCCAGCGAGATTGTTCTGGAATTTGCTCAGAGCTGGTTTTTCTTCCCCCTTGTTATAAATTGGATTCTACAATAAAACAAACAGCAGAACATAGGTTGCCGAGAGTTAAAATCTACTTTTTACACTACATTGACCACAGCACCCACAGGCACAGCTACAATGTCTTTCTATGAATGGGACAGATTGCCATATGGATGCAGACACTGAACAAGCTGTACAACTCCTGGCGACAAGTGCCTAGGGGACTGTCCTATATTAGCACCACCTGTGCTGTGGAAATTGCGCTCTGTGTATGAAATGGTATTTAAGGGCCCATCGTGATGTTATTTTTGAGTATACACAAAAAGGAAAATTACAGTTAAAAAGAATTCGCTGGCTAGCGGATCTGTTGCTCAGTTCCCGAGATCGTTTCCCAAAGGAATAGTTATCTTCTTTATTCACGCAGCCCAAAATGACAAGCTGCAACACATATTAGCTGTTTCCCTGCCTGGGCTTATACCGTCGTTTTAATGAGAAGAATACACTTTATAATATACATATGTCTTTCCTGATCACACAGAAGAAATTACAGCCCTCTCACCTTAAAAACACCAGCTATATGGAAAAAACACCCCATAGCATTACACAAACGTTGCTCCAGCGGCAAGCAATGCAATATAAATTTTCCTTGGGCTCCTTCCCCCACCCCTCAATGTGCAGCAGGTAGAGCCACAAATCCCGATTACCAAATTTCAATGTGCATCTCGCTACTTTGAAAATATAACCCTGTCTGACTGACAAAAATAGAGCTCCAGATTAGCACAAGATGTCGAAGAATGGGGGGAGAAGGGAAAGAGGTCTGAGCAGTACCTAGCTGCTCTACGAAAAGAGATTTCCCCCTCTCCAAACTGCAAGAAAAAAAGGATGCCAAGAAAAAGAAAAGTAAAATAAATTGAATTAAAGAAAAACAGTTGTAAAGTGAACATTACAACCTGGGAAAAATGATGTCATTTTATTGAGAAACTCATTTTTTTCCATTAAACCATAGAGAAACGGATAAAGTTTATACAGCTTAATGGTGGAGTTTTACTTTAAATGCTACTCAATATCTTAGCAGTACGATATAACATGATATAACAGCTGTCATACTAACTGCTCAATTTTTATTGAACAGCAGAGAAAATAGTCACACAAAAATCACCTAACTTCTCCTCTACTTTTATGGCATTTTCAAGGGTGTTTCTTTTCCACTCTCAGGCTGTGATATGTACGATAAAAAAAATAACACAGCTCTTCATTAGCTCCCTGCTCAGCTCTTGAGGACAGTCAGATCTCCCGAGCAAATGCTGAGGAAGGACAACTTGCACACAGGAGGAAATAAAAAGAAACAGGAATCCATGGTGCAGTAAAACAGAAACAGGTCCCTTTTTAAGACTACTACATAAACACCTCTAATAAAAGAAGAGGACAAATTTTCATTGGACTTCAAGTATTTAGACAGGAATGTTTTGGTAAAAGTTTAACTGCAAAGTGCATGCAATTAACAGAAAGCCATCAGCTATTTCTCTGGTATGTAAAAATAGCATTAAGCTGTATTAAATGCACGTGTAAGTATCTCAGTTGCAAGAAAAGGGAGGAGATATGCAAAGCACTCAGATATCAAACAATGATCTGTTGGCCAGATGGAGGAATAAAACAATACATATGCTAAAATTTGGAAAAGTTCTGTTACGCGTCTGCCAAGGCTCACCCAATCTATTTTAAGGGCTTTTTGATACATTAGCTTAGTGTTTGGAGTTGTACAACTGATGGTTATTACATGGGACCAGAAAGCAGGGAAGCGTTGGCGTGCAGGAGCTCCCCGATGCCAGGACAGCTTCCCGAGGACAGCGAAGTGTCAAACACAGCACCTTTATGCAGCAAAGGGCCACACCAAGTAATCACAGACTGGTTAACATTCCATCTTTTGTAGGGGAAAAAAAATACACTAGAAACAATTTTCCAGGGTTTTAGCGAAACAATTCTTTGAAAAGCATAACTTGATTAAGGAGCTCCTGGGCAGACTGAGGAGCAAGCGGTATTGTACAACTAAGTTAGCAGAAGGTTTCTCAAAAACGTGAGTGCCGTAGCAGACGGTAGGTGCGGGCAACGCGAAGGACGCTACACACCCGAATTTGAAAAGCAGTAACAGTAAGAAGTTCCTGATAAGGCTTAAAACTGAAGATTAGCAACTCCAGGTCTGAGTCATGGCTGGTATTTTTTCAAAGCTGATTACAGAGAGGAGTGACTCAGACAGGGAAAGCATATAGTAACTGGTGGCGACTTCTTTGGCAGGGGAGCGAGCGCCAAGGGATCAGGTAGCAGGGTGCTTAGGGTTGTATCTGCACGTCATAAATGCCGACAGCCGGGCCAACGCTCTGCTCCGGCTGTCGCAGCATTGCCGTCGCCGAACAGCCCAACCAGCCTCACAGCCATCACACCTGTACCAGGTGCGATGAGAAGAAACGCAGCTGCCATGTAGAGAGCGGGATGGTTTATCGGATACGCAGCTGGGCATCCAGGCTCAGCTCAAGCCTCCAGCTCCAACTTGGCTCCACAGCGAGGAAGCTGCATGGAGGCACCTGAGCTGCTCAAACTGTGAGAAACAACGTAAGGGTCATGATGGGGTCTGTGCACATGGAGCAGCTAAATACCGTCTGGGAGGAAAGGCCCCAGGAACACCAATTTCTTAAGGGAGAAAGGATTTGAGGTAATCTAGCCTAACGAAACTCTGCTGATGGTAAAGTGTAACGAGCCAAAATCAACTGCACAGAGCAACTGAGAGGAGCCGACATGGATGAGCAGATTTGATGCTGGCACCGGTGCAGAACGAGTGCCAGGGACTACGCGGAGAGGCAGGCCAAGGGAGGATCAGGCCCTGTGAGCATATGGACTGCAGGCTGAACTGTTTCATCCCAAGCATTAATAATGGACTGAAGTCTGTAATTCTTAATTGTGCTGAATCCTAATGCCCTCATCAAAGGGCCTTGGGATTTTGATGGAGGATCAGCTGGCATGGAAGATAACAACAGTAAAACACAGTGCATTAAGCCTAACCAGCAGATCAATGGTCTGCTACGCTGTTCCTCTCACTTCCCTTCAGAGCCTTCTCCAGACTCCTTCCTCCCGCAATGCTGGCAAGAAAAAGTCATTTTAAAATCCCCATTGATCCCATCTATTTTTCCTACAAGATGGCTGCTTGCTCATGCGGAAGGGCAAGACGCAAGCACGGTTAAAAAGAGCGTAAAGCCAACTGGGGAGAAACACGGGATTGCTGGCACATGGAGGAAGGTCTCTTGGACATGCAGCCTTTACCTCCAGCTCTTCACCTTACCTCTTGCAAACAGATGCATTTCCTAAATTAACAGGTCTGGACCTTCATGAACTCACTTGTTTACGTACAGCCTCCATCATCCTATCGCTGCCACAGTCAATACAGAACGGTGCCAGGGGATGGGACCAGCACGCAGGCGCCCGCACCACCCCACAGCACCCCCAGACCTCCTGGCTCAAGCCCAAGCTGGAGCAACCACTGCTCACCGCAAAGCGCTGATGAATTCTGCACCGTTCTGCTTTTCCAAACCTACCCACATCAGGAATGTTCCCAAGGTTTCAGGATGCCCACTGCTCATCAGGCTATGAAGTTAGTAGTCACCTAAAGCAGCTGGGTGTCCACCTGCTTTGCTTTGCTGTTTTTCTTAATAAAATAATCAAGCTTGACCCAAGTAAGACGCAGTGGAACGAGATGGGAAGCGGGTACTGTCCTTGACATTTCTAAGCACAGCAGATGTACTTAACTGGCTCCCATTATTTATTTATTTATTTGTGTAGAGAAAATGCTTGTTACTGAAGAAACCCAAATGCTGATAAGATGATGAGAGGTTTGCATGCTGGTTGATGGTCTCACTTTCGCTTATCCTGAGTGAATACAAGTATCTGTAACTAAATATTTCCCTTAGGGTACTGATGACTGAGGTATGTTTATTGCGTTGAGTGAATTTATATATATAATCAGCACAATAAACATTATTAAATTGTCTGAGTAAAATCAAAGCATGAAACACACAGTCAGTGCTGAATTCTAATGATGCTGAATGCCCATGATTGCATGGGGAAAGGATCTTAACAAGCCTTGATTTGAGCTTTGGCATCCGCCTCACAAATCACACGAAATGTTCTCTCTTTAATAGTGCTGAATATTGATAAATGTCTCTGCACGGCACAACAGGGAAGTTGGTCTCTATTGGCAATCTTTACCAAAGTGTGTTTTTTCTTTCTCTACACTCAAGGGTTTACCCTGAATGATTTAATTATAATTTTCCTTGTGTAAGACAAATTAAAGAGGAGAGTAGGAGTGTCATGCCAAAGCAGATTATTTATCTCCTTAACAGATTGCTGTGCACCAAACCCCAGAGCTGCTGCTGCCGCTACTTACAGGAACTGGGCGAAATGTGGGACAAAAGCATAGATGTAACATACATTTAAAGCCCAAATGAATGAAAGCATTAACCCATTATTTATAGCTGGAATGGCTTCATTCCTGTGAAAGCCATACACACAGAGCACGCAGAAACCAAGAGCAGCACCACGATGCTTCCTGGCCCCTGCCCAGGAGCGGAGGATGCCTCCTGCATTTGAACGTATTTTTGCTTTTCAAACATCCTGGGGTGATTCTGGCCACCCACCTGCTGTTTGCTTTTTTGCCATAAAGGAGAACTTTTGTTGTCACTCAGCTCCGAGCGCAGCAGCCCTATGCAGCCGCAGCGTGGCCAACGCCACCAGTGACACCAGAGCTGCGTCCCCGCAGCCTGCGCAGGACTAAATCTTCGCTGTGCGCAACTGTGAGGCTGGGCTCGTGGCACGGCGACGCGTGGGCATGCCAAGCAGCCAATGACTATTTCTCCTGCTATTTTAAACCCCTTGTTTATAACCAAAATGTGTTTTTACCCAAGACGTATAGCAGACCTGCTGCTCGCCTGACAACGTTTAGGCAGGTGCCTCTGTGGTCAGACGAGTGCCTCCTGTCTCGCAGGTTTCGAGCGGCCTCACAACCTGACCTGTGGGATCAGGAACCCCGTAAAACACAGCCTGAACTATCCCAGTGACATGTGCCGGAGATGACAGCAATGATAGTAACTCCCACATAACCAACTTGCCTCCTGCAGCCCGCTCCTTCTTAAAAGCCCAAGAGGAAGGGGGGGGGGGAAAACAGCTTTACAGCACACCCTAAAAGTTAATGTTACCTGTATATGATTATTTATTGCTGCTGGGCAGTCATTATGATGTGGCTGTGCTTAACTGTTAGGACACTTAGAGCTTTTACTATGTGCTTTTTATTGTTGTTTAAATCTAAATAAATAGCTCTTGGTTGTATCAGACCAAAGCTAACAGCCAGTTGCACAGAAGGTGGAGGAATGAGACGGGGGAAGCCACAACCCAAAAACCTGCCCTGGCCAGCCCAAGCTGTAGACATGTGTGATGGGAGGTGGAAGGGCTGACAGCTCACTTGTGAGCTCTTCTGACAGCCCCATCTGACCCGAGCTTGTGCTCGGGACCGCCTCCACAAGTCCCCTTGTATTTGCAAGCTCAGTTGCAGTGTTGAACAAGAACATACATGGATCTCACAAAGTCTAGAAACTCAAGCTCCCACCAGACCTGTGATTTTTTCTTGTCTTAACCTTTGCCACCAAAAAATCACCAAAACTCTGCTTGTGCCTGTGCTCTCTTTTCTAAGCATGTTAAAATTTCACCTTCTGTGAGCTTTCAAATATACATCTGTCGGCAGAGCACAGCTACTCTTCCCTCACTGCTCACCCACCACCCCGAACGCACTGCCTGTAGATAAATACCCTTTCAGAAAGGAAACCAGTGCAACACATCTCAACAAGAGGAGGTTCTGTGTCATATGAAATCCAGGCAGGCACCACGGTGCCTGATGAGACTGCAACAAAACCCTTAAGTGCATCAGTAGGCATTCTTCTGCGTGTAGTCTCCTGCTCTACTTATGGATAAAGATGTAATTCAATCACTGCAGCAAATGGATGGCGTAAACCCTCCATGTACCAAATAGAGGCAAGATAAAGCAAAGTCTGTAGCACTCCTATTTGTATTCCTAAATATACCTATTTTTGTATTTTGATATCGTAGAGAACTCAATAGATACATAAGAGAAGTATAGTGGCAAGCTTTAACAATACAGCTATCAATCCAACCGCTGAGGATTTTAAGTCTTCTAAACTAAGACAATCTCAAACAATACCATGACATGTTTATGCCTTCTTCATTAATTTATTTGGAACTTTACTAATAAAAACATATGTATTGCCTTGTTTGTAGACCCCAAGTGCCTCCAGGCCACAATTACAGGACTCAGACACACGGACTTCCAGTTCTGCTTGACACCACACACAGAGAAAAATTCTTACTTCAGAACAGATTCCTGTATTTCCACTACATTTCAAACTAAACAGCAATGGCATACCGTTTCTTTGGTTAGATTGCCATTAGCAGACAGCACATGCCTCTATTCAGTGAAAGAAGATCCATTTCACTGCATGGGTTTTTGTTTTATATACTCGGTAAGAAAAACATAGATAAAAAATTTATTTAGAAGTCATAAACCCATCTTGTTCAGCTCTATATGCAGCAAAAAGGGAATTTAATTGTTTAATAAACATCAAATTGTTTTTAGTATCCCATGTAAGTCTTCACGAAAACCATGTCCTTGACACTTACATGCATTATAAATGTGTACGCTGATGTTCCCCTACACGTCCTTGCAATGGATATAAAATGATGCCTCACACACACAGAGCAATTCTTTCAACAGTGGTGTGCTCTCCTTTAAAATCTGTCTATTCCCAACAGCACTATTTTCTTAATATTAGAAAGATATAAGAGGTATTTATATAGCTTCCCTATCAATCGACTTTCAGACCACCAGAAATATAAACTCTATGGCTTAAAAATTCCATTATCCTCTTTCTAATGAATGAAAGGAGGACGGAAAGACAAAGCCATCAGTTTCCATAAAATCCAGCTTTCACTAGTGTCTGCTATAGCATTTCTAGATGGGCAAAGGGACTCTCCTGAATGCAAAGAAGCACTGCCCTCCCCGCTGCGCCCACGCTGCTCGCGCGCTCCCGGACACCCTTCTCCTCCTCCTCCGCAGCCGGCAGCGATGCCGAGGCCACAGAAGGCACAAGCACCCATGGCCTGAGCTCCTCTGGGACCCTCTGTCTCACCGTAAGCAAAAGTTATGTTGTTAGACACGCCTCAGTGAAATCTGGGGGTGTAAAGAAACAAACCTGCAATAAAGCATCCTTTGGAATACAGCAGAGCCTGTGCCGAGAAGCACGTCAACAGACAACCCCTGATTTAAGCTATTTCTTTTAACAATGCAAGCCTAGCAAGTATAAATTAACTCATGCTTTTAAAAGCCAAACAACACCAGTTAGCTAATTTTATCAGCGCTGAAAAAAAAATCCACTTTGTTTTAGAGAAACCTGGTAAATGCATGCCTCTCTTGTCTCGTGAAAGCAGGTAAATAGAGTAAAAAAAAAAAAAAAAGGCAAACATTTTACATGAGATCGGGCACTGAAATTTGACAGAAAAACAGGTGGTTAAACAGCCTGTACTGACCAACAGATTTTTTCCCTCGCCTCCAGCCTGAAAACCCAAAGCCCATCAAGAATAACACCACCCATGACACAGAACGCAAAAACACTGCTGAAGGTCTTCACAGTTCCCCCAATATGCTTATCCAATGCCCATCTAATTAGCAAATTGTGCCCACATTGATCCAATTAACAAGCCATAAAGATCTGAACAAAAGGCGTGTATTCTGCCCAGTGGAGACTCTATTCAACCACGCCAAAATCAGACAGAGCAAGATGTGGAGGACAAAACCGAGGCCAAGGCGGTTGGCCACCGCTCCCAATAATTTCACCATTTTGGCACGCCGTTTGGAGATGCTCAGGGATGGAAACCCCGCCGGCACCTACCTCTCCCGTTTAGGAGTGTGGACCGATAGCTGTCCGTTAGTTGAGGCGTGCGGGTTGATGATTAAGGAGGTCTTAGACGGCGCAGAGGAGGAGACGCAGGTGGTGGACAGGTCCAGGCTGCTGTGGTTGTTGCTGGCTGCCTCCTCCGCTGTGTGCGAGCTTGTCACTTCCTTCCAGAGCTGCTGCAGTTCTGTTGGAATCATGCCTGAAACAAACAAATTGGATAATTAAATCAATTAACAGCTAATTCGGCCGTCTTCAAACAGTAATTAAATCAAAGAGTCAGTAAACAAAGCCTCGTGTTAGCTTTGTGTGTGTGTGTGCGTGCGTGCGTGTGTTTTTGCGCATATATTTTTTTTTTAATAACTAAAGGCTAACACTGAACACTGCAAGACTCTGCTAAATTTTCTGGTGTGACACCTGCAATACCTGTGTAATGCAAAACCCGGGGTGTGGGGCAGGGGGATCCACACAACACGACACCCACCACAAACACCATGGTAATTATTACTATTTTTTGTAATTTTTAGACCAGAGGGTCCAATTCCAGAGTCCCTACTTAGGCAGAAATTCCCCTGAGCTCACAGCAAGGCTGACAGCAAAGGTGGTCAAGGGCTACTTGGCAGTCAGCTGGAGAAATTTAGTTTCTTCAACACGCCCCCTCCCCCTCCCAATTTTTTTTTCTTTTTTTAAGGAAAGTGAACACTTTCTAATCTGGTTTTAAAAGAAAGGAAGGCCTTAGGAAAAAAATAAAAAACCCTCAGCTTTATTATTATGACAACACGAAGCACAATATGACTAATTTTGTACTTAAGTTTTAAATGATGACAAATAGCTTTGTTATTAAATACAGTTTTTATTAATCACTTTTAGACATAAATTATGAATTCATATTGTCTTCTTGAAATGCTTTTCAAATTTTAACAGTCAAATTGATTATACTATGATTATTTCATTAACACACCTATCTTTCTCATTAATTTTGGTTTCTCGAACTGCTCACTTAATTGATGGATGTGTCTACTGAAAAACTGTGTAACTTTCTATACAAGTAACACTATTATTACTGTCAGTTCTTAAATCAATGCTAATGAGCCATTCAAAAGTAAAATGAAAACATAAAATAAGCTTCAAGAAATAATCATTAAAAAAAAAAAGTATTTTTTTAATTGTGCCAAAATGGACACCAGGGTTAGGACACAACATTCAATAAATAACGCAAGTGAAAACTTTGCAAACTCCAGTGGGCCAAACCAAAGGCTGGAAGAGGAGCCGCGCGCGTCAGCGTGACACGGGCTCACACTGAGATCATGCTTTTGGATAAAGCTTATGTTTGTGACATGATCAAACAAGTCAAGTTTCTCTCACTGAAGACTATTTCAGTGCTCTTTCAGAGAAGGCCATGGGAAAAAATTAGCAGTAGAGACGGACGCATCACTTAAATATTCAGGGGGAAAAAAAATAATAAAAGCCAGTGCCTGTGTGTTTTTAAAGAGGTTTCTCATCACTGTGCTTCCAGATCATCATTTGGATGACTGTTCATTGTTTCACCATATTGTAGCACTGGAGCTATCCTAAGGAAACCTGCCATTTTCTGAGTGTATAGCAGCAGCTCACACAGGCGTGTATCTCACCCAACCTAAGGTATTGAAATAAAAAAAAAAAAAAAAAAAAAAAAATGCAGTATGCATTATATTCATTTGAAACACATAATAAAAAATGCCAAGGTCTAAATTTAATTTATTTTTGTCATTTAGAATACAATAGATAGATAATCATCTCAACGTGATCAGCCAAACATCTTTACTTTGCTAAACTGTTAAAGATTTTAATTACGCTAGCTTTGGAGAGCACTGGTCTAATGAGGCGATAGACTCCAGAGAATCTAAGTGGTTAAGAACTGTGAAATGAGTCTGATAGGATTTTTTTATATTCACCGTGGATCGTTTGCATATCAAAGAGGAGTAAATTATTGCACGACAGACCAATAACCTTCCCCGCCTTTCCGAGAGTAGCATTAACAAAAACAGTTGGTCTCTGGTAAGGGTTCACTACAAAAAAATGCTAAAATCCTTAAGTATCTGCAATTAATATATATTATGAAAGAGGCTTCAATTTATACATTAAGTGATCAGATATTCTTAGGACACATCCGTTTCTCTAAAGCCACGTCATTTTCCTTTCATCAGACCCAAATGCCAATTATATTTTGATGGATTTTGTCCCAAATGAGCATTTAGTTATTAGACATATTCAATTATTACTTGTCCCCTGAAATTAAACCTCTGAGCAAATTAAACAAAGAAAAAGGTCAGTACACAAGCCTATGTCCTGTTTTGCTGTATTGGGGCTATTATTTTCAAACACCTTGCAAAGTGACAGTGTGGGATGTATTTTTAGCTAACACGCTTGACAGGACTGTCTGCGCACTAACAATTACCTGTGAGCACGGCTGACCCTTACACCACTGTTTACTCAATTGAAACAATAGTGAATAGACTTGTCTGTTGATGATAACATATTGATATGAGGCCGTATGAGTCGACACCTATTTTTATTTTCCAGAATAAGCAAATAGGGAAAGAATAACTGGCTGGTTTTTGGTTTTTTTTTTTCTTTCGCTTTTGCCACCACCCCCTTATCTGGATTTCTGCAGGTTTTTAATTAGAGACAGGCTAGCACCCACTCTCCCCTCCCTGTCCCCCTTTCTCCTCTCCCCTTCCCCTCTTCTCCCGGTCACTTCTAGATCTATTAATGCTTTATCCCAAGGAAAATCTTGCAAGCGTTGCATACACATAATATTTGTACCTCGCTGTAGATCCTCTAGAAGTCGAAGTGTTTGCTCTAACTTCCTATACAAGTTTAACTCATATTAGCACTAATGATAACTATACCACACATTGAACGAAAAATAAAATACACCCAGTTGCGTGGGGAAAAAATGCTGGAGATAATAAGGAGGATTTCAGGCTGGGTGACGTTAATTCAAAGAGTTAACTGTGATGTCATACATGCCAGCACACAAAGCATCGACTGAAAATGACTACATCACTTGATTAATAAAATAAAATCTTAAAAGCCTCTCTCCTCCTTCCCCAAATTTAGTTCTTTTAGAATAATTCTGGAGAGAATTCCTAACTAGCCTGTCAGACTGGGCAGCTGAAAGGTATGCTCATTACTCACCCGGCAAAATGGTTAAATAAAATAATAGAAGAAATGGTAAAAGCAAGTCAAATAGATCCACGAACACCAGCAATAAATTATGTAATTTACCATTTAACAGTTTCATTTTAACAGCGAGAGCTAAATTTTAAGTCAGATTCCCAGAACTGCGCTGCAATTACCCGAGATCGCTACTGCCGGTGCTGCAACTTCGTACGAACTAGTAACGGGATTTAGACCTGAAACTGCCAAATCTACAGGAGCAATCAGGCACCCAGATGTCTCAGTCCTATTATTTTCACTCACTGGTGATCTCAAGTGTGATTTGCAGTTTCATTTTGCAGATACTAAAGATCTAGCTCTCGCGGCTCAGAACAGCGCTGAAATGTGGTTTATTTTTAAATTGCTACTATGTACAGATGTAAAATCTAGATTATAGATGTCTAAATACAAAGCAGCGAAGATTACACAAATATAACATTAAAGGATGTGCTATTTTCTGTAAGACAATAGACGAGCACTAAAAACTACAATGAAACTAAAATACGGCTTTAAACAATGTATTAGTTCTAAAAACATAACAAAAATATCACTTATGAAGTAGCATCCTCTCCTTAGAAACATTTATTACTATTACAGATACTTAAGAATAAAAGCAAAACGTTTTTAACCGAATTCACAGCTACATTTACTAGAGGGACGATTTCATTTGTTTTATATGCACATTTACAGTATCTGTCTCAGTCTTGCAAACTGTTCTGAAAACCAAAGGGCATGATATATGTAATTTTTTTTTTAAATAAGAAGTGTCCATTACCAATTATTTTAAACTATAGCCCTGGCTCTTCATTGCATTTTTCAGGACAACTAGTCCCCTTCATTATGAAAGAAAATGTAGGCACAGGTTTAAAAAATGTATGTTGTGGGGACAGTTGACAGATTACTGCTCACGGAACTCAATTTCCCAGCCCCAGGTATCACCGGCTCAAAGACAAACAGAGTTGCTCAACCTCTTTGTGTCCTTGTACCTCCATACCCAGGTGACCATGTTCAAGCAAGCAGAAAGTTGATTTAAACCTCATAATGACATCAGTTTTAAGCCATCGTCTCTCTGATAAAAAAAAATAAAATATCGTGCTGTATTGCAACCTGCCTGAATTCTCCAGTTACTCTTCCTCCTGCCGCCAAGCCCCCAGCTCCAGCCACCCCCAACGCTCGTAGCTCATTTCCCTGCAAGAACCAGCCCTTTCTGCTTATGTTTATGTCGTCTCCGGCATGCAATCGGCACCCCTTAGGTTTTAAATACGCTTCTTTGCGAGGACTAATAGTTACACTACCCTGCTAACCATATCAATCAATGCCACGACTGCTGTATTACCTACTGGTGTCTCCGATGTGTTACCGCACAGATTACACTTCATGCATCACCACATTCATTTCTTTCACATTACACATGAGCGTGTCTTGTCACTGCCCAATTGCCCTCCTTTGGACAGCTTAACTGATGTACTATACAATGAACCTTACCGAGCCAACTTAATAGTATAGGAGCTGTGGGAAAAATTAGAAAGGTTGAAGCTTGAGTCCGGTGGGCGTGTGGGAACAGCCTGGGATGCTTCCAACAATAAATCTGAAGCGTAATTAATGTACATTACAACATTTTGCAAGTATAAATGGCATTTCATCTACATGCCCTTTTTCCTGGACTCGTTTCATGCCTTCTCCCCATCACATGCCATGCACCGACGGTGACTGACCAACTACCACCCCAGGCCTGATCCTGCAGCTCCCAGCCAGGCACGACCTTCCCGTGCATCAGCCTCCGACTCATGCACAGGACTAATCTAGACCAGGTGTCCAGCTTTGGGATGCTGGAAAGCTAATCTGAGTCTTGCAGAGGGAGATGTCAGGTCCCCAAAAGCTTAGCCTCTCAAGACAGGAGGTAGGTGCTCAAATACCTTTGTGGGTCTGGCAAAAATAAGCCTAAATAAACCACGCCAGCCACATGGCAAAGCAGACTCTGCTCCCCAGTTTTGTCTCCCTTTATCCATATAAGTTGAATATTCACCAGCCACCTCGTTCTTCTTTTGCAGCTACACACAAAAAAAAAGGAGGGTGAAGAACAGAAGCAATTTTGTCCCGTCCCCCCCTTTTAACTGAATAGAGCTGAATGTAAACTCATTATATGGTTTAGTAACTAGCAGGAGCCCTAAGGCTGCTTTGAAGAGCCCAAATCATTCAACCTGAGCTGACTCAAGTTGTTGAGGTAGATGTTTAAATTTATTATGGGGCAAGGGAAGGAAAGGCATGATTATTCAGAAATACCAGCATCATGGTTCAAAGACCTGGTCTTCCCTGTGCCATGCCAACTTCGAACAGTCTGCCTTAATCACAGCAGACGGAGCTCAGGCAAGTCTGTTAAAATGTCCCAAGGCTTGCAGACAAACCCAGTTAAAAAAAAAAAATATTAATAAATTCCAGCCAAAGAGGAAAAGAGGGAATAAAAACCCCACATTATAATCATGGCCAAAAGTATTGTGATTTAAGTAGTTATTGCTTTCAATGAATCAATATCTTAAAAAAACCCAAACAAATAAATAGGCATCTCAGCAAAGCATTAACTTCTTGCAGACTGCACGACTGAACAAAGATGTAGGAGGATCTAATTGTCAATACGACCATTAAAATTAAATGGAGTTAATCCCAGTTTGCCTCAGTTTGGAGGGAGGAATGAAGCTATGATGCAGAGAGGCAGTGAAATGAAGGCCATGTAAACAGGCGTAGAGAGGAGACACTGCCACCTCTCCCTCTCAGCTGCAGCAAAGAGCAATCAAATTTCTACAGTATGGCAGCGTATGATCAGTGCTCCTCTGCGCCCAGCTCCTCGCCAGGCTGGAACCAGAAAGGACCCAAATAACATATTTAGAAAAGGAAAAGCTGCTCTCATTCTACCCTTAGCCATGAACCCAGCACCAAGAATCAATTAAGATGCCTCCTGTGAAGGATTTCAAGCCCAGATTAGTACAACCAGCAGCTTCGAGTCCGCCAGACCGGCTATAGCTGTGCAAATTGAATCTGAACTCCGAACCGCCTGCCTCCCGCTAGCCACAGAGGTCCATGTTTCTGCACTGCCCTTCTCAAAAAAATCTTTACAATGCCCACCCTGCCTGCCAGGATTTTTCTGTGCCTGTTATTTTATGAGCCTATGAGATCTCTCTCTCCCTCTCACTGAGTGACAATTTTATGTGCATGTGTGTGCATACTATCGCTCTGCCAGACAGCCGGCAGTTCCCAAACTCCTCACCTACCTTGTGCAAGGGGTTGCAAAGGCAGAGTAGGCTGGCCTGGCTGGATCGTTAGCAACCCCTGACGCTGCAAAGACAGGAGGTGCTGCTGTTGCAACTGCTGCATCTGTAAGAGTTGCTGCTGAAAGGCCAACTGCTGCGTAGCCACCTGCTGTTGCTGGGGCTGGAAAAGAAAAAGAAGAAAAAAAAAAAAAAAAAGGCACATTTGTCAATACAGAGCAAACCATTAACAGAGGATTTACAGGGCTCCTTGTCTCAGCACACTTCAACTTCTGATCGCAGTCAACCGGTTTCAAGGAACGCTAGTGAGCCCACCATCCCATCCATACCAAAGACCCCAAGGCACACTTAGGTGCTAGAGCTAACCACAGGGCTGCAGCTGATTCCCACCTCCAGTGGTTATTTTCATCCTACCTAAATCCCTCCTGCCATCCCAATTAAAAATGTATGCAACGTTTCTTGGTCCACGCCACCACATCACCCCGGTCCTCGTGGTCGTGTTTTACCCCAGAAGTGGCTGCATTTCAATGGTGGGTAAAGCAAACACTGCTGGCAGCTGTTAAAAGTCCTGGGTAATTCTTCGAGGCAGAGAACATGTATAACCTGAGAATCATACCACACAATCACATCACACTTAGACATAATGAAAACCAACCCTGCACTGTGCTCTGCTTGCTCATGCAAGGGTTGTCTCAACTATTAAGGCAATACGACTGGCTTAATTTATGGTATTTTATACTTACTCTCTCTTATTCATCCATCATGCCCCACAATACTTTCTGTTATGTTCAGAATTACTCTGTGCTGTATTTAAGGCTGCTACTTCTGCACTTTGAAATTTTTAATTATTCTCACTAGAAAGAAGATGGAGTTGCTTTACTCCACAGGGATGTGAACCTTGAACCTTCGAGGTGTAAAAGAACATGTTGCTTTTCTCACTACTGTACCCAGAGAAGCTTTTAACTACTCTGTTTATCACTTCTGACATAAATAAATGAGAAAAAATCAGACCTTTGAAGAAGAAAAACTTCATCTAATATTGTTAATTAGCCATGACAAACGATGAAATAACATTGTAAATCTTTCATAGAAACAGCCACTAGATTTTAATTACACACATTCATAATTTAGCAAACAACATCTTACTTGAATGTGAGTGTTTAATATGTACAGTACTTCAGGCTTCAGAGTCCTTAATTTTGTTAAGGAAGCCTCTAGGTTTTGCTTCCATGCTCATCTTGTATTTTATTTGCTTTGTTCTTTAAAATCCATGAAAGGCTTTGCATTTTGATAAATATCTTTTTATTTATTGTACAATGACAGGAGGAAAACTTTTGTTGTGTAAAACATCAATACATCATGCCAGTGTTTAGCAGTTCCTTGTGCTAGCCAAAAAAAATTAATGTAGATTTCCTTAGTAATTATCTGAGTGATAGAAAGATAATACAGTGCAGTAGTACAATAAATAGAAGGAAATTATCTAATATCCCTAATCTGCTAGGAATCGTATCAAGGTGGAGGTCTTATACACATTATGGCTAACAATTATGGAAAGAAAATTAACTCATACAAAACTGCATACTTTGACAAACCAACCCCAGCCAGATCCCAAGTTTTGTCACCCTTCCTTGACACCAAGCCAGAGGATCACTGGCCCCATTCCCTGCTGGTGTCAAGCAGGGAAAAAAACATCCATCAGAGCTGCAGGAGCAGGACTGACGGACACCAGCCAGGGGTTTGGCCCCCACCTTCTTGGGCCACCATGCCCCACCAACCTTAATACTGTACTGTACCGACACTCAGTCAGCCTATTTCTCTTATCTATGAAGTTAATTCATCTTATTTCCAAAGAAAATCTAGGACTTCAAGATGACAGTTAAACAAATAGGTGTTTAGATACTTTGAAACTCAGAGAGTTTTCGTTTCTTTGCAACAGCTTGCTCAGACAGATCCAGTTGTTGCAACTATTTGCAACAGCACCAGATGAATGCAAGCCCCAACAACAGTTATATTAAGAGTTAAAGTAATGTTTGCCTCCATAAATATTCATTTTTTAGATATATATACACACTTAATATATATTTTTATATATATAATAAATGGTGTTACATAAAAATCTAGTTACAATAAGCTGTGTTTTACCGATCTGCCACGTGAGTGTAAAGTTAGCTTTTTTTTCAAAAAAAAAACAAAAAACAAAAAACAAAACACCTTTATTATAAATTGACTGATGCCCGTTTGGTTGTCTTCTCAGCGATCCTAAGAAAAGCTCTTGAACACTCTCTACTTTGAAAAGCCAGGATATAAAAGTATACAAGGCCCATTGTCCAAGAAAGAATTTAAAAGCAAGACACGTTGCCAAACTGCGCTCCCCACCCAGTTACCAAACACAGGATACAAGGCAGTTTGTTTACTTCTCACAATTGAATGCATACAAAAAAGGTCTCGGTGCAGTCCTGTTGTCAGGTCAGTAGTCAGTGTTAAAATGCTGAAATATCCTGATAAAACTTGCATTTTTGATCCCCTCCCTAAAGCTTCTGTCAAAGGTCTGTTTTCCTTTCTTAGGTTACTCCCTACTGCCTAACATAAACTGTCACAACTGCCGGAGGACAAACGGCCCTGTTCGGAAAACAACCCGCTCCGGCCAGCACCCCGGCACCAAGCGGGATCCTTCTGCAGCTCTAAACCCCCCCTTGCCGTGGGGGGACCCGACTCTGCCGGCGCAGAGGCAGCCCCATGGGTGCAGGGCTGAGATCTCACCCCGGCTCCTCTCACTCTCGGGCACCGTGTGGTGCTCACCCTCTGCTACACCGTGCAACCCTCGAGTAAAACCCACCAGAAACCTTACTGGGGGTCCGCCTGCTACCCTGCTTGGGGGTCGGATCCCTTTTACCGGCAGGGCTTGGGAGGTTTGTTGGGTTTTTCTTCTTTCACGACGGTACAATAGGACAAGGCACTAACAGAACGACTTGGGGGATGCAGTACATGAATACACTTGTTCCATCTGTCAAGGTACAAACTCGGCCCTCGTTAGCACAGCAGCCACCGGTGCCCACTATGGCACTGCTCGCCATGTGACTCGACCGGCAGTTTTTAGTACAAGGAGGGGTGGGTGGAAATTAAATAAAAGACCACTGCTTGCATGCTAATTTAGCAAGAATAACCTCCTTCAGGCAGGAAAAACTAGGCTGAACAAACCCGCAGGATGAAATGCATCGTTAAAACGGGCCTCTACTAAAACCATCAGTAAAAATACTCCCCCAAAACCCTAGAAAAAGCTGAAGAGACTTGGGCCCCTTGTTCTCTTAACAGCCACCGTGTTAAAATGCTCTTCTTGAAACAGGAAGGAGTCCTTTCTTATTGTTGCTTTCGATAGTGTAATATCAGAAGTGTGACCACAGTAAATCAGTATGTTAGATATTGAAATGCCATCACATTGTCTAACTTCCCTTCTCGTCTTTTTTAACACAAAGTATTTTTTTCTTTAAGCTCCAAGCCCTCATCTTTGTGTCTGAGATGTTCTCCTGTCTGACAACAGCAATTTAGAAGAGTTAACTTTTATCGTTCATTCTGCTGTGTAACTTTCCCCTTCAAATTTCTTTATCTGCCCTCTGAGCTCATCTGAACTTTCATGTTCTCCCAGCATGCAGGCTTGCATTCAAAACTATGTCTAATAGACCAAATAAGAGGTTAATAAGAAGTGGCAACAGAAAGAAAAAATACAATCCCTGGTAACTGATAAGAATGACAGTGGCAGCCCTTTATTGTTTGTCTTCAAATATAGAGTTAAAGATCTTTAAAAAACTAAATTTTGACGCCTTTGAAAAGAAAGAAGCACAAAATAACAACAGGGGGTTATTGCCTGCCAGCCACAGGGGAGAAGCTCCATAATTCTTATTCTCCCTTTTGAAGGCTGTTAGAAATCTGATTCAAAAAAGCAACAGCAGAAGGAGAAAGCCTCTTGAGGCTATCGCCATTTCCTGTGATCATGCATAATGCGTTTCAAAAGTGGGTTTTTACCAATTCTGTTGATCAATTGCACCTCCTTCATATTCCCTCTTTTTTCTGCTGTGTTTACATCTGATGTGACTCAATGACAAGCGCTGTCTGAGACTGTGAAACAGACCTGTCATGTTGATTTATGGGCGCATCAAACCACGACTTGTCCAAACTGAAGCTCGCAGTTCATTAATTAGAGAGTTGTGACTTTGAAGTCAGCTTTCAGACTGTGGTTTTTAACATTTGGCTTAATTTATATGCTCTTGAATGTGGATCTCTAAGGAAAAAACTGAAATTCCCTTCTTGTCTTTGAACTTCTTTTGACCGCACAATAATCATTTCTTTGTCCAGAGTGATGCCTGCATCCCAGAGTCATTAACGCGCATTGAACTGCCACTGATGAGTAAGCCCTACTGAATTAGAAAAACAGCCAGCAAAACAAAGCTGAGAGCATTCTGCACAGTGATATCTCACAATTACATGCCTTCCCTCCCTGTGCCATTTCCATTTTAATTACTGTTAGTCCTTTAGATTTACATTTTAGACACTTTTTAATCTGTTCCCTTTTTATTATAGTGGCGCCCATAAGCGCGCTATGGTTAAGGTTGTGTCAGCGTTTCCATTATAAACCCCCCTATTTTCAGGGGTTTATAACTCAGCTGGAAAAATTCACTCTGGGTTGAAACTTGGCACAGGTGGCACAATTTGCCAAAATTTCAAGGGTGGGGGAAGGGGGGGGGAAGGGGGCACAGAAATTGGTGCGTGCTTCAAGCAGCACCACTCGTGAAGTGACACACAAGTACTGCCACTATGATAGCACAACATCACACGGCATCTCGTGCCAAGAGGCAGCTTTCTAGGATCTACCTAAACCAGCACTGATGTCAGATTAAACATGGAAGTCTCAAACTCCTTGTGACTAGAGAGGTGAACTCGGTCCCTTAAAAAGAAATGTTAACTGCAGCAAAATTAAATTTAAGCACATCAACGAACAAAATTTAGGACGTGACAGGTATTTTGAAAGGGTAGTGTATTTAAAGGGCAGGCAGCAACTACCCTGGCCTGTCCCATTCCTGCCACAGACTGTGGTGGCATCGGAGCGAGGACTCCTGCCACCACGTCGCGAACGGGCAGCGTTCCCACGCTACCTCTGCCTCTCAGACCTTGCTTCTCAGTGTCACCACCGATGCTGCTCCAGTGCGGTCCCTCCTGCGAGGGACATGCCCATGCTGCGAGGAACGTGCAATCGGAACCTCTCCGGTTGGAAACCGCAAGCCCAAATTCATTGTCTCTTGGCATTTTGCCCTGTTTAGAAAGGACAGCATCGCATCTGGGCCTGCTGCCTTGCCCCCTCCCCTTTACAACATAACTAACTTCCAAAAGCACTCTCCCAAGATACAAGTCTAGATGCTTGCTTCAGTACTCATACCAAACATCAAGGCATGGTCCCCTGCTATAAAATATGTGGCAGCAAGCAAATGGAAAGCACAGGAAAATACAGGCGAAAACAGGACAATAACTCTAAATCTGAAAGCTGAGACCCGATAGAGTCAGTTCAGTTGTGCAATCATTTATAAGATGAATGACAGTTTAATAGCCACTAGACAGTCCCCGGGGATCTGTGGTTTGAAAGTAAAATGGGTATTGTCTGTACCTCTTTAGGCTGTTTTCCAGCATGTTGTTGCTGTAAAAGTTGAAGCTGCAACTGTTCCTGTTGTTTCTTATAAAACTCTTGAAGCTGCTGCTACAAAGAAAAGGGAAGATGGTAAGTAACAAAGTGGAGAGCCAATTCAGTGTCCCTTTTGGTGTAACACACAAACTGTGATTTGAAAAATAGCATCCTTTTATCTGTAATGGTCTGACCTTTAGTTTGAAACTCAACAATAAATTCAGTGCACACTGACTATTCTTGGCATTATCGTTTGAAAAGTAATCTCCAAAATGAACTGATGAAAAACATACCATTTTCTACACAAACTAATTAAAATAAGGCAAGGAATGACCTTTGATTGTAACAACAAAGCCAAAATGCCCTTGCTGAGAGAGCCTGGCGAATCTCTGTTGTGAAACACACATGCTTTCTAAATGATAGGGTTTGACTGTATTAAGTGTTGTTCAATACATGCATAGACATCCTGGGAAATACTCTCCTCCTCCCCGCTCCCCAGATGTGCTCCGCTCAGGCAGCGCTCCGGCGCGGGCAGGAGGGAGCGTGGCAGCCAGGAGGCAGCACGTAAGGTCGGGCTGGGGCGGATGCTGACGTGAGCCCCCGCTGTGCCGTGCCGTACCCTACCATAACGGAGCCTCGGGGCTCATCGGTGCCAGCTTTCAGCTGAAAAAGGACCATGGGCTGTGAGAAACACTGACACACTGCACGGCATACGTTGGCTGAAATCAAAGAGATTAAGGCTTGCAAACCTCTTCACTTTTATTGCCACCATTTCCATAGTCCTTTACGGTTCCAGATGGACATAATAAGGCCTAAAATGGGAAGTGTCACCCTACTACCTTGTTTATTCCAATTAGTCAGGGCACGCCATGCTTTCTGGGGATGCAGGCAAAAGCAACAGGGACATCTGCTGAAGTCCTGACACTTAAATATGCATCTGTATTACTTAGCTGATCTTGGAAACACTCCTAGCACTACTCCCTGGATTTGTTTCCAGTAGCTATTTCTAGAATTAAAAACAAAAGAGCAGTCAGTTCATCTCAGAGCACGGCTGCTCTGAGGTTCGGACCCGAGATGTGGGCAGCTTCTTTCCCCAGGAACGTTTTGGAAGGCAAAGCCCTCCGGTATCTACAGGGGCCACCTGAGCAGCTGTTAAGGAAACAATTACCTGTTGAAGCATGAGTGCCTGCTGCTGTTGGAGCAGGACTTGGAGTTGCTGGGGAGTTAGCACTTGTTGCTGGAGGATCTGCTGCATTTGCTGGGGAGTGATCACTTGAGGTGTCATCATAGCCACCGACACTGGAACCTGAAGAGCGAGAGAAGAGCAAAGAGGGGGTCAGAGCGCATGGCCACAGCTCCAACGTGGTGCCCACCATCCCCGCGCTGGGGGAGCCCGCGCCTGGCATCGAGGGTGCTGAAGGCGAGGGAGTCCTTACAGCCCACTGCAGCAGGCACAGAGGTACTGACCACGTTTTCCTGGTGGCTAAATTCCCCTTCTGCAAAACGTTATTGTGATGGGTATTCTTTAAAGCAAGCAGCATGGTAAATCCTGTTAAGATTTATTTATTTTTACAGGAAAACGTCAACTGGGTCCTTCCCCCCCCCAGAAAGCCCTTGCCTTCTGTACAGAAATCCAACAGCCGAGTATCCCGCGCTGATGGGATCTAGACCCTATTACGACAGGTTTTTAAGAAAATTGAAGGAAGGCTCAGTGATGTGAATAACAGCACTAGACTCCTATGCAATTTTAACAGAAAGGCCCTACCACGATGTCTTTACCATTCCATATTCACCCAGCATACAGATGTCTTCAATTCTTTCGTATTATGTGAGATACCATTAAAAGCCGCTTTCCATGACATTTCAGTGACAAACAGCTACAGTGATGAACTTGATAGCATTTCATATTTGCAACTGTTAACACGTTTCTGCACGGGCATCTTTGCAAGGAACCTGTACACTGTATCTGAAAGGATGATGTCTTGTTCAGATAAAACACTGACATTAAAATGACAGGCTGTCTTGGCCAAGGTTACACAAATTGTATTCAAGCGGATACCTAATGACAATGCTATGAATTCTGCAAGCTTTCTAGAATGTAATTTAGCTATTCAAAATAATCACTGCACTTGTGTTTAATTTGCAGACTACATGAGAACCATTTTGTCAGTCCTAGTAATGCAAGAAGACTATTTCCCTAGAAACCCACCCCTCTATCCTCCACCCCGAAAAAGGAAAAGAAAAGGAGGGGAAAAAAAAAAAAACAATAGAGGGAAAGACAAAACCCATATGAGTTTTAACAGTAATATTTAAGCACCTTACTTTTCTGTAGTTTCAAATCAAATACATGACAGCACAAAACTAAAAGCAGTAAAGGATATACTTTGCTAAAAAGGATCTCCTGTCATCTCATGTATTACAATAAAAGGTAATAATATGTTTAGCACTTTTTCTGTGCACCACTTTTTAAAAAATCAGCAGACAATAGCTGATCAGAAGATAAAGGAGTTAAAAAAAAAAATCTTCCAGTGTAGTAGTAAGCAAGAGAGAAATGCAGTATTAATTTTATGTAACATAATGTCTTAATATGCAGTTTATCTTGACTTTTTCACATGATTTGTCCTGTCATTTGCATAGCAAGCTCTCATTCCTAATTTCACAGTCATTATGCACTGATGTCCTGATTTCTCAGCATCACTAATTTTGATGAACTAAAAATGGTTCCTGAAGGTCAGACGCACGTACACTGCACATCTCCCCGTGTTGTTGTGTACATGTTGTGTGCCAGGGCCAGATGCTGCCTTGAAAACATTTGTCTGAGCAAAGTCTAGCGAAAGCTCGCACGCCTCTGACATCCCATTAATGCAAACACGGCAAGGTCCCGCGTGCGTTCCCCATGGCACAGCGCGTTCCCACTTATCTAATGTGGTCCAGGCCGGCAAGAAGGCAGGCAAATGGACACTTAATTACGGGTCAAACGCCAGTCCCACCAAAGCCAGCGGCCGAACTCCCGTGGCCGGCATCGCTTGCCTGTGCCTACAGAAAAGCCACCGGCCGGCCGCCGTGCCATGCCACCGCCTCGCCACGCAGGACCAGCTCCGAGGACACCGAGTCATCAGGATGGGTAATCCCATTAATGACGAATACCTTAATCCGTATTCTTTTAAAAACTTTTCTGGGAGTAGAAAATTATTTAATTAAATACTGCCGTCACTATCTTCGCCCCGAAGCATGACTCACCTTCATTATTCTCATCCCCAGAGAAGTTTACTTTACCTTCGGGTTTGTACTACCTTTCATTGAAGTTGGACCGAGCGAGCAGAAGAGGAAGCATGTTTAAGTATGTTTTCTGTGCCCTTCTTGGAAGATAGACAACACAAATACTCTTCAGTCAGATTTATGACGACAAGCAGGGATACAGACAGGAATAGGGTGGGGTGCTGTAAACCCTACACATCGGTGATTAATACGAAGGGCCACATTCTGCCGTCAGCTATGCAGAGACAACTCCCGTTCACTTCCATGGCTTTTTTGCATGTTTAACTTGGGATAAATCTCAGGATTTGGCCCTACCTTTCAAAACTGGCCATGTACCTTCCAGTGAAGAATCTCCTAGCTGCATACTCTTTGCTAGAACAGAAGCACTTTACCAGCAAGGAAAAAAAAAAAAAAATTGCATATATATATGGCACACCTAGGAGCACAAGTTTGCATTGATCCGTTCAACTTAATTTTACCATCTGAAACCACATTTTCACACCGCATCTGCACCCCTAAAGAAGGTCCTGCCTTCCATTTATAAACACGGCTAACAGCCGCATGTAGTCAAAGTTTGTGCTTCTGCTTATCACGAAAGCACCTTATGGAAACCTTTTACAAACAAATTCAAATAAAGCAGAAACTACTGTGTTAAAAACGCACGCCCCAGACAAGCGCGGGCACATGTACGGTTTGAGGACTTGAAATAGTTAAGAATGATGGCCTATATATCCACTCTCTTAACTCCCAACGTCCAACTTTTTCATGTAGCTAGTCCCTGGTAATACTAGGAATCAAAGGGCATGCAGCACCAGCAATAGGCTATTATAGCCCACACTTTATTACCCATTACTACTGAGGTCATTAGCGGTAAGAGTGATTGTACCGGTCTTAACCTATTGATCATTGTAACTACTATCATTTAATCCCGTGTTGAATGTCTGGAAAGCTGCTAAAGGCACACAAGAGAGAGTGCTTTAGCGATGAGAAATATAGCCAAAGCTTGGAAATTACACTTTGATTCATAAAATCTAGCCAGTGGTTTAAATCAATAGTATTTAAAACAGTCATGTAAGTTCTTAACTACAGCTCTCTAATATTTATGGGTCCCTTTTTGAGTGTATTCAGTCAAAACTAAACTTTATTTTAGATACTGTGCAATATACTTTACATTACGTTAGATAAAAAATATTTATTTCTGATATTTTGTCTGATAGTAAATGAAACCTAAACTGAAGGCTATAAATTAATTTTAGATTTCTATCTCTCAGATGTCAACTTAAACGTGTTGCCAAGAAAAATTACAAACCAACTTTTAAAATGGCTTAACTGTTTAAGTACATGAAAATGAGCGTGTTTTATGAGTTAACAATGAATCACAGAAGGCAGTTTATGAAGAACTAAAATAATTCTGTCTTACTGCCTTCAGGGAGTTGAAGTTCAAATTAAACTACTGGCAGATATGTTTAAAGTTAGCATGCAGAGCATCTTTTTTTTTTTTTTTTTTTTTTAGTGGTTTTT
>VYZV01002901.1:230366-301837 GCA_013401275.1 Pandion haliaetus | reverse complement strand
CCCAGACTTCGATACACAAACAAAATCCTGTCAGCGTGTGCTGCCTCTGACTCAGGGACTGCCACGGTCCTGGTAACCTATTTTCTCTTGCCCAAAAAGCTACTAGCCGCTTCATCTCGGGCAGTAGTATCTGGTAAAATCTCTCCCGCTATTTCAATTTTATTTTTTTTTTTTTACATTTCCAAATAGCTTCTGAAGACAAAACCGATGCAGACAGTTACTTTACCTGCCAAGTAACTGAGAAGACAGAAGCGGCCCTGACACCGTTCCCAGGCAGAACTGTACTTTATTCGCAGGAGTGGAGGGCTGTTAGACAATAGCCCCATTAGTTATGCTGCTGAAGAACCTCACAAGAAGCAAAGACAAAGGAGCCAATTTACTGACAACTTGTGATCCGATGTTAAATGGGATGTGATACGGATTGCTTTCCACCCTAAAGTGTTTTCATGTCAGATAACAAATTTATTAATGGGATTTTTTTCAGGTCACAAAAATGTGACCCCACCCTCTTATGAATATTTAATAAGGGACTAAGGGCATCTTTTGCAAGACCCTAAATCTGCCAGAAGCAGCCTACATGAATCAGAACGCGCCTGTCTCTTAAAGGAGCACACACACACCGAGCAGGTCAGCACATAAAGGGCATGGGAACAGCCGGTATTTCTAAGTATTATATGTATGCAAAGTCAAGCAAATAAATACGCACACACTCCAACATGCTGGACACTCAGTTATAATATAAACCGTTAACGCATGCGACGAGCTAGTAATAATTATTGCCTGTGCCTAAGAGAATCCTTCCTGTTCTGGACTTCAAAGTAATCTCGAGGAACTTGGGGAGTATATTACAGAATACACAAACTTAAACTTTTCAACAGTTTCTCCTGCAGACCACCTCCTCCTCCCCACGGCATTTGGTAAGAGCGTCACTGTGGCAGCATTCCCAACGGCACTGACAGCAAAGGGGCATTGGCAGGGAACAGCTCCGTGCATTTAACAGACCCTTACTAACTTCACAGCCCCTCTAAACACAGAGGGGGACTGCATGCCCAGGCAGTCTCTGCAGAGCAGTCATAGGATGCTCCATGGATCCCGGTTTGGAACTCTTCCGATCTATCTTGTCTTCCTCAGCACAAACTTCTCACCCACACGTAACCCTCAATCCTATTAGAGTCACATCTTCAATCTTGTTTTCCAACACGGCCATATCCAGGTACACGCAGCTCAACGCAAGACCAGTGCCTTCCTTCTGCCCTGATATGCCGGCTGACCACACGCCTTTGGACTAACCTCTGACTTACTAGATATATAAAAAAACAGGGGAGTCTATCAGTCTTGCCTTGGGCAAGTCACCTAGAAATTTCTGGGGGTTTTTTTGTTTGTTTGTTTCTTGGGTTTTTTTAGGTTTTTTTTTCATGGCTATCACATTGAGGATGCCTCTCTCTCTGAGAGCTCAGTTTGCAACATTTCTGGCCCAGCTCTGGAGTTGCCTGCATGCCTACCACTTCAAAAGCAGTCAACGGCCTCAACACCTCTGTCTCCTTGTCTGCAACACGGGCTAATGCTACTCATTTCAGGATTTTCTGTAGACCAATATTTGCAAAACACTTTGAAAATGAAAGGTGCTATCTAAGCACTGAGTGCTGGCCACAGAACCTGCAAGCCGTATTTTTAAACCATTTTATACCCTTTCATATAAAAGCTTCATACCTGCAAGCTCAGCCAACATCTGCTGTGGGCTAAAAACTTCAGTCTATTCCCTTAGTAACGGAGATGGTGGTAGCACTCGTTAAGTAAGGTCACCATGAAATATAATGCATTTCTAAGCCAGCAAAATATTTTAAGAGACCAAGAAGAACCATAAACTCCCACTTTAATTCAATTCAATTACGGAGAGTCATCACGGACAGAGACAATCAGACAGGGATGTTCAAAACAGAACACATAAAGTAAGAAATTAAAAATAACTGGGAATGAGCGTGACGGACTAGGTGGCTATTTGGCACCGTGTGCCCACGAGATCTGATCCATATTAAGTGGTGGTATCAACACCTAGGTGAAAGAAAATGATCACTGGGGACTAGGCTCTAAGGTCCAGTCCAAGTAAGAGGAATACATTATGAATGACAATGAAGATGAATACAGTGGAATAAATGGTGTTGTTATGCCATTATTTCACATTGTACGCTTTATTCATAGGCTTCTGCCGGTGCCTATCCATGCAGAGGCCGTGGACTTGCCTATCAAAAAGCCTCAGCTGCCTGCAGGGCAGGGGAGAAAGAAAGAAAAGACGAGACATCCGCATAGTGCAACCTCCTCCAACCAGAGTTAACCTGCCCCAAATTAGGAAATTTTATGCCTAGTCCCAATATGAGGCAATTTCTACTTAAGACAGCAATTCATCTGCTCTTGTCCTCGGGATGTTCCCCTGGGCAGGCAGGGCCGAAGAGGTCCCACTTTGCTCTCTGGCAGCAGATGGTGGGCCAAATCCTGCACCTCGCTCCTCGAGTACAAATTTGGGAGTAACTCAGGTGACCTTTGGTGCTGACGCTGCCGCGGCACAGAGGTGCCTGCCTGCCCGCTGGAGCCAATGCCAAACCTGGCAAAGGCCAGTGCCGAATTATGCTGCTCCGCACGCAGGCTAGAGGCATGGGGCAGTTTAAAAGCAAGCTGCTGTTTGCAGTTCCGAGGGAAAAAGCTGTCTGGGATACTATTCCCACTCCTGGATCCCCAGGCCCATTTTTGTGGGGTTAAATCACATTTTCCTGTTTTGAGAATGCTTTATTTTCCCTTGCTGCTGTTTGAAAGACCTACGAAAACAAATGAGGAAAACAACTGACTAAACAGGAAACAGTGAAACTTATTACCCACAAAGTGCTGAGAAAAGGACAAAGTAAACTTTTTTTTTTGGTCATTTTTAATAATCTCAGCTAATGCCCTCGTGGTAAAATATCTTCAGGCAGAAAAGTGATTTTTTGGCTGATGGTGTCTAACAAAACAGAACACCAAAGCAATTAACATTTCATTAATGCTCGTGTCCCTGTTGCTCCTCTTTTTTTGATGTGAAACTGTCACTTTCCTTATTGCCCCTGCAAATTCTGCACGAAGAAGGCTCTTTAAATCCCCTCAGTGTTGTACAATGGTTTAAATTTCACTTCATGGCATGCTTTAAATTACCATTCACATCTTCATTTAATGCATCATTTTATAATGCCAGTGTTACTAGTTAATTTATATATACACAGCAGGATGTGTCAACATTCAGGTGAGTTATGAATATGATTGTGCAGGAGTTATGGAAGACATTTCAGCAAAATTATGGTTCCCTCTAAACATAAAAATATTAATAATGAATCAAACATCACAGGTAAACAACCAATTTTATATAATTGCACCCCCCCATGCTTCCAGATAAATAAATAAATAAAAATGGCAACATTTTTGCTCTGCATTCGTATTTGATTGATCCTAATAAATTGCCATCTCCTTTCCTAATAAACTGTAATCTCTTGTTTCCGCCACAAAGTAAAATTTATTAGCACACTCTTCTACCAGCAGGTCTGCATCACTCACAGCACAGTGTGCAAATTGTTCCAAGTATGCTTCGGCATTATTCATAATTTATTTTTCTGCCCCAAAGTACGCAATATATTGAAAGGTAATCACCACTAACTGTTCCCGGTTACTTTCCTTAATTACGTGAGATAGCATTTGTCACGTACAGTAGAGGAAATACTGCAGTTTCCATTAAAACTCCATTTTTTTGCCATGGGTTGAAACATGGTGTTCACACAGAGAAAAACCTTCTTAGGACAGGAAAGACTGGAGGTGGTATCTGGTAGGAGATGCCAACACCTCCACTTGAAAAGAACAACCCCTGTCTACCAAAATAACCTACTGGGCATGACAACAGCGATGGCTCCGAGAACAAAAGTAGGTGTTTTGTCATGATGTTAAAGTTGCCATGGTAAGAAAAAAAAAAAACCCACAACCCCACAGAATGAAACATCAACACAACAAACGTCAATCAAATACATTTTTGCCCGTTAAGTGTTAACAACTGAACTCCTGGCCACCCCAGACAGATCAGCTTCTGCTCACTGTCTCTACGCAGGCAGGCAGGCACTGCGGGCTGGAGCAGCCCCAGTGCCCTCAGCTTTGCATTTTGACGTGGATCATCCTGGTCTGGGGCTGGTGCAGGTACAGCTGGTGTGAAATACACTGTTAGAAGCACTGCCCTCTCCTGGTAATCCGCTTCTGTCATCAGGAGACTTAATGCTTCACGTCACCACAAAGACTCCCCTTCTAAAAACCCACATCTACTTCCACAACAACTTATATACACGCACCCCCCACACACACACATACACATATACCACCGTGGCTTTAAATTAATCGGATTAAGTATGGGCCCTTTTATGTAAAAACGCCTATCAGTCCGTTACGCTGCTTACTCGTGCGCAGCCTAGGAGCGCCAAACTATATATTCTGGTTCATGCGTGAGAATAACCTGTATCACCGCTGGGCATCTCGCCGTTTTTTACTCACTCTGTTGGGAACGCATGTCGGCGTATTTTCAATAAAACACCTTCTTAGCAGTAACGGGCCACTGTTCTCATTTCAATGGTCCCCAAGGTTTCATGATACAGTATATTTAGCTGGCTCATAGTTCCAAGTTTTCCTCCAACACTCAAAAGCTACTTTTAATTTTTTGTAAGAAGGCAGCCATGGGAAAAGCTTTTGCTCATCTTTTTTTTTAGAGGAAAACAGTTAACTTTGTACCTGCAACAGAACAATTTGAATTATTTCTTAAAGAGGTGTTTAGGCAACAGCCCTCGTGGTTAGACAGGACTGCACAGAAAAGCTGTGGCACTGCTTATGTTACACAGGGAAGGAGTCTGATAAGCGGTACCGGGATCTCTGCTCCTGCTAGAACGAACGGGTAGCACTACGGCTCCAGGAATCAAATGCACCTCCAAAATGCCAAAAAGCAGCAGAACAGTGCAATCTGCAAAGCTGGCAATCAATGCTAAAGCCAAAAAGACTTACTGCAGGCAGGAGGACACAGGGGAGCCCTCTAAGATGACTTCTGGTTGCCGTACCGGACTTCCAAGGTGTGCTTGCTGCAAGGCAGCGCTGAACTACCAGGAGGAGCTACTAAAGGTTACCATCCCGGGTTCTCACGTATACGGATAAAACGCTTTCTTGGAAGCAGGGCATGGCGAGGGAGGCCTCCCCATGACCACCACCCTGCCATGCACAAAGGGTGTTTCTCCTCCTCCTCGCCATCCCTGTGGCAGGAGCATCCCCTCACTCAGCCCGGCAGAATGGGGGGTGGGAGGGGAGGAGAAGCCGGTGGCACGCTGCGGGGCAGGAGGAGACCCAGCTTCGGCACAGCCATCCCCTGGCCTTTGGCCACGTCAGTCATTTTGATGGTGCACGTCTGGTTTCACATGGACGAGAAACAGCCAGCCATACAGGCTAAGCAAACACCCCAACTATAGGACTTTGCTCTCAGATCCCTTGGGGTCATCTGACCGGCTCAGAGTCCTTTGTGCAGCACTAAGCAGGGCTCACTGTGTGCTTTGGGGTTTTCCTTTGTACTTCCACTCCGGCCCTTGACAGTGCAATGCCATGATCCATCACTTCTTCCCAAATAAACGGGGCCCGAACTGAACTCAAGGACAGGGTCCTCCCCTCCCACTCCCCTTCCCCAGGCAAAAGAGGCTCCTGTCTGCCAGCAAGGGTTATGACCCATGGACACTTCCTATCCAAATCCAGCTGCTGCTTAACCCAATCCTTTTCTCCCTGCTGAGCTGCAACAAAAAAAAAAGATGCTGAGAGGTAGCAGGTCTCCGAGCCGGGGGGGGTGCAGTGGGGCAGCTGGGACCCACTCCTTTGCGGCACTCATCATGGCAAAGGGTAAACAAGCAAATAAAGGAATTTGTCTGGGGCCCCTTAAAACAAATTCACCTTCCCATAGGCAAGAGAAATCCCTCAGACGGGCCTAAAGACTTGGGGCAGGGCTGCTGGGGTTGGAAAAGCACAATCTCGCTACAAAGCACAACAACATACTACAAAAATCCATCTCTTCTAGTGAAACTTATTTATGCTCTGGAAGGAGACGACAATTCTCTGCTGTTAAATGGAGCCACTTCTGGGGTGGATGGTGGCAGCAACTCCGCCATACAGAGCTCTGGAGGAATTCAGGACACCTGAGGCACCAAATCCTTCACTCCAATGAAATTGCAGGGTGATTAAGCAGAGAGAATGTAACTATCCAAACTGTAATTTGGCCAGCACAATGGATCTAACACCCCTATTCTTGGGAGAAAAAAAAAAAAAAGTACTGTATTTGAAGTTCAAAATCTAATTAACTGTTTGAGAAAAAGAATTCTGTTTTTAAAAGAAAATTCCTAACAATATAAAGAGAATTAGTGCCAAAGTTTTTGAAGAACCACATAAAACGGTATGAAAAACGTATGATATTGTAATAATAGGAATGACTGGATTTGCTCAAACGTTCCTTATACCTTATAATACAAGAATAAAATACAGTGTAAATCCTTCTATCTACGTAAGTTCCCTGTACAGAAAAATCTCTCCTTTAATAGCTTTACACCTTTAACATGTATTAGTTTGGAAAAGTCCTAGGGTATAATTACACATCTTGGCTTGGCACATTAATAGCTGTTCCCTTCATTTACTGATTTCTTTTACTGGTCAATTTGCTATTTTACTACACTGCTCTTACAGCTCGGCTTCCCAGCGGCACCCTCTGCCAGCAGACCCTGTGCTGGGAAGGGGAGAGGGTCCGAGCTGGCCACGGGCTGCGTGATCCCTTAAGGGAGGTGGGTTTTGACACCTTGCTCTCAGCCATCTGCAAGAGGATGCTCATCTGGGATGTGGCATTTGCATCCGCGTGTGCCAGCGAACCGCAGGTCGCAAGCAGAAGGAAGCAGAGCTGCCCTCGCTTCCTTCGGTAATCTGTGCAGAAATATGCCCTTCGGGCCCAGGAGAAAACAAGTCAAGCAAGGCTTCTTCATGGCTTCTGGCCACCTCGCTGGGCATGCCTTCCTCCAGGTCGCTGTGGACCACGCGTGTGCTCCGCAGAGCCGCACTTGGTGCTGCACAGGCTCCCGGCCCCGCATCCCCAGGCGCTGCTCCCTCCCACTGCCCCCACACCGTTTCCTCGCAAACCCCCCTCTGTCGCCTTGCATCCCTCCATTCCTCCTGGCTTTCCCTGTTGTCCCAAATTCTGCTCTCTGCTCCCCTGGAGCAAGGTCCCCATTGCTCCTCCTCGCCTTCCCTCTCCCTATGGCTGGAGAGACCTGGAGGGATGCTCACCTGGGACAGGATGCTCACCTAGCTCTGCCACATACCTGGGAAAGGACCATTTCCCCATCACAGAGCAGAGACACCCCTAATGATCTACCCTACCAGTCCCCGCAGGTTCACTTTGCATCTCTCAGCTCCAGGCTCAAAGGCAAAGCTGGCATTCGCTAAGCCTCCGTCCAGCTTTTACAGGTTTTTCGACAGTTTAAGAGGGTTTTCTTGTGTTATAGCGGAGCCATTCATTTAATGGCTTTTCAGCACTGCCATTATAAACCAGAACTTTTCAGGTGTTTATTACTCAGCTTTAAAAATTGGCTCTGTGCTGAAATTTGGCAAACGAAGTGTCAGCCTAGGAGAAAATTTTATTTTTTGCCAATTTTGCACTCTAAAAAAATTGACCCCATTTTGGCCTCCATAAAAATGCAGGTTTTGCTGCCTCTGTGACACTGGTGAAGTAACAAGTCAATATTGTAATACTGCCAGCAGAGCTGCAGTGATTTAATGCCTAAAATTGCTCTGAAGGTGAAGAGTGCTATTGAGCTGCTAATTATTAACTATTATCACTGATCCTGCCGCACAACAAAGATGCGAACAGAAAACAAGGGGATGTGAAACATCACTGGAAAAACGAGGCAGAATCAAAACGAGAGTCCGGCGCTGAACATGAAGGAGCTGGAAAACAAGAGTCAGGAGTGTGGGCAGGGTGGGGCCCTCCAGCAAGGAGAACGAATTAACTGAATATGGAAATATTATTTTTCGTTTTCCAGGACGGTATTTCAAATACAAATAAAATACAAATGATGCTGTGTAGCTTGCTCGACGCCAAAGCTAGCAACGATGTAGGATCAAAATCAGCTCTAAACCAAGCTGAACTGAGGTCAATAGGGACCTCGTATTGCTCAGCTGGAGCCAAGAGAAACTTTGCCATTTATTTCGACATGCAGAAGACAAAGACTTGAAGGTGCTGAGGACAGGCGACCTTGCCTCAGTGGCCTGGCAGACATACATCGACATAAAAATGGGCTGCAAATTTCAAAGGGCCCAAAAGATGTAAGCATCCCTCAAGTCTTCGGTATCCTTTCGAATCCCATCTGCACGGGGGGCAGCAGCATCCGCACCACACACATCCCAAAATCTGACCTAGGCTGATCCAACCTGGCTGAACAGAGGGGAAAGTAAGCTATCTCCATTCTAAACCTCCCAAGCCACTCCGCTGTATTACCTTCTAAAGGGACTCTGTTTCATAGAAGAAAAGTAACAGTGAGTATTTCTTCTTTGGGGGAAAGGGTGAGGACCAGGAGGTGAGCACAACCAGGGCACACCTCCATGTGTAAAGTGCCCTATCAAAGCAGCCGAGAGAAGTCATCAGGGCTGCTTTCAAACATAGTAAAAAGAAAAAAATAATTTGTCTTTCTGGAAACTTTCTGCTTGTCTAAGTGGCAGCTATTTAAATACAATTAACAAGCAAATGATTTTAAAATTACAATACATTTAATAAGGCAGCATCGCAAACAATTTGCATCTCATTAAAGTGTTTGAAGCTGCAAAATCAGCCTCCCAAATGGGCTGCACGTCAAGTGGGAAACCCAGACAAGAGTCAACAGCTTCTGCACTGTCCTCTGACACAGGACACATGCCGGGAGGAGGGCACAGCGGAGGGGCTCGGTGGTCCAGCCGAGCCCCTGGCCAGGCCAGCCCCATGGGGAGTTCTGGCCACCGCTCCCGGCACAAGGGAAGATGCCACGAGCCAAAGCCTTGCTGGAAGTGGGTGTAAAACGAGGAAGGAAGGAAGGAAAAGGGTGGGTGTGTGTGTGCATGTGGGATGGGCACTTTTTAATATACATTCATGAACAAAGAGTTTAAAGAGATTTCAAGCTATTTACTCAGCTATATATATAATTAAAAGTTTATAGATTACACCGCCGCAAACCTTCCGAGAATGCTGCTGGGTTTGGAGACACATTAATTCCCGAAAGCCTCCTGCAGAACAATCCCATACCGACACGTGCAGCAGGAAAAGCCTCAAACAAGTAACAGTTTTAAAAGCTTCCAACTCACTTTCAACTGTGATTTACTGTGGTGGCTCCATTTAACCTGGAGGATGCAGGAGCACTTCCCAGATCACACACCACTTCCCCACGTGCCTTTGGCTTCCTTTAGAAAGCCGTGCCGCCGCACCTAGACCCGCTGCCTGGATCACATCCTAGGATGTAGGCTTTGCTAGGCATGGCTTTTTGTGGGTACCCGTGTGGGGAAGGGCTGCAGTTTTTTTCAATCAGCGTAGCTCTTGCCATACAAGACCCTTCTGTTGTAGCCCATGGAGGGGAGTGATTTAGGAGGAGGCTGGTGGGAAGCTGTCACCGGTGGGAGGGAAGGAATATACGCAGTGGCTCTACAGGTGATGCACGAACAAATTCCTAGATGAATGAGGAATGCAGCTGAACAGCCTTAATTTCAATTATCAGGAGGCTTGAAGGCGAGGACGTCCATGAGAGGACATCCCTGAATAAGTTACTTTTCACAATCGGACTCAAGTGCTGGCACCGTCTGCTAACAACAGTGACTGACGCACCAACCACACCTTTAATCCAAAAGCTTGCTCTGAAGTACTTCATCAACTGAAAAGGCACAAACAATACTTTCTCTAAAGTTCAGCGCAAGTTCTGATACAACCTTTTACTTTCTGCGCCTAAAACTCAACAGGCTCTGGAGCTGCGCGTGACAGTTGTTTAATGCTGCGCAGCACAGTTATATACAACACTGGCAGGAGAGAGCGAGAAGATAGTTTACAATTGAATCTGCAGAGGAAATTTGGGTAAGTTGAATGTAATTATCCGTTTGGAAGCTGGCCAAGGGCTGGGACTACTCAAAACCAGGAGGGAAGCCGTAGGAAGCAACCGGTTTTGCTCGTCCTTTAAAAGGCAGCACCTCCGAGCTGCCCCGTGGGCTCTCGCTCGGTGCTACTCGGCGAGGACAGCAGAGCCAACTGCGTCACCCGTGCTGCTCCCGCCGGGGAGGCTTTGCTGGGATCCAAGGGTCCCGTCCTGCTGCTGTGAGACCTGTCAGCAGTGACGGGGGGCTGGAGGTACTCGTGCTCCAGAGCACATCTATGAAGGGGGCGGCAGCTCGAGCCCAGGAAGCCCGGTAAAAAAAAAAAAAAGAGATGGAAAAAGCGACTAATAATAAATAAAAAACACTGGCAGAAGCAAACCAGTCATCTTCTTGCCAAGCAATGTGCATGCAACCGGCTGCTCTGGGAGCAGCATGCCGGAGAAGCCCCGGAGTCCTCCAGACGGTTCCCGGGTCCCTCCATCCCCAGTGCCGTCACCGCCAGCGTGTGTCACCCCAAAGCTTCCTGCCCAGAGATGCCACCGACTATTGACACAGGCCTCATGCGTTTCTTTTTCAGACCTGTGGTTTTGTAGTTTGTCAAAACAGGATACTATTTAAATTTAAAATGCTACGATTTAAACAAAGATGAAATGGCTATTGCTGTTTTAGCAACCAGACATCAGGCTCTCCTCACGTACATACCGTTTTTTTTTGGATTTAAAAGACCTTTGTCCATGTTTGCCAGCACGCTATCTCTGCGAACCTGGATGCGAAGACAAGTGCCTAAGCAAAACAACGATCACTTTCTATGAATTACTGAACATGTGTAATTCATTTATTCGTAATATTGTGCTAAACTCAGCTCCAATTAAACAAACGAAAACACCTGCTTAGCACACATAGATCTTTCCATACCTCAGGGGAAGACACATCAGTGTGCTCTGTAGTACAATCTGGCTCAGAAGCCTACACTAACAACGCAAAGCTGAGGTTTTTTTGTTTTGGTTTCTTTTTTTAAAATGCACACAGGCAAGGAGGTAAAAAAAATACAGACAGTAAGATGTTGGGGGAGGAGTATTTATTTTTAATATTTCTATCCTTAGCGTGTGCAGTTCTGTAACATTTAATGGCTCGTTGGGGGCTTCTCATGGGCACTTGGACCCCAGGGCATGCATTGCTCCAGAGAAAAAGGTGGGGTAACGAAAACTTTAGAACACACATAACTGGCCCCAGACCACGTGATATTGTAAAACTACCAAAGAGACCTCGTGTTAACAAATCTATTTTGTTGGGGAGAAGATGTTTCCTTCTCTTGTTCTGCTTATGGACCACGGACATCCACCAGCATTGCGGGACGTCCCTGCTGTCCCCCCACATGAACGGGTCGGAAACACATCGCAGTAACACACAAACCAGGGTGGCCCCAACCCATCGACCATGGGGGCAAGACCGCTCTCGGCACCCGAGACGACCAAGCAGCAGCAAACGAAACACAGGCTCATCTCACACAGGTTTTGAACTGACGGAGGGGTGTCCCTCTGGGGGTGCCATGGGCACCCCGGCCCCGGGCTGGTTTGGGAGCTCCGGGTGCTTTGCTTGGTGTAGCAACCGCTGTCAGGAGAGCCTTCAGCCTGCCAGATCCCCTACACTTAATTCATTTCCTATTCTTTACTCAACTGCCTGCAGACAATAAGCTGTCAATCTGATCCCCACAAGAACATTTACAATTATCTTCCCTCTCCCGCACCTCAGCGTGGCCCCGTATGAATAGCTCCATGCTCAACTGTTCACACATGAGCCATTTGCAACTCTTCCATGGCCGTAACTGCCCTGACTTGAGAGGCGTGTTAAGAAATTGAATTTCCTCGTGTTTTCAAATAAAAGTATTCTGGTGGCAAAGCACAGAAGCAAGAGAACAGGCCTCCTACAGGCGTGAGGCAAAAGCAACCAGGAATGGAAAAACTGCCCCAGTAATTATTATAGTATCCTGTGCAAGGAATAAGGGTGTTTGCTGCTTTTTTTTTTTAGTTTGCCTTTTTTCAGCAAAATCAAAGTTACAAACTGGAAGTGTTTTTTCGTTTTTGTTTTTCTTTCCTTTTTTTTGTTTTTTTTTAAGACAGGGTGGTCCCCTCCACTCACTCCTGCAGAATTAGCAACAAAACACCACCACAATTTTGCAGCTGGCCCTGCTGCTCTGTTGTGTCCGCTGCCGGGCTCTCCCAGAAGAAATGGGTTTGTTTTTCTTCTGGGTAGACACAGCTGAGTGAAGGACTCAAAATGAGCACACTTTCCAAGCAACAAGCCCAAGTAAAAAATAACAGTGATGGAAGTCATAAACATAGCTTCCCTTATAGTGCCAGTTGTGGACAATGTGATTTAAAAATATCTTAACTGTGTTCTGCATTATATTAATGCTCCTATTCCAGAGACAAATCCCCTATTCTTTGGGGGCACTTTCCAAACACTGCAGCCTGGGCGACTGTCCAGGATGGGTCCATTCCTAATAGCACAGGAATCATTGCCATCACTAAATCAGGGCGAAATCAGTACAGTCATCATTCGCTACACTGTGACTTTACTGATTTTCTGCTCAACTGTCTGCTCAAGGGTTAGCGTGGTTAATGGCGAGGAGACATTCACTCTCCTATTAACTGATCTGGGCAGCAACTTCGATGGCTCTCAAACAGAAAGGTAACTATTGCCATTATGGCTTTTTTCCTCCTATTTTTAATTCTTGCGCAGAATATTTCTACCACCTTTTGTGATGAAAAATAACCTATTTGATATTTCCCCTCTCCTTTAAAATGTTTATCCTGCTCCGAATTCGCAAGGCATAGTATCATCAAGGAAGGTCAAGTTTCACAGAAGTTAATGGCTCCGCTGTGTGCTCCCACCACTTTGAAAAGACGAACAATAGTCCCTCAAGTGTTGCTGCTGGTGGCACAGCAGCAATTCATGATGGAGGGTTAGAAATCTGAAATTAAAATAAACTGCTTAAAACCTGCAGATAGAGAGAGGGATGTAGGAGACCAAATAAAACAGGACAATCTCTTAACCCAATCAACAAAGTGCTCATTGTTCCAGTTTAAGAGAAGTAACATAGCAATAAATACTTAGCAAAGGAAGTTAACCTGTATCCACAGACTTTGAATAAACACAAAAATTAAAAGTAAAATCAATGCCAGGCCTTTGGCTCTTGCCAACTTATGCTTTACTCCTTCTTGCTTGGCCTTGTTTTCACTTTGGGGGATTTTCTTTGCCTCTTCTCTTGTTATTCATACTTTCCTGTATAAAGCCTTAATCACACAGTAAAAGACAAACAGAAGGAACCACCAGCGCACGATTAAACAACATGAACAACAGCTCAGTTGCGTTCTGCCAATCCACCTGGGTGCAGATAACGGGGAAGAAAAGGGCCAGGCAAGACACTGACCCACAGCCCCCATGGAGCCAGGGTAGCCCCCACCTCCCTCCCATACCCCCTTCTCCCCACGGGCAACCACATGCAGCCCTGCAGACCTCTTCAACCACCAAATCCAATTTAACGTTTACCCTGTAAGATGGCACAGACAGCATTTGGCATCTCTGGAAGACACAGGCACGTTCATCTCTACTACAAAAGTTTGAGCATTCAGCTCTTGATGCGAGTACTAATAAATGCCTTGGTTAGTTCTCGTTTTTCCTAAAGTGGTTTACCCATTCCCGTGCCAACACCTCAGCCAGTAATACAGGTCTTCACAGCGAGTGTTAATTCTGACTTCACTTTTAAATCACATTTTCTTCATTTGAGCATTATTATATTCCATAGAACCAGGCGTGAGCATCATGCAAAAGGCATTCTGGTCCACGGTTGTGAATGCAGCTGTGTAGGCAGAGGAATATTTGTTTTCCAAGTAATTTGTGCACATTCACAAAATTACAGCTGTCTGCAGTTCTCCTGAAATATCTGCCCTGATGTTTACAAGGCATAAAACATAATCTGTCTTTTGTAGGATTCCAACTGGTAAATTTGGGAATATATATATATGTGCATTATTATCTTTTTTACGCTCAGATTGGCTACTCCCCCTTACATACTATTAAGCCTGTACAACACCAGCACTAACTTGAGGAGCCACTGCCCTGAGACAACAGTGGACAGACCTTTGCGAGAGCCAGATGAGCCTCTCCAATACACTTTACGGATCACACAAGTTGCATCTCACTCTCATCCCAGAATAATCATCCCATGAAGAAGACCACATGAAATGGAGGCACAGGTTACAACCCAGCCAGGGCAACAGGTTGCTGCCTTGGCCCAAGCAGAGCTCATGTTGGGACGGACACAGGAGGTTCATCAATTAACAATGTGACCAGTGACAACGGTGACCTATCATCAACAAACAGGTCTTTATGCATCTATTCTTGCAAGCAAACCCAACAGGATTAAAATTACTAGATTTGCACTGTGGCTATGAAGCAACGGGCTAGACTGGCGGTTGGCATCTCCCAACAAGTTTGCTTCAGATGTTTATCCCAGCTATTAAGAGTCAGCCAAAGCAATTCTATTGACTTTTTTTTTTTTTTCAATAAAAGATGGGAATTTTTTCACAAGTGTTTCTGATTTTTGCCTTTTGTTTCATGACTGTATAGATAAAAACCCAGTTTCTTCCAAAAGTTGTCTGAATGCATGAATCACCATTCCCTAGGACAGCGAAGTCCTTGGGGTAGAAATTTTCCACAGCAAACGTGGAAACGTGCACCACACCTGCACAACACAAGCTGACCCTGCTCAAGGCCCGGGACACAAACCATGAGTAACTCTTCGGCCCGGTGTCTTGATGAGCAACAACAAGCACAAAACCAAACACCCAACGAAGAAATCACAGTGGGTGTGATTCGCTACCGTTGGGCAAACCAGAACTGATCACCTTGGTACTACTGCAGTGACTTTGGTGTGAAACTGATCTGAAAGACAAATAAGAGGCAGGAAGCTATACCCGTATCAGTGGGATCCCTCGACTCCAGTGTACTCCCCGGATGGTTGTCGCTTAAACCCAGGACAAACCTGGCCCAAGCTGTTTAAGCCCATGCTGCAACCCATCCAAGAGGTCCATGTGGCTGCACAGATGTGTCGTGAAAGGCTGAACGTTGAGATACGCCACACAGGTTAATAACTTAAAACATGGCAACATATTATTTGAATCCGTACCACTTTAAAAAATGCCAAAGTGACAGGACTGGCAAGAAAGCGTTGAGCTTTGATAATCACGTGTACCGCTTTGAACACCCTCAATCCGTGTGCTCCACTGCATTACGTACTCGATGCATGCTGGCGCATGGCATGAGCTATAGAGCTGCCACACGACCCCCATGACGTAATGCGATGGAGGACAAGTTTCTGAGGGGCGAACAGTACCAATCTAAACAGCATCGGTGACCTCAGCAGCTCCAGCACAGGCACTGCTGCCTCCTCACGCCACGCTCTGCCACCCATCGCTACCGGAGCTCCTCACGTCATGTGCCCACCTCGGTTCAAAATGCAATTTCAAAACTTTTTCAGCTAGACACACTAAACCCAGGATGTAGATTTTCCAATTAGACTCTGTTTAAACATCTGTTGGTAGACTGCATTTAACATTAGTTATTTGAGTAAAGCGCAATTTGATTAGGCTGCCTGAAACAGAGCCAAAGTCTGCAAAATAATAGCTCAATTAAATTTTGTTTTGCTTTCATTTGTCTTGTACTTTCCCGAGTGTGATACAGTTGCGTATAATCAAGTATACTAATTCCTTTCAAAATAAGAGATTTTGGTGCCTTTTCCATCTCCTCTCAAAGTTTATTTAATAATCTATTCCATCTTCTCCATGCTCCATCCAACTTCATCCTGACACAAAGTACATTTCTTTCTTGTGCCTTCAGTCTACTTTAATTTTCTGGGCTTTCAATGACTGGAGATTATGCGCCATTAACGTTTTACCTTAAATAGATTAGTAATTTATAAAGGGCAGATTACACTTATCATGCAAATAAAAACATTTCAGCAACGCAACAGCCTTTTCTTTGCACACACCACAAAATATTTTGCCAACCTGACGACACAGCTGTAAAACTGTCAAGCTCCGAAGCCACATCCAAGTAGCATTTCCAATTGTTTCCCTGGGTTTAGTTTCTACTTACTCTGTTATGTTGCACTTGTTGCCCTGAAACTTCAATATTAGCTCTAGAGATTTAAACATGAGGCAAACAGCTGCTCTCCTCTGCTCAAGCAAGCTAGATCAAAATGCCTTCTCTTTCTCTCCTGCTTTTTTTTTTTTTTTTTTTTTCTTTCTTCTTAAACAAATTGCTGTAACTCAAGTATTTCTGGCAAAGTTGACGGGTTTAGGGCAACATTCTGCTCTGTGATCATCACTGCAGACTCCTCCAGTGCATACTCTTCTCGGTCGGTGCATGAGGAACACCAGAGCTTCCCCACGCTGACTACAGAAACTTTGCCTTGAGGATTTAAAAAAAATAAAAAAAGTCACAGTAACTTAGCTGCTATGTAGATGTGTACATGATTTAAATTTAAACATTAAACATTTAAACATTAACTTCTTTCACACTTCCGTTAAAAGAAAAAAAAAAAAAAGCAGCATGCATTCTTTGAGAGAAGAGATTTCTTTTATGGGAGGAGATTTTTGATACATAGTACTTTTTCTTTAGTGTTTTTTTAACATATTTGTTGCAAAGTGTGAACACAAAGGGACAAGCTGAAATAGGTATCTGGCAGGCTCTTCCCCAGCGAGTGCTGCTGAAAGCCACAAGTACTACTGCAGTTGTTAAAAATCTGTTATTTTGATGCAGAAAGGCAAGGAACTCCTCCAGCACTGGTCCGGCTCTACCCTGTCCTGCCCGGCCCCAGGCCGTACTTGAAAATAATCCTGGCAACAAAAGAGCCTTAAACATTAGAGGCAGCAAAAGTCCGTGGAAGTTCAAAATGGGATACGTCCTATTTAAAATGTAGAGAGCTACTAAATATGACAACCATCTGATGTATGAAAATTATTCACAACCAAAAACAGACAGTCTGGAAATAGCTGGGTTGACTTCATTTAGACAGAATTACCCAAATCTGTTTCTAATATACACAGTACACATAATAAATTTTTACAATATGACAAGGAAAACAAACTTAATAAAAGTTCCTGATCTTTTGTTACACAAGCAAGCTATAGCCATGATATGTTTATAATATTTTGCCCATGATATCACAGCTAAGTAACAAAAGCTAAGCAACACAAAAACCAGTTACTAGGTATGACTTCACCTCACGACTCCCGTAATGACATCGCTGCGCACATCGCCCCAGCGTACCTCCTTCCCCAACCTACAGCCGGCGCTCGACAAGTACTCGCCGTGTCGCTTTTGACTAATAGTTTCCTTTTCTCCTTCTCCCAGGCACCCTTTGACTCGGGAAGCTGCGGATCTCTATGACGAGAGTTTGGTTTTTTCCAACTACGCCAGGACTCATCTGAACGGTAAGAGATTTTTAGCCTGTTTCCTTCACTCCTGGTTATTTGACAAGTGCTTGAAAACCCTGTTATAAACAATCTCTGTAGGAAAACAGATGATGTCTTACGATCACAGAAGGTAATTTTTTCAAGAACCCAACTTTTTGAGCATTTCCCAGATGCACCGCGTCAATCTTCCTGCGTTTGACTATCTCAGCTGGTTTTCCAGCCCGGGCATTTCGCCAGGCGGGCCGGACTGCCCCTCATTGTCACTTCTGTTCGATGGCACTTGCGCCCACTGCTGTTATTCCAGGCTTCAGGAAATTTTCTAACCACTGGACAGGCTCCAGCGCTGCGCACTAATAAGTTGCAGATTGCAGCACTTCAAGTGTGTGTGTGCACGCGTGTGTCAGATCAGGGCCACGATTTGGGGGGGGAGGGGGGAACAGTAGTTCAAAAATGCTGCCTTCTCAAATTGACAGAAAAGTGACCCCTGCACTTCATCAGAAATTCCTGCAGACTGACAAAATAAAGGAGTTTGCTTTTATCACACACAGTAAGACTCATATGGAAAAATGGAAACACTACATCACTCGACCTTAGGTTGCCCCCTTTTCAACCACAGATGAATATTATGTATAAAAATTGTAAATCAATTTGAGATGTATTAAAGGAGATTCTTTTTCTGTATTAAAGGTAATACCTTTTAATATCTAGATTTATTCTGTAATGTCAAGTAAATGAGAAAGACTTAATTTCCATAACTGAATTTTGTTACTCTTAAGTCTATTTAGCATCTCTGCGTGGTGTTCACATAATTTCCTACACTTTGCTTGCATCAGGAAATAATGAGCAAGCATCACTTACCCAACACTGAGTCACAAATATTTGCCTACATTAACAGAGCATTAAAAGCCATTTTAAACAACTTAAGGGAATTGTGCTAGCCTTTGAAGTGTGATTCACTACTATGAGAAATTAAGAAACTTTTTGTCTTCTGAAGGCAAAAATCAGCTGCCGCAACCTCCTTGTAATATCATTAGGCCCTAGAGCAGACTCTCCTCTTACAGATCCCTACACAATAGATTTCTTTGCTTAATGAAACTACTTCTGAAATTTTCCTATGCTCAGTGTTGGGCACTTTGAAATTTCAATCTTTTCACATCCTTGAACTCTCATCAACATTTTTTTCCAGACTGTGTCAATAAAATTGATTACTTGCAGTTCTGAACTCTGTTCTGCACATGGAAATAAAACAATTTGTTTTAAAGTATTTTCTGAAGAAAGCAGAAGTTGGCAATCATATCTACAAGATCAAAAAAAAAAAANAAAAAAAAAAAAAAAAAAAAAGAAAAACAAGGGACAAGCCAACCAAGCAAGCCTTCCCCACAAAAAGCAAAATAAAAAGAACCCCCCCCCAGCAAACAAAAGAGAAGCAATGTCCTGATTTTATCACGACAGCAACGCGTGCTAAATTCCTGACATACACATCACCAACCTCACCGTTGTTCTCCTGATTGATATATCTCCCCGTCGGATATGAACGATCTTTTCGGATCATTAATATGTTCATTAATTTGTTATCAATTCTAGCTTGCTGTACTTAAACCGCTCCGTACCATGGCTCAAGCGTGCCTCGACAGCGCTGCTGTAATCACATACGTGAGGACCCCTGACTACCCGGTTGTTGAGATGCCTCATACCTACAACCGATCTGTTGCTTTTACAAGTTTAATCTCGGTATTAAGGAGCTGATTGTGGAACCATGTCGCTATAACATCTTCAACCCAGCTGTACATCATATAAACCGCTATAGGAGGGGGCACTCTCCCATGATTCCTAGCAGCAGCGCATACCTTTAACTCCCTAATCTGTAATACTACAAAATACCGCTCTCATTTCTTCCCAAGCACAAGTGGACTACCAGCAAGGGTCCAACAGTGTTATTCCTAATTACCTTTTTTTCACTCTTGATCCTGTGGCGCTCATAATTAGTTACCTGGGGCTGCAATCCAATTTGAAGTGATGACAAGAAAGTGATCCATGAAAAAGTAATAAGTTAAATCCAATTTCAGCCTTCCTCTAATTAAATGCACATGGAACTAATGACTCAAACCCTACCATTTCAGTGATAATGGTAATTAGCGAGGTGGGAGTCACTCTCTTTTTTCAACACTGTAGGTGTAAACCACAAGGTAAAATGGCAGGAGCACTCTTAATTACATGTGTCATTTTGTCAGCAATTTACACATTTCTGACCAGTCAGGAAGGTTTCATTTGTTTTCCCCTTCCCCAAGGTGGGTAACACACGGCCGGACTCGGACACAGCCACCCCCACGGCCCCGCTCCCAGCCTGGTCAGAAATTATGTTTATAAAAACCCCCTGTTCTCTAAATGCTTAATGTCAAAGCAGACAACCTGCTAGCAAATCTTACTCAGGGTGTTCTAACAAGACACAGGGCTGGAAAGGAGGCATCCTGGCTTCTACTTTCAGTTTTGCCCCTCAGGACTGACTTCTTTAGAACACGCAGATGCCGGACTCCCAAATACCCCGGCAGGAGCCACGCACCTCAACGCCACTGAAGGTCTGCAGCTCCCTGACCTTGGGCGAGTCACTTAATATCTCTCTGCCAGGGTTTACATGGCTATAAAATGAGAATAATCGTATTTGCTGACAGTACCTCACACTGCCAGCTCTCCCAATATATTGGTATATTCCTAGAAGCCACGTTTCTTTGGAATCATGTAATTACAGGACAATCAGAGACTTCTTTCAAGAAAAACAACTGCGTTCGTCACCTTTCGGCTCTGTCTGAAAAGCTGGAAAAACTGAATACTAAAGGCTTTGAAAAAAATATAAAAGGGCAGCAAAAAAAGGCCCACAGGTTCCACTGAAAAAAACCCTTAGTATCAAAATTTTCAAGCTGATCATGTAATTTTGAGGACCTGACTCAGATTTTGTTCTGTTTGTGGGGTAGATGATATTTGCACTTCACAGGCATACTCCAAGAACTGACTAACACCTATAATTGGGCTTAGGGATGAAAAATAAGAGAGCTATGGGTCCTTTGGTAGAAATCAGCAAAACTCAACTTTGCTTTATTTCCAAAGTCAAAAATAAAAAATGAAGGATTCAAGTGAAATTTTCATAGGAAAACTATTTAAACCCTGCAGAAGTGAAATCTTGACCCAACTGGAGCTGGTGGCAAAATTCCCGTTGCCTTGACTGAGGCCAAATTCAGATCAACTCCCACGTTTAAGAGCGAAACAGCGAGAAACTCATACAAATAAAATAAATACACTTGCAAATTTATTTCCCCTCCCAAATTGTCTGCTGCGACATAATTTCTCTACCAGTTGTTGAATTTATCACTGTGTAAAAAAGGTACACTACATGTAAAACCTGAGGCTACATAACCTGGTACTTGTGTGCTCCAAGCGAAACAGAGAATACCCTTCCCTTCACCTTTCAGTGTTTGTAACGTTGTCAAGCTAACAATTTCTCATTTCATAAAGAATAATAATAATTGCCCCCAACATCAAGCTACAGTGATTTTTTCCTCTTGCCCTCTTCTATTTCTCAAGATACTGGAAAGAAATATTAAGATAATATAGCATGCAAATTAAATTCTACAAAAGCCCAGCCAAAAGGCTGCTTTAAAAAGCAGCGGTATGCAAAGGCGAGGACAGCTCTGTCCTCTCAGCTTCCCCCAGTCTCACCCTGAAAATCTAAACCAAACCCAAATTCTTTTCTTGGCCGTGACTTAAAGGGAAGATTTACTTTCTGTTTTGTCAACCGAAAACAAAAGTTTCCATCTTAGTAATTTCATTATTTCTTCTCTCCAAACACACACAGGTTAACTATCATACAACAAATCTCATTTAATCACATAAAAAAGTCAAGTGATGGTTTTCAATTGCGAGATACTGACTTGGATGTCCTAAATCTGTTTTCAGTCCGGTATCCAACTTTCAGTTCAGTGCAACACACAACATTTATGTCTTCAAAAAAAAATTGTATTTTTAGTGTTGCCAAAACACACATGCACTTTTACTTTCTTGGGAGAAAAATGCGTCTCTTGATTTGTTTCCAATCTGTGTGCTCTTGCCAGCAACTAAAATGCTTGAAGAACCACAATGAATAATCGTTAAGAGCATCAGCAATTAAGGCTGCAAATTTTAATCAATACGTCTGTTAATACAAAGATATATTTATCTTGGCCAGGAAAAATGTGCACATTTTCAAAATCCTAAGCATACCTGGCCTGTTAAATTATTTGTTTCACAGACTCAAGGAAATCCAATGTCTATGGCAAATATATTATCAAACATGCTTTAGTCTTTTTTTCACTTCCAGTAATTTTTGTGGGGCTGATATTTTTTATATTCTTTTCCCAACTGCTGGTTACTAAATCCATTCCTTAACTTTCAGTTTTCTTTTGTTTGTGTCATCAGGCTGTGAAACCAGAGGCCACTGCCAAATATAAAGTACAGCAGTGTGAGATAGGCTCAAAATGTGAGTCATCGTGTATTTAGAGATTTATATTTTTTCAACTATCAGCAGAGCACATCTCCATTCCTGTGTCCACGTTCTTAGAAACTAAGTATCTCGAAATTTGCTAAAAGGTCTTCAGGTAGAGTTATCAAGGTCAAGAGACCCCAAAGACATTGCTGGAGCCCATTGTCATGTAAACGCTGTTGAAGGCACCGTGTCCCAGCACGGCCACAGGAGGCCGGCATGTATTTAAGTACCGTGGCTATTTGATCAGTGAATAAAGAAGGAATATAGGAAATTATCCACGAGGCGATAACAGATTAGCTACACAGCATACACTAGGTTAATTTTCCGCATCTGTTTGTGGCGGTGTGGTTTACGTGGCAAAGCCTGCCAGCCAGCATGAAAGCGCTGAGCCCGAGATGGAGGGAGCTCTACCAGCCCCGCGTGAGACCACACCAGCCTCCCCTCCCAGGGCGGGCAGGGCCATGGAGCATCTTATTAGGAGAACCAGCACCCTGGGGCGAACGGCATCCCTTCCCCCCCATTTCATGCAAATGCAGCTCCCCAGCACTCATGTTAGGGAGCTTTTCACCAAGCCTAGCAGAGATAAGCAATGCCTATGGTGTTCTTGTTATACACGAAGCCTGTTTGTCGGGAAAAAAAAAAAAAAAAAAAAAAAAGGTAACTGCTAACCACTGTAGCTATCGAATGAGACATCTATATTTATAAACTAAGTGCAAAGATGACTCCGTTCATTATTTAAGCAAACTTTTGAAAAACGGGTGCATTTCCACCGCCCTTGACATTTATTCTACGTACTGTCAGCAATGGGTATTGCCTTGTCAGTGCAGCACCATCCGACTTCATGGGGCGTGGGTGCTTGTGTGGGTACAGTTTTACTCAAAAATTCTACCCCCAGCACCACCATTTCCTTTCAGCAACAGATTTTCATTGCAGGGATGCACTCAGNAAAAGAAGACTGGGCAGTCATTTGAATCAGTGAGTGACAGGCTGGGCCAGCTCTCTGTATACATTAATAAATTAGAATTTTAATTGTGTCTCTGACTGCAGGAGCTGCTCCAGTACTTTAATACGTACCAACAATTGGCTATGTTATGGAATCCGCGATGTGGCCTTCACTGTTGACCTCTGCAACACAATTCCCAGTCTGACTACGGAAACTGTTTGGTTTGATCCTTTCAACTTATTTGAATCCTGACAAATAAGCTCACAGCTGAAAGGTCAACACAGTCATATTTCATCCTCTGGAGCTATTCTTAAGACATCTGCACAACAAAGCACTTCTTTTAGTACCTGACACTGGACCTAGCCAGCACAATCTCTCATTAAAAATGTCCCCAGTGGAAGAGTCTATTAAAAGGCATATGGATCAGCTATGGATTTACCAAATAAAATATTTTTGAAAGCATTAATGTAACGCTTTGGATTATGGCACTCTACACTGCCAATAAAACGTATATTTGCCCAATGACAAAATGCTTCATACTTTCCAAAAGAATAATAGCTCAGCTATAAAGCGCGAGGTGTTGTCCAGCAGCCTGAGCACAGGGGTGGGAGCCAGGAACTCATGAATCTTAATCCTACCTCTAAACCCAATTCCCTCTGTGATCCTAAGCAAGTCACTTAACCTGCTTCCCTCAGTTTCCCAGTCCAGAACTGGGATAATGCTACTTACTTATCAGACTTTCCTTCTGGGGATGTTTTGGAGATTAGTATTTGCAAAATGCTTTGAAGATGAAATCACTACAGGAAAGCTAGAAGTTGTCCACACTGGGCCAAGGGCTGCAGTTAATAGCTATTCCTCGCTCAGGCAAAACTCCCCTTGAAGTCCCCATCAGCTTTATTTGGGTAAGAATCGCAGGATGGGGTCCTCTCACTTTACTGTCAAGGCCTTTAGTGATGTTGGCTTTACCTTCCATATTCTACTACATATTTAAAGAGCCTAGGATCCGTGTTTTTGGAGGAAAATAATCTGAAGCACATATAAAAGGCAAGAGAAGCAGCAATGCTGTCAGGGAACTCATGGTGATAGTATATCAAACTAAAAAAAAAATTAGAAAGAGCAAAACAGACATGAGTTTGACAATGTGCTATGACAACAACCAGGAAAAAAAAAACCCGGAAAGAATTTGGGGCTACAGAGGCTGAAGCATCAGATATAGAAGAGCGAGATAAGATAAATGTCCCAGCTACAGGGCTTTGTGTGACTGCAGCTGAACTGCTGTATTCAGTAACTTATTATCAAAAATACAGTGACACGCTGCAATTGCAAAGAGAGCAATAGTAAAAGCAATAACCAGCTGCAAACCAGCAAAGTGGTCAAGGGTCTAGAAGTGCCAGTTTACGAAGTACATAAAGAACTAGATACATATAATTTGCCAAAACTGGCAAGTACATGTTAGTATCTCAGATGTTTGAGGAGTGTGAACACGAGGCAAGGCAAGGGACTGACTCAGTATTTATACAAGCAGTATTACTTGGAGCAAGAGGATGGAATTGAAGTGGAAAGTTCCTGAGCATGTGCTTTGTTATGGAAAACCATCCGAAGGAAAGTAATAGCAGTCCCACCACCACTTGGGATTTCTAACACTAGAATAGCAAAAAAAAAAAAAAAAAAAAAAAAAAAAAAAAAAAAAAAANAGAAAAAAAAAAAAAAAAGAAGAAGAAAAAAAAAGAAAATGTGATACATGACCTAATAGGTCTTTCTTGTCTTTAACTCCCGTGATTTATCCCGCAAGACTAGCAGAATGCACTCCAAAGCCACATATGTGTGCATACATCTTCTGTTTGGGAACGCTGTATTGGTTTTAGCTTTCTGAATTCATAACAGCACAAAGCCTGATAATATTTAATTTTATTTCTGAAGACGTCCATAAATCAGCAGACAATAAAAGGGGAAAAAACACACCAATGATATGATAGCCTAGTATTTCCCAATATCCTTGACATAGCAAATCAACGGTTTGAGTGAACACAGACTACAAACGGAACAGCAATCAAACAGAAATGTTAATGCAAATCTCCTATGCACACTGACACAGTAACAAAAGCTATTCCATTTTGTCACGATCCCACCCTACCAGATGCTAATAAAAGTACATGCTCACGATTTGTAAATACGCCACGGGTGGGATTTTCAAGAGCACCTAGCATCAGTCCTCACACCACTTACATCAGCCACAGCCGCTCTGTGGACTTTACTGGGAGGAAGCTCCTGAAGGTCCCATCCCAGCGTTCACAAGTAAGATGCGTTTATTCAGCTTTTACAAGCCCCAGCCCCCCATGAAGGCACACAGGCTCCCCTTACCTGAAGGGCTGGCTGTTTGTCATTCCTCTTCGGAGACTTTAATCCACTAACTTGTTGCTGCTGCTGCTGTTGCTGTTGCTGCTGCTGCTGCTGCTGCTGTTGCAGTAGAAGCTGCCGTGCCACCTGGAGAGCCTGTGAGGAAAGAGGTTTGAAAATTGAGTTTACGGCAGACAGGGTGTGGGGAACTACATGCACGGCATAGGGTCAAGGCACCCCTTGGTCATGGGGTACCGCTCCACTCCCGAAGCACCTCCACTGAGGAAAGCAGTGGCTTCCGCAAGAAAAAAAACCTCTGCACTTGCATGCGATGGGGTGATATCCCACTGCTGGATTTCCCATTTTGACTATGGAGAAAAACAGCAGCAGCTGATGTTCAGCTCCTGGGAGGGAACCTTGAGTAACTGCAGGAATCCTGGTGCTGAGCACCATTTTTATCCGCCGCCTGGAGCAGCTCATAGCCCTCCTTGCTACTGGGCAAGCTCATCTGCTAATTGCTTTCATGCTCCTCTTCTCCAGTGGGTCAGGCCAGGTTTACAGAAGAGGGCACTGTCTGCTCTCCTGAGCACCAGAGAAAGGCAGGGAAGTTTCTGGAAGGCTATGGCAGGAGGAGGAGGAGAGCCAGCCACAGGCGGAGCCGAGCCGAGTCCTGGAGGTACGGTGCTGAAGGCTGAGGAAGCTGCGAGGAGCTGGAGTGAATGCAATGAAAAGCAGGGACCGCCTCTCACCCCACCAAAATCACTAAGAGCTCGTGATGGACCAGCAGTGGGGACTTCGATGGGAGCTGGCAGAGCAGTGAACGGACGGTGCGGCCTTACGGGACGGAGGGGCAAGGGACATGATCCCAAGAGCACAAGCAGAGTTATCATGTGGTGGGGGATTATTGCTAAGTTTCATGCAAAGCGAGGGAAAAGAATCCCTGGACACTGGAGCCAGCTGCTCTGTGAGGTCCCATTTCTCCATCAGGTGGGGAAAGAGGAGACAAAACATGGGGGAAAGAAGGGCAAGGAGCAAGCCTCTGCCCTGGCTCCCTCCTGGCTTCCCAGCCAGGGGACCGCAAGGATGAACTCTGCAAGACCAGGCTGTGGCACAGCTGAGGCTCTGCTGGCAAGACCTGAGACTCTGCTGCTCCCAGAGGATTCACCAGCACCGGACTCGGGCCTTCTTGGTCTCCTTGGAGACGTTCAGTACATGTGTAGGTGGAAAAGTGGGAAGGCTGAAGACTTCATTAATGTAAAACAAGAAAAATAGTCCCTTTGCAAGATGCCTACACGGAAGGAGGGAAAAAGCCTTCCCCACTCCTACTGTGTATGCTCTCTGAGTGATTTAATTAATACCTATTTAATTAAGGAGTCAAGATACGCTTCGGGTTTCACTTGCTTCTCCAAGTTGCAAAGTGTTTCATCTCAGCACAGAACCGCCAGAAAAGGTTTGACACCAAGGACTGCAAACTCGGATCCACCCCCCCCCAGTAAAACCTTGTTATTTTGCAGCCTAGACCCATCTTTCTGCTTTTGAAGGGACACTGAGCAGCCCAGGGGACCGAAGAACCACTGCTGCCGGCCAGCACGCCAATGCAAGCGGGGAGGAAAGACCTTACCGTGCTCTGGCAACAAGCCCTCCTTTCAAATGCAGTAACAAGTCTTCACTGGATCAGAAAAACTCTTTAAGGGTGGATGCATTTCCAACAGAGCTTGGTGCGATGAAGGTAAAATCAGATTTTGCATTTCAAGCTGGTCGGAGCTCAGTGCACCCGTAGCATCACTAAAATGGTCCATGTCCCCAGGAGGGGTGCAAGGAGCTGCCGGGCATGGGCAGACACCAGGGCGGGCATGCATCTGTGCTCCCACACACACAACCACCCCCGCCGTCAGTTCAGCGTCAAGAACCAGAAGACCCTACAGCCTATCAATTAATGCAACGCAACAAAGGACACCTTTATGCACAAAGTGCTAAGTATGGTTAAAACAATGTTGTTTTTATTGAATTAGCTTATTTAGCTGTTAAAGCATCTTCAAGGGTGGGCAGAGGCAGCAGAAATAAAACCTACAAGACTTAAGGGGATGGGCAAAAAATACCTACTTAACAGGGGTGTTGTATGGCTTATTTAATTAATGAATACTTGTAAAGCACTCTGAGTTGCTCAGACAAGAAGCGCTATACAGTACAAGCGCAACATATTATTATATATTATTAAGACTGGCTCTGCAGAAGAATAATTCCAGGTAAATGTGTAATCAAATGATCATTTTAGTTCCCAGTAATTAGATTCAATAGGCCAAAAAAAACACAGAAGCCTTTCTTTAATCATACACTAAACAATCAGAACATCCCTAACCTTTCAAGCTACAGCCTTTTTGAATAAAACATCATCAACTTATAGATATTATTCCAAAAAGCACCAGTCACCATATGTGTTGTCTCTTTGAAATACAGTTGCTATAGCAGACCCTGCATGCATTTCATGTGATATGATCATATTCTATCCGTTCTGGCAGCTGAGAGGTTGCACAACTAAAATTGGCTGCCAGAAATTTTTGAAGATTCCCAGAACAAGTAGCCGTGCAAGAAATGTTTGCCTTCTACTCGAGCTGGCCACAAAGCTCTATGCAGCTCAGGAGCATGGCCACTGCCACCACGAGCCCTTACCACAGTCGACCCCAGCCCAATGAAGAGCTCTGCCCTGGGGGCCAGGCTCGCAGCGGCAAGGCTCTGACAGAGCAAAGCCAGAGCTCTGTCCCTGATCCAGTTCTGCCGGCACAGCACCCACATCCCCGCACACCCAACCTTGTGCAGGCTCTCCGCTCGAGGTGACATCTGGCACTTGTCCTGGTGCTAAGACCTGGTGGGACCAGCGATGGTGAGAGGGAGGGATCAGCACGGAGGCTGGAGCAGGGAGGGAAGGAAAGGATTAAAAAGAAAGCGAGTAACGAATGAGTTGGCTGGAAGGAGCATCACGGATACAAGGAGCCAGGATGGCCAGCAAAGGGAGAAACATGGAGGGGCAGGTGCGGGTGAGATGTCGGCAAGCTGACAGCTCAGGGGATTGCAGCTTGAAATGGCGTTTCCCATCTCTCTTCTCTCAAGATTTCACTCTTCCGCTTATAAATAACTGACAGCAATAAAAGCTAAGCATCAGATGATCTTGGGTTTAAGAAGTGGAAGGTTGTTTATAGCTCAGACCTGGTTCTTACTGAACATCTGCATCAAGTAGCTACTGTGTCCTTGGTGGTACGGTGAACCCAGGGACCCCAAGTCCCTCCACCTTTCTGCATTTCCCTGCTCAGCCTTTCCTCCCTCCCACCTCGGACCAAGCACCACCCCTGCCATTTCAAAGTCTCATCTGCACTCCTTACACACGACGGGATGTGTAGAAGAAAGATGGCTAGCTCAGCTGGGGAAGCACCAGCCCTCTTTCCTCTTCTACGTGAAGTATTTCAAGCCCATTTGGCGTGCCTTCGTGAAATTCATTTGCTGATGTCCGTTCAAGCCTGGCGGACACCTGCCCTCATTACACCGGCACATCCCATTTAATCCAAGCCGACAAGCACCGCGCCTCTACCCGCTTCTCTGGTTCCACGCAGCAACCGCTCCCGCACGGAGCCTATCGCTGGATGCCAGTGTGGGAGCCCTGCTGAGGCTGCCGATGCTGCACAGTGCTCAAGTGAGGATAGACAGGGAAATTAATTTGAGAGTGAAGTCAGTCCCACAACCTTCATCAGCACGGAGATTCGCAAGCAGGCCTGTACATTAATAAAGCTTCCTGTGGGAGTAGATGTTGCCTTTGATTTGCATGTGAATTCAATGCTAGTGAGAAGTGCCAGACTGTCAGACATGGAGACCAAAGTCTCTTATCTTTCCAAAAGCTTCTGTAGCAGTTTCCCCACATTTCCTTAATCATCTGCCTTGTCCTCAACTTACTGAACAGGCAATAGAGAGTAAAGCTGGACTCAGTTCAACTCCTGCTGCTGCCAAGTCCTGAAACAAGGGTGCCAGGACTGTTTACTGCTAGCCAACAGCTCTGCTAACGTTGCCCTCTCCTCACGAGCAGGTGCTCTGACATCTCCAAGCTCTTTTCACACATTCCTCCCCGGTGCCATAGTTACATCCTAAATCTCCACCACGTGCTTGCAATTCTGCAAGTGAACAGTTACCGGGGGCTCCCGCAAACGAGCTCGTGTTTGTGCATCCAGGCAACTGCTCTGGCAGGTGGAGACACCAAGAGCCCCTGAAAGCACAGAGGTGCTTCAGATATCTGGACCTGTGATGACCAGCAGCCATGTTACGTGCCACCTATCTGTGCTGCTCAAAGAGCCTGCAAGCCCAGACACGGCTGCTTGGGACAACCAGACCCAGATGCCAATCCTGGCCTCCAGCAGCTGATCACACAGCATCGGCAATCGCCCTCCTCTCTGCACCGAAATACAAACGCGAAATCTTCCCACGTACCGACGGATGAGAAAGAAAAGCATTCCCTAGCAAGCGCATCTTCTGAGCGTGACGGTTTTTGGTCACTATCAACAGGGATTTGAAAGGGCGATATCAGTAAAAGGCTCACTACCAACCGAGTCATCTTGATTCTGCTCAGTGCTACGCAGAAATGCCAAGATACAGTAAATGAACTCCCAAGCTATTTTCTTATCCATTAGGAAATCACCCACAGATGAGGAGATTTTCTGGCGTAAAACAGAGACCAGTAAAAAGGCAACTGAAACGCTGTACTTTAGAGACATTGCACAAATGGGATGATATTTGGGAGCCAACATTGGGTGACACCTAACCCAGGAAAAATTTTAACAGCACATTCACTGTGAGATGAATCAAACCCGTTTCATTCAAAGATGCCACAGAGTAAGTGGGAAGCCCCACTGAAAATCCCTCTCCCTGTGCTTAGGGAAATGGCAACCATTTAATGTTTCCCAACTAGTTAAGCACCGGGGGAGGGGAAATTACACATTTGAGATGACCAAGACAATTTTACTGCAAGATAGACAGAACGTGACTTGTTTGCCCAGCTGTTGTTTGCCCAGAACATCCGGCACTGTTATCACCCGAGTTACTGTTGTAATTCGACATTTTCACACAAGCAGCTCAATCTTTCGGTTTCACCATCCTCTTTGGGCAAGTTCTGCTCAAAGGGTAAAAATGTAGCCCTGTCTCTGACTTCATGTGGCTAGAAACTCCCGATTCAGGAAGGGGGCTGGGGAAGGGAAATACACTGGAAAAAGAGAGTAGAACTTTAAAAATAGAAATGCTGCTTAAATGCCATATACTTGCTTACAGTATTAGTACATAAGGAAAACAGTAACAGGATCCAGTCCTATGGAGCCTCTTGCTAACTTGTTCCACCGCTGCAGCCAGTACAACAAGGCAGCGACTCTCCCAACTGTTTTTCCATCAGCCTCTTTCTACTGAAGAAAAAGAGCTCAAGCTCCTCCCTTCCCATCTGCTCCAACCGATATTAATATCAATCAGCTATTAATGAAATATGAAGACCTACAGCTATAATGGGCCTGACGCTAATGCCAGGAGAAGTTTGTTTCCGCACCTGAGGTTTATCAGGTATGGAAAGACTGATCCAGGGAACTGCAGGACATATGGAAAGGTATGTACATTGGAGGGCGGGGAGACGAGCAAGAGACATGAGGATGCAAAAGAAACTGGCATCCTGTCTGGCTGCCAATTCCCAGGGCAGTTGTGCAGTAATCGGCTGTCTCCGAAATGGAGAAGCACGCACACAGAAGTTGCAAGAAGGGCACAAACCAAAATCCCATATGCTTTTACAGATTCCTAAGGATTCTGGGCCTTTCCAGGTGGACAAAGCTGCCCATCAGGAAAGCAACTTGAGAAAGGAAGAAGGAAGTGTTCCCAGAAATCAGAGATGGTCCCGCAGCCATCTGAAGTGTCCAGGCAGTAAATCTGGAAAGTTACTTGCCAGCCAACATCATCATCTGTCCATTATTTCAGTTACGGTCATTAAAAAGCAAAACACAGCACAACAAGCAGAGCGAGATGAGACAGAAAGTACTTTAAGGGCAAAATCTACCCTTGGAAAAAACATAATGCTACCCCAGTCCCAGACTCCAGAAGCGAGACCTTCTGTGTTGACCTCCGAGCAGTAACAGATAGCTGGATCCTTACATAGCTAAGACTGCTGCTAAGCTTGCCCCACCGTGTTTTAGGCGACGCATGGCTTTGCAGCATCAGGCATGCAGCTCTTCCACCATCTATTTTTCCCCGAGTTTCGCAATGGCTTTAGGCACTGAGGGACCGCCCAGTCAGCAGCTAAAGGGGCCTCTCTCAGCGGAGGCATGGCCCACCTCTCAGAAGGGCTTCTTGCTTCTATTTAGTCTCACAAGGCAAGTACCTTTGTTTCTCCCGGGTGGGACGAGGGGGGATTTAGACTCAGCCAGCAATCTCTCTTCTTTCTGAGCTCCCATCTGTCCTCACACCCCGCTCCACTCCACAGCTGCTCCCAGCAGAGCGGCAAGACGCAGCTCACAAGCTCGGAAGCCCGGATGCACCCAAGCTTCAGAGCTGCTTCATGTCTCTCCCACTCCTGCCTCCTCTATCTCCTCTCCTGCGACACCCTCTTCTCCTGGAGCAGCAGATGTAGAGGAGCGGTGGTAGGAGGCAGACACATTGGAGGGGAGCCCTGCTGCAGCTCTCCTCTGACAGGCTGAGGAGCCGTACAATGTGTGGAAACCGGCGAGGAGCAGAGCAGTATGTAAAAAGGAAAAAAAATAAAAAAGTAGTGCAAAGCGACAGCAGTGGGTAGTGCTGTTCCTCTGGGAGGAACAGAACAGGGGGAGGTGAGAAGAACCAACTAGAGAGAATAGGAAAGGAACCAAAATGAAGAGGAGGAATAAAATGTAGAAGATGCAAAAAAGAGAAGCAGATGTTCTTGCACCACTTATTCCCTCTGACAGTCGTACCCAGTTCGTTCATCTTCCTCCAGAACTGGGAAATGAGCTGCTACGTGCTCCCTCCCCGTTCCCACCATCCTGACCCAATGCACCACACAACAAAACGAGCCAAGGCCGAGAGCCCCAACACTGCTCCCAGCACCACAGCTGGGAAGCCTGGGGATACTACAGGCAGGACATGGGGCTCTGCTATGGGACACAGCTAGAATCCAACATAACTCAGAGAAGCAGCCCTGCTGTCCAGCTTCCTTGCCAGCCTTGGATTCCAATCATCCCCATCCCTACCTCATCCTCTATTTCCCTGTTTCATTAAATAATCCTCCTCCATCTACCCCGTACCTAACTCCACTCCACAGGTGCAGCAGAAGGATGCTGCGAGCCAGCGGAGATGCTGCCGGCTGCCAGTACCCAATGCCTCGCTCAGCTGCAGCTCCTCTGCAAGGCTGGCTCCATCCAAGGGGCTACCAGCCAGCTCATCAAAGAGGAGAGCTTCAACAACAATCCTTTACTCGAATAAAATGATCAGCTGGCCCTGAAGGCTTTGCTAAGATGCAGCAGACTGATCTAGCCAAGAGACTAATGGGTGATTCCCATGCTGGAAAAAGAGAAGGGACCTGGAGGTCCACATGTACAAACCCCAGCTCACATCCTGTCCCTGATGTGACGGGGGCAGGCTTGGAGCAAGGGAGCTGGCAACGTGCCTCACGCTGAAGCATCTCCTAGAATCATTCAGTCATAAGGAAAGAAGATGAGTCTTTATTTTTCTTCCAGCAGGCTTAGTTTCTTTCCTCTGGAATAGATCCTGGCTACCGGTTGAGGAGATCCCCTCCAGAAAAAGGCACTGGAAACAGAAACCCTTTCTTCCAACCCCACAGGGTGGAGTTGTCTGTGCCCCAGCACTGCTACGCTTCGTCCTCGTGGGTGCTGAGGTTACTTCTGCCGGCATGAGGACGAGCAGACTCGATGCCCCTGCCCTGCCACCCCGCAGCCCATCCCATGGCTGGCAAGGTCCCTGCCTGGTATCCCAGCTTTGCAGCAGCAAGGACCCAGCCCTGTGTAGGGGGACAACAGGGGTTTGCCTCCGAAACACCTGATTCTAATCTTGTAATTTATTCACGAATTCCACCAACCTGGGGGGAAAGGTGGTGGAGGTATTTTCTTCAAATACCCAGAGGCACAAGCGGGATGGAAGGGGGCAGGCAGCAAGAGGCAGCAGGGTAAGAGGTCACACTCAGCAAACACCAGAAACCTGCGAACCCCGAACCAGCCACACCAGTGACAACGGCTACAAAAATCCTGTTCTTGAGGCACAAACGAAATCCTCAGGCGGTTACACTGTACAAAACCCCTTCTGTCCCCTCTTTTAAAGAGTCACAGTTAAGACTCATCAAAGCCATTTAAAAAGCATCTGGCAAAAAGTTCCCAAACATTAGAAATGGCTCTCTTTATTTTGGCATGTCAAGATTCACAGCATGTAGCGGTCTGTACCAGCAAGAAAGGAGGGATGGGCCAACACATCCTGGTAAAATGAGAAAGGATACGAATCTTGGCTCCCCGCGCAAACTGAACCAGAACTGAACTATGTCTGAGTGATGAAAAAAATCTTATGGGATTTCCAGCTCGTTTCTGTAGGCTCGAGATCAGATCCTGAACTACTGTGTTTATCCAAAAGTGAACCAGACCTTTGAATATTTGGAGGACTATTCACTGCTGAGCCGTGGTTTTTTTGGATGTCAAAAGCATGGGAAGTTCTCATATTTTTTAATGGAGAAGGGGGATAAGGTGGGGGGGAGAAGGAAGAGTGCCTTTTTGTTGCTACAACATAAATAGTATATTGCATACAGCTGCTTGCGCGCTTCCCTGTGTGGTCAACAAAACAGGGAACATATTTTAAGCTTGTTTTCCAAAACACTGTATGACAAACTTGTACTCAGAAGCCCGTGAAATAAAGCCCCTGACTGTGGACATCTCACCACGCGCCATCGGACGCTCGCTGCCGTTGGGTGAATGAAGGAAGCAAAATGTTGGGACAGCCCAAAACATGGGAAATTAATGCTGCAAATCACATCTCTGCACTTCCAGCCTATGGCACAACCTAATTTAGAACAGCTTCTAAAAACCTTAGTTTTAAAAGATTCTGGTAAAGCAAAAATAGGCGAGGTTCAGATGGAGGCAACAAAAAATGATTAGAAGCCTCGACAGATACGAGGAAAGATTGATAAGGGTGGGAGTGTTTAGTTTAGCGAGAGATGAGTAAGAGGGGAGATGATAAAAGTACACAAATTGTGACGCGGCCTGAGAAGGTACATCTGGCACTATTTGCCATTTCTCATAACGCAAGAGAAAGGGGACACTGAATGAAGTCAGGAAGCAACAACAACCAAAAAAAAATTAAAGCAGATAAAGGGATTTTTTTTCTTTCTTTCTTAATACACAACTCGTAATTACTCTCTGGAACTTACTGTCACAAGATATCACCAGTGCCAAGAGCATGAGGAGGATGCAAAGAAAGGATTAGACACTTGCACAGATAGTAATGAGAGCATTTACAGCTACCTTTGGAAAGATAAAAATATAAATCAGGGTACAAATGTTTATGCTTCAGGGCACGAGCCAACCTTTAATCGCTGCAGGCTAGGAGGAAACTTCCCCCCATGGACAGGTCTTCTAACTGTCCTTCACAGGCCTCTGCCCAAGGACTACAGCCAGGGCTGCAGAGACCCCACGTCTGATGGGATGCAACCGCTCCTGCCCCTCTGCCTTCTCGGGTACCTCCATCCCACACCGCTGACCCCCAACCCCGTTTCCCCAGCCCACCCCGGGCCCCCTCAACCCTCGGGGAGCCGGCGGGCACAGGGTGGCCGGCCAGATCCCCCAGGCCCAGCCCCTGCTCACGTCACCTGGCCCCAAGCCGCTCATTTCCTCTTTCTTCTTCGCATCACATTTAAGTTTCAGGTCCTTATTTTGCCAGCCCTTCCTCTCCCTGGTATTTCGACTGCCTTTTTTTCCTCCCTCAGAATTAAACCCGCAGCTTCAGTCCCTGCCACCCACTTGGGTTCCCCACCGAGCACTGACCCCCTGGAGCCGGCAGGCGAAGCTTCCACCTCCTCCTCCCCGGACCCATCAGCGATGCGCATACTTGAATGCTACTTCAAGATGTCAGGCAATTTTTTTCTTTTTTTTGATCTGAAGCCGTTCCGTAGAGGGAACCTTCGTCCCTGAGGAGGAGGACGACCCTCCTGCCGATACGGCACCTGCGGGGCAGCGGCAGTCAGGCACTATTATGGACCGCAGAGCTCATCAACGCGCTGGAACTGACATGCGATTCGGGGAGACAAAGAGAGATTTTGAAAGCAAGTCAGTCTATTAAATTTATACCTACCTGCACAATGTGAAACAAACCACATCTCGGTTTCCTTTCATGTGCATGACAGTCTTAACTTGTTTCTTTTAATCCCATAAAAGCAGCTAAAGCATGCAACATGCTTCCCAGAGATGAGGCAAACCTGTATTTTACTTCCTGACAGTGATTTAGTTTATAGGGTTGGGGTTTTTTCAGGGAAGATAATGAGCATTGTCCTAAGCTGGTATTACAAAGGAAATACTACACGCTACATGCTAGACACCTGGCATTTAAAAAAGAATCACATAAATTGACACTGTCTGTAACGGACCAAATACAGCTGCAACCCCTCGTGCTGCACAGATACCAGTATCGGCGGTAAAAAGATCCCAGCAGCACTCTCCAAGGTTTTCTTCAGAAGTCAGCACTCTTCTACAAATTCAAAGTGCCTCTCATCTAACCAGTCGTACCCCAAGTAGGACTGGGGAGAGGACTGGGGATGTGCTGAGGCAGAAATGACTACGTAATAAATCCAGGAAATCCAAAGGGGTGAAGCAGTAATCCATGGAAACATTCCACACAAGAGGGGGTTTTAAGTGCCTTTAATTCCCAGCTGCAAACCCAATACGCTGCCAGAAGGCGGAGACCACTGAACACAAGGGGTTAATGGCCTTGCTAAAGAAAATGATACACATAATTTCCTTTTATCATAAAACAATACGTTTATTATTTTCTGTGTATCTGTTAAAGGGCACGGCCTTCTGAGTGGAAAACAAAACACAGTTTGGTCACATGTTTATTTGCTTCAGCTACTCCCTTTCCCTTCTGATAAATAATCAAACATGCCATCCAGAAAAAACAAAACCAGTGAGCTGGGAAATTTGATGGTCATCAAATAGACTAAGATACCAAGAAAAGCAGCCCACTGTTCCCACAGTGAGTTTTCTGCCCCACACCTACACTAACATCTGAGTAAATAACTTCAGTCACTCTTTCCATTTTCCCCATGCAATTACTCCTACTGTTAAACAAATTGTCCTTAAGGCAGTTGCAAACACCATTTTTTTTTTTCCTGCAAAGTACAACAACTTCTGAACATTAAAAAGCCAGACTAGCAATATATTTTAAAAATATGTTTGTTGTACTTGCGGTTTGGCTGAACACACAGCTTGATTTCTCTCTCTTGCTCACTCTCTTTTCTAGGAAGATGGGGGTTTACAGTGTAAGATTTTAAAGTGTATTTGGATCTTGGAGAGGCAGGAAAAGCCTCGAGGAGTATGGGTTTCTCCATAGGGCAGGCAGCATATTTTCCATTTTCTCTTGTTTCACACTACATGAGCACCCCGAATGCTTACCAAAAAAAAGTTGCCTACTATTTCAGTGGACTTTTGAGGGGGGAGAAACAACCGAGAAATATCAAGTAGTTTTTTAAGTCACTTGAACAGAGGGCGAAAAACCCAGCCTAGGTGTTGCAACATGGATTACCCAGAGGATCTACGCTATCTTCCAACAACCCCTGAAGACCATTCATACAACAATCATTAATACTGAAAAACTGCAAAGAAAATCCCTCACGTGAGAAGTTAACAACCATTACCCGGCGTGAGCACGCTTTCCCTTTCCTTTTGTAGTACCACAGGTCTAAACAATAGTGATATGAATGAGATAATAGCCATGCTTGTCTCAGCAGCCTGATTTTTATTAGCATGAAATCGGTACAAATATTAGCAAAGCTGGTTCGCAAGCGGTGCCAGAGCCACGATGCAAACAATTTGCAGAAAACAAAAAGCAACTCAGTGGGCTTGCACCTCTCTCTTTTGCTGCCCAGAACAGCAGCCACGTTTCCTTTTTTTGGAAGGTTTGTTGTTTTGTTCTAGGTTTCTTTTTCTTATTTTGCCACTTGTGCAAGTGCGAGGAGAAGCCACAGCACCTGGTGAGCAGCAGGGATGGTGACACAGAGCTGCTCCTGCTCCGGGGGGACATCGCAAGGCGACGGGTGCCCCAAGAGAGGTCTGAGTCCTGGCCACTGTTCTCCAAAGCCATGCCAGAAAACCCACCCGCATTGTCAACGCCGAAGTAAACAACCTGAACCAGCTTCTTTTGCTTTAAACCTAAGCAATTCCCCTCTCCTGTGCTGCCAAGCTGCCCGCGCAAGGCAGCAAGTTAAAAGTTCAGCCCTGCCTGCACGCTCCTTTCCTCCGAGCGCTCGCAGAGAAAATGAAGAGTTTAACAGAGTAAGCTCTTACTGTCTGCCTTTAGATTTCCGTCTTCGCGCTGGAGATGTGTTTCTGGCTGTTTCTGTGAAGCGGGGGCTGAAGAATGGTAAAAAGATGTTTGAATAAACAGGAAGTGCTGTGCAGCCGGAGCGCGGGCTGGAGGGAGACGGCGCTGGAGCACTGCCCTTCGCCGGCAGCCACCGGGTCTCTGCCTCCACAGTAGCAACCTCTGCTTTTACTAAATGACAAAGAAACCGCAAAGCATTCCTTCCCTAATTCTTCCTACGCGAAGTGGCAAGATCGGCTGGAGCTCGCAGGTAATCTCAAAGTTGGGTTTAGCGCTACACCAGGCGCAAAAATCTAGCCATTCAGCGTTATTAAATTCCCCGTCTGTAAGCTGAAACATGCAGAACTAATTATGTCCCCAGCTAGACCAAACAGCGGCAAAAAGCACACCTCACTTCTGCATCTAGGCAAATTCCTATTTGCACGTAAGTTCAGCCAAGCTGACCTTCCTCCCCTTTACAGTGCTGCAACTTGCTCTTAAAACCAGCTTGTGGGGCTGGCCGGGCTTCAGAGCTTTTCTCTCTAACTGCGTGAACCGAAATATAAACAACCACCCCAAAACTGCAACTTGTCTCGGGCACAGGACTTGCACCCAGCATCTCCGAAAGTGTGCGTTTAGCATTCGGGCAGATGCTTTCCCTTCTTCGTCATCTCCTTCCCCTCCCTAAAACAAACTACCTATTTAACTCAAGATGACTAACTAACCGTCTCCCCACCCAATTATCAAAGCCCTGTCTTCTGTCATATTGGTGACATGACACAGATATTGTCAAGAGAAAGTAAACTGGGGCTGGCACTTGAAGGCAGCTCGTGAAGAGATGAGCAGTCGAACAGCCATATTCAATAAAAAAAGAGGAACAGGATTCCTTCAGAAAATGTATTGCTGTTGTGGCAACGTGCTGCTACTGCTGAAGGGACTGATTTGTTATTTAGCATGTAGTCTTGGACTGTCTGTCATTCTGGGTGCTAATACTCTGCTAAAATAACTCATTGGGAGCTGTCAGTGGGATGTTTACATAGGCCCCCAATCTTTTCTTCATACAAGGAAATTTTTTTACTGGAATTCATCTTCTTTTGATCTCACATTCAAAGCAACAGCAGCTTGATAGACATGCAAGTCTGAAAGCAAATCCAGACGCTGAAGATAAACCGCCAGAGTATGACAGGCAGGAGCATCTAAAGCTTATAAAAATGAAGAGAACAGCATGTCGTCTGAGTATTACAATAGCAGAAATCAAGAGACATATTAGGTGGAACTGATCAGCCACAAAAACAGTTCAAAAGGCAGATCATAGAAACAGAAGACTAAGCTAGAAAAAAAAAATAAATTGGAAAGATCTGCTTTACAGAGGCATCACCTCCTTTCTGAGTACCACAGTGCTTCCGCTCCAGCATGTAAACTTACGGGGAAAAAAAAAAGAGGAGGGCTTGTGCCGCCTTCTACTAACTCAGCAGTTCTTACCTTCAACTCACCAATTAATTTGCCGAGTGTACGTTTCAATTACGTGTTACTCAAAGTGAAATAAGAATAGGACACCGTGCCGCTTGTGTCTAGCCCAGCCCTCCAAAACACCACAGGGATGGGGAATCCGTGCCTCTTCGTTAGGGAACAGGGGAATCGCATCCCCCCCGCCAAGGCGCAAGAGGGGCCCCAGCCTCAGCCCCTGCCACCATTTTGGCTTGTGCGTCTTTCAAAGGGCTGAGTCTTGGGATGCTCTTGAGCTCTGCCTCTCCCCTCGGTGCAGAAATATTAGTTCAGAATATAATTTTATTTAAATTGAATTATGTGTGCCATGGAGTTGGCAGATACGTACCAAAGACGGCACTTGCTGGGAAACAATTGCTGAAACTTTCTCTAGAAACCCATACATTTTTAATTTTTCTTCCCCAAATAAGCTTCTTATTCTAATTGAAGTCAGCAAATATAATGAAAAGTAATTCTCAAACAATTTTGTACTTAGAGCTGTTTGTTAACAAACACTGAACGAGCAGCAGTGTTAGGTTAAAGGGCAGCAGGATTCCACATTATAATTTAGCCTGCGGTTATTTCTGATTAAGAACACCCTCCGGGACAGCAAAGCAAGATCTTCTTTTGCAGCAGGCATAGCTTTTAAAATTAGCCTCTTCTGCATAATAAAACCAACAGAAAAACTGTGGATTTAAAACTGTATTAACCAATTTGAAGTGGTGCAATCAGTTTATGTCTCGCTTTCTGCAAAACACCATTCCCTGCCTTAGTCAAGTTACAAATGTAAAAATGCTTCCTGGATTCTGAAACTGTTGTAAGAAAGTCACCTTCTGTCATGCTTATGTAGCTATCTAATGTGCTAAAGGCTGATTATTTATCTTTAAACTGTACTAGTTTAATCTTTTAAGGTCACCACTAATCTGCTCCAACCTTTTAAAAAATAGCAGCTTTCAAGACTTACTGCTGGAATCACTAAACTCAACGCTGAATGTCACTGTAACGGATACATTAGCCAGAATGAGTGCAGTTTTACAATGTAAACACCAAATATAAATCCCCACCTAAATGAGAAGAAAAATACGATCTCCGTGCCAGGAGAAATGTCAGTAAATAAGACCAACCCCGTATTATTTCACACAAATATCATTCCAAATCATGTTGCTATTTCTCTCTCCCCCCCTCTCCCTTCCCAGTGCAAAACAGGCAAAACTTGGGTATAATTTAAAGGATCATTAGGTGCTTTTTCTTTCTCTCTTCCCTTTCCCAGCAGCAACTTTGCATGCCTGCTGCAAAGCCTCACGACCGCATTCGGAAGTCGTTCTAAATCCAAAAACCCCCTCGCAGGTTATCTGTGTTCGTGTGCTGCACAGTGGCCCTTCTATAGTCGTCTTTTTTCTTTTCCCCTAGACTTCTTCTGGACTTGAATGTCACAGTAGACCTTGAATGTGAAATGGCTTCAAGCTAATTGCTTTAATTGCTTGAAGATGTGCAGGCAGGTGAAACCCGATCCCCTTGGCCATTGTAGAGACCAGGAACAACACAGGAATGTTTACATAGTGGTTTGAGTTTAATAGACAGTAGAGCCGAGTTTCAGACAGCTAGCAAAAACACAGCTAATAGGTGACCTCTTAATGTAGTCCTCCTTTTTGAAAACAAAATACAATTTCTTTTTATACAAGGCAATGTCCCTAAATGCCAAGGTTATCTGCTTGACTTTTTGAGTGAGCATGCACTGCGTTGCACCTGACATTTATACCAGAAACTCTATCCTGAATGCATTTCCCTCTACCTTAAAACAAAAAGCACTTTATGTGTCAGTCACCTTACAAACAGATTAGAGCTGGATGGGGTTTCCTAGTAAAGTGAAGTCATTTTAATTTAAAATTGAGTGTTTTTCACCACTGTCATACTCCTTTTGCCCCGAAAACACATGGCAGGGGATGTAACCTGAAACGTTGCATCCCTCATCCCCTCACCCGGGCACTCCCACCCTCCTGGTGGGGACCAGCGCAAGCCTTTGCTGGGGTCTTCTGGAAAGCCAAAGTATGACTTTTAACGACTTTTACCGCTTTTCCAGAGCTTCCAGTACATTTGCTACACACTGTGAAGATACGGACTGGCTGAGATGTGCTTTTTCAAAGGCACAGCTTGGTTTCACACACGGCACAAATTCGGAATCTCTTCCTCGGGCAAAACTCCTCCTGACTAAGAATTGCAGCATTTGGGGTCACTGAGAATCAGGCTTGCTTTCCAAGAATGATGAGGTAGGTAAAACACACTTGAAAGCAGCCAAAGACTGGAGAGCAGGTATAGCACAAGTGTGGCAAACAAAGCAGAAAGAGGGATTTTGGCAGCAGCGGTAGCATAAAGGTATCTGCTCTAAGTCTAGTCCAAAAAACAAACACTGGAAACAGGCAATACCCAACACTCGCTTTCCTGGCACAGGTGCTTCGAGTTTTGTTGCCTATCTTAAAAATGGTTAAAACCGCTTTCATTGGGTGAACATTAGCAGGGAAACGACATGCATTGCCTCCCGGACAAATAGGAATAAAATCAACTAGCATTTATGTAGGAAGGAAGAAGGGAAGGCAACCTGAGGAACAAGACTGGGAAAAGGACAAATGAACAGGGGCAGAGGAAGGGAGGCCAAACCAATGTGTACTTAGTACCAGTGTGAACGGAAAACCAACCCCTAACCCCAGAGCCCTGCAAGTAAAGGGCATTTCCAGTCTGATCTTTGCAGTTCTGCTCAGAAAGTTTCAAATTCTCTAGCACCTTATGCTGAAACTACCACCCCGCCCTGGGCAGAAGCAAACAGAAGCAGGAAGAAGGCTGCTCCAGCCACTTCCAGATGCAACCGTGGTTCGCAGGAAGACAATAGACGCTGGTTGCTGTGCTCTACCTTGCCTGTTATTCCCAATCCTCAGAAGCAAATGAGTAACTCATCTTAAATAATACAGAACAAAGGGAACAATAGAAGCTAGAAAGCAAGCCGGGATACTTGGGAACATTCCTCTCACTGTTGACAGACAATCTCTCCGGCACACACGCATGCACTGAATTGTTGTCCTGTGTCCCCCCCGCATCACCTCCAAAAAGCTCAAATTCCAGCAACTGTGGGATTTTAANCCAAAAAAAAAAAAAAATTTCAGAATATGAACACGCACCCCCCAGTGTCAATTTAAAGATTTAGTATAAACTAGTTCAAGCCTGTGGGAGGAACACTAAGTGGAAAAAGTAAACAGGTCCCCCCAAGTAGCTCCCCTGGAAGTGGAACAGGCAGCCAGTGCCTGGTACCGCCGGCTGCCCCGCGCCTCAGGGAGGTCAGCCCAGCTATGCTAAACTGACAGGTTCAGTTTACAGCAGGCCAGCACTTTGTTTGGATATACTGGCCTTGCTCACCGCCAGCTTAACAACAGATGGCTAGAAAACTTTCATTATGTTGCAGAGAGCTGAACTGCAAACAATCGGGTAAAACTGTGAAAAGTTTAACTCTCTGCAAGCCGAGCGAGGAAGCGCTCGCCTCACCAGCCGCCTTCCCGCTCCCGCCCTGGGCATGTGCGCCTTTAAATTAATTAAAGCGGGATGGGATGATTAATCATACCTGCGCATGGTCCTGGGGATGCTTGTAAAAAAGAATCTGCGATTTGACAAGGTCATTTCAATAAAAGTAGCATTCCAGAAGAAAATGGACTTTGACGGATTGCAAAGCTGATTTTAAACCTTCCTCGAGCCTGTGGCTTCAGGAAAGTTACAGAAAGTTTCGGCAATAATCCCCCAGTCGGGGTTTATCGGGAGCTTTCTGAAAAAGTGTTCTTCCATCTCCAGAAGCAGAGCCTCCGTCCCTCAAATTCCCACTTCAAACTTTTGCACTTGACGGCAAGAGAAGGCCGCCAAATAATCTAACACAGAGATCTGAATATGATTTACCCAAATCTGTGTATAATTTAAATATTCATTAAATTGATTTGATTCATATGCACCCTAATATCTTTTAACGCTCTAAGGCAGGTTATAAATGCACCTTCCAAGGTTTAATTCAATTGACAATCTTATATACATCTCATCACTGGAAACGCATTATTTTATATTATTCAAGAAATGAACAAATCTGTTTTCCACAAATGTATTTTAAAAGCGACTCTTTCCTGTTATTGAAAGAAAATTGTGTTTATTACTCCTTTAGCATAGTGTAAACTCATAAACGTCAACAGAGAGTACAAGGAAAACTGTCAACTAAATATTGTTTCCTTCATGAGCTGCTCTTCCAAGTCAATTACGCCTTTCAACTTCTGGGGCATTGTATGATAAACTGGCAGTAAAAATCATTCACATTAATATACCATGGTGCCTTGCCTGCAAAAGGTAATTAAAGAAGTAAATGACTCATAAGAATAGACATATTAGCTGCAAAATGAAAGGCAACTGAGCTGCCACATGAAAATATGTACCATTAAGATACTGCATTTTCATATTCCTGTAATCAGCTTCAGTAGACTAATGCTTATTTAATCCAGTTCTCTGCTAAGTCCATCAACAACTGTTTTTTGCTGTTTTCTCCTTGACTGAACATTATGTGTGCAGGTTTGGAATAAATACCGCAATAAGATTTTTGCATAGTCAATTGAAGAACAGGTTTTTTATCTTTTAAAAACTATTTTTCTTTCCCACCAAGAGGAATACAGCAGAGACGGATATCAAGAAAACTCCTGTTTTCCGGGGTTCTTTCAGTGCCAATACGCTTTGAGTGAAATACATACCTTGTTCCAGTGTGCACCATTTTGATTCGTGAAACTATTAGCAGGAAGAACAAGCCTAACGACTCCATCTTCCAACTTTCCCATCCTTCACATAGGAAATGCTTTGCCTTGTTAATGTGGGTTTTCATTGGGGTTGGAAAAATCAAGACTGATTTTCTCTTTCTCCAATCTTTGAGGCAAGGTGTGGCAAGGAGAGGAGCAGGCACTGCTGGGTTCGTGGAGGAGATGGAGACGCAGGCTGGGGAGCCCGATGGGCATCGCCCTCAAACGATGCACGTACCAACGACCTGCCCTCCCCAGCCCTGACTTTTGGAAAGCTTCAGATGACAAAAGACCCAAACTCCAAACCCACGGACACCGTCCCTGCATCCCACCCTGGCAGCAGGACCACCAAACTCAGTGCCAACATGCTCCTGACTTTGGGGGACAGCCTTCACCGGGAGCTCGCCCTGCCTTCATCAGGTGATGCGTGGTGCACATCTCGGACCACACCAGCTCTGTGACCATCGTATAAATCCAAGCCTTTTGGTAAAGGGTGTTGGGTTTAACTTCCCAAGTCTGTCCTCCTGCCAAGGGGATGGCAAAATTCAGAGAATAAAGTACCCTTGCCTCCATCCTCCAAAATAACACCCTGAAAAATACTCAAACATTTATAACTCATCATCCTCTTTGTGAGCAGTAATTAAAATATTCTTTTAATCACAGTAATAGCTCTGTAAGACCAAGATCCAAACTGGTTTTGACTGCACAGCTACCACAATTATTTTCTAAAGTATGGGGTGGAGTTAACTCCAGTATCTCAGCTATCACTATGGTGCGACTGTTGACAAATGCTGACTTTTCTAAACGGCAGATGCTGTGTGTGTACCATCCATCCTTTATTTATTGTGCCCGACAGAGGTTTATCCTTGCAAACAGAGATCTTTCAACAAAAATCTGAACACAATGCTTTGGAACCTGCATTAAATGTTGCTTATTTATCACTATCAGTATGAAATAGTGTAAGACTTAAAATGTAGGATCAATCATTATTTAAACCGTATTATTGCTTCTCCATTTGAGCAGACATCACTTTGTACCCACAATTAATGAGCTCTAGTCCTTTTTCTAATTAAGGAACAAAGGTTCTTGTGTGTGGAGCGTAGAGTGACACTGTCTAGAGAACACACATTTAAATACAAGAGAATCCTTCTAATTACCTTAAAATAGGATTTTTAATATCCAGGAACACAATAGGATCAAGAAATTAGAGCATTTCCAACAGCATTTACAAATAAGTCATTACAAAACACTGTTAAAAGGTAATAATGCATTCCTAAAAATAACGGGACCTTATAGAGACTAGTGCCTAACACTTCCATATTTATGTAATTAACCTTTGAGCACTGATACAGGGAAAATGCAATACAGAAATTATTTTATGTATGTGTATACGTAGAGACAAATGTGAAAAAAATGAGAAGTCAGCTAATAGAGCATAAAATACTTTAGGCTCGTGCAGATTAGGATCCAAACACGTAATTAAGAAAGTCAGAAAGGTAACCTCGCTTTATCCAGTAATTAGGGCTGTTAGAAATAGGATACTGTCTCTTAAAAGTGTTACAAATATACCGCACTACTAAATAACCTGCACTGCTGGGAAAGTATACTTGCTATCAAGGGCAAAGCTGCTATACACTGAGGTAACAGTAAATGACAGACTGTTGTTCAAGTCCATTAGCTGCTATGTGATAGGAGCACATTCACTAGCACACGACCTGTGAAAAATCTCAGATCTCTTTAAATCTTTGAATTGGATTGCTGCATTAATTCTTAAGAACTGCAATCCTTCAACCAAGTCAAATTACCCTCATTAACAGGGGAAAAACTGCCTCTGCAATAAGTTAAAAAAAAAAAGGGTATTTATTACCTATAATCACTTTCACGTACTTCACCTGGAAGCGTGACAAACTGGGACAACAACTTCAGAGGCTGGCACCAGTTCAGCTGCTGGTGGGGACGGGATGGAGGGGACGCGTGCGCCGTGCACGCGTAGCCGTCTGTGCATGTGTGTGCACGTTCCTGTGCTGACATTCAGCATAAATAAATGTTCTTCTTGGGGGAAAAACCTCAATGAATGTTCTAAGAAAAGAAAAATCACTAAGAATAAGCACAGGCACTGAAGCGATCTGTGTGTGTGCCACTGAAATAACCGCAAAAGAGGAGGGGAAATTCTTCAGTTATTCAAGGCCTGATTAGAACACTACTTCATAATTAGGCATGTTACAAGTATTGTCATCAACCAGAAAATTCATGTACTAACTAAAAGGTCTCAGAAGCTGGCTCAAGCCTTCTATTCATTAACAACATCTGCTATTAATGTTTAACCCTCATAAACATGCACAAAACGTTCAGCATTCAACAAAGATTAAAAATAAACATTTTGTTGTTCTATTTTATCCACGTGGCAATCCGTGTGGTTCTGCGAATATCAAGAATCACTAAAACGTCCATAGAGATAACAGACAAATATTTGGTCTTTGTTGGAAAGAAGATATTTCTTTCTCCAGTCACTGCTTCTCCGCACTTCAGATGTTACAGCTTCTGAGCTAGGCCAGTGCAGCACAATAAACAGCAACACAGACATACACATATACATACACCTATATGATGGTATGAATCATTTATTTTAAAGGTGAAACTCCCTGGAACGATTTTCAGGCCGAGTGTTTCAAAGGACCCTCTGTTTAAATTTTTTCTAATTTAAAAATGAGCGTTCTGGGACGAAAGATTCACTGCGAAACGGGGAGCTGAGTAAGTCCGGGATCCAGAAATGAGAAACAGAGCGTTTCATCTTCGTTCTACTGCTGCGAGTCCAGATGAGAGCCCTGATCTCACAGTCGGATCCTAACGGGAAGATCTTTGGAAGAGCCTTTGGAAAGACTCGTTTCCACCACTGTGGTTTTAATGTAAGCGTAGCAATCTACTTGTGCAGGCTCATTTACAGCGCGGAGACAGAGCTAAGTGGTGAGCTAATGTGACCCTCTAATGACTCCTGGAAACGCATCAGGACATCCTCGGACCCGTCCCTCTTCCCGCAGACGGGTGTCAGGAGCACACGTCCCTGCCTGTCCCCACCTCGGCTCACACGGGCAGCCCTGGGCACTGGAATACCGGGCAGGCAGGTCCCACAGCTCCCTGCCCGCTTCCCTCCTGCCCGCACACACGCGCGCCGACCCTGCCGCCGTCTGCGCGAGCTGACCCCCAAGTCTCCGCCGAGCCCGTGGTACCAGCGTCAGGCGGGCGAAGCTCCAGCCTGTACTCATCTGGCCGTAATATCTTTCATTTGCAGTAACGCCAAAATACAAACCAAGCCACAAAAGTAATGAAAAATACAGCTCTTTTTGTCTTCAAACATGACATTCATGGCGGATTCACTGTCTGCATGTTGCAGCACGCTCTATTCTTAGCACCGTGCCTTTTAAAGTTAGGCCCATTATTTTCTACGGTGTATCAAGATCAGTATGTATAACATATGCCATATTGTTGACACTTCCCTGGATGTACTGCATGCCATATGCCTAAAGCACTAAAAGGGGTGATGAACAGAGTGGCAATACTGAAAGGAGAACAAGATACACTGAGCATGTTGAATGAATTCAGTTATATAATTCAGCCAATAAGGGTTTCCATACATTTAACAATCTCTTTTTTTTTTTTCGCCCCCCTTTTTCTTTTGCCTCCCTCGTATAAAAATGAATTTAACAACCTTCCACTGTGAAAAGTTAACACGCTGGACACGTATTCAAAGCAAACATTTAATCACAGTGGGCGCACCAGGTCTAAAAAGTATACATGTAAAGATAGATCATATCTAATCACACCAATAAAACAAACAAAAAAGGACAATTCATACATTTTAGCAATAAACTAAAAAAATAAAACACACAGTTCTGCTCCTGCTTCTACTTGTCCTTTATTTTACCTTTCATAAATCTATAGCCCAAGTCCAATTCCTAGAACTAGCGAAGATGTCATCTTGCCCATCTTTAAAGGTTTATTTACTAGTTTCCTCACCAAGAATTATTATTTGAAGAACCCAGAAACTAATGCTCTCTTACACTACAGTATTTTTGTCCAAACCTTCTGGAACGGATTATAAAATTGAAATGTAAGAAGGAACACAGCCGAGCTATATTTATAACAAGAACACTGCTCTTCAGCGTCTGATACATACACATGTGTATCCTCATTTCAATGCCATCCCTCTGCACACTCTAATGGGTACACTAGCTGCATACTCGTCATTAAAAAAAAAAAAGACAGAGAGGGGAAAAAAAAAGGAACTGACTCATCACCGAGAACAGTTTTGACAGTACTTGCACGCACAGCCCTGGCAGAAAGGTTCAAGCTATTCGGTTCACCACTTGCAACCAGCTACAAACGACACACCTTGGACTGAATGAACAGTTGGGAAAACCAAAACCATGCAAACTCTTGGCACGGGTACAGGCTGATGAACCCAGGTCTAATCTGCAAGTTTAGTCCTTGGAGCTATGTGCTACCTGGAGGAAGGAAAAGATCAGGGATGTCTGGAAAGCAGGCATCGCTGCAGGAAACTCCCACCGAGTTTCCGCTGCCGAGACGCTGAAGGGGTCCCTGGGAAAAAGGAAAAGCATTGCAGAAACGCCCAGCATGCACACAGGGCACTCTCGGGGGGGCATCCCGCCTGGCACCGAGCGCACGGGGATGCGTGGGGAAGCAGGTTGCTCTCCTGGTGCACGGGGAGCACAGCCGTTCCTCACGGGGATGCTGCTAATGCTCTGGAGCTAATGATGCCACGCAAAGCTAAAGCTTCCCCGTCCTCTGTCGTTAGTGCCACCATACACCCACAGGCAATGATCAATGGATCAAAGCGGCTATGAGAAGATAAGGAGAATCCATTTTAATTTCAAAACATGAAAACTCCGGCACAAGAGATCACTAAAGAAGATCAGTTCTGTTATGTTTCAGTGGTGTGTTGAAGGGGAATGCTGCATTTTAAATCTACACGCACATAGGTATTTATTTGAGTAAGCAACACCATTAGCAGCATAAAACAACATAAGGGGAACATGGGACTTTTGTTAAAGTGGAAGGCAGAATCCTCTTCGTGAAAAACATCAAAGAAAAAGAACACATGCTGATGTTTAAAAGCAGCCTATGTCTAATATAGAACATCAAGACTTTTAAACAGAACACAAACCAACAACCCCCCTGCCCTTGCTTCATGATATTTTCCTTAGAAACAAACCTAGCACTTACCGCTGACCAGAAATTAGCCATCACTGACAGTTTAAAGCATTGGTTGTATAATCCCCTAGTGAGTACTCAGATAAAAACTTGTATACACAAATTTCACACTGTCAAAATTAGGAAAAGTAGAAGTTTTGTGAGTAGGAACACTTGCACTTCATCAGTATTAGGCCAGAAGGTAAAGGGGGGCCTATGTCCCAAAAAATTGGAAAGGGAATGGGTTTGGAGGAGCGTGCCAGTGCCTGCTCCCATCACGCCCTGAACTTTCATTGAGGGAAAACAAAGCAAAGCAAAGCAAAGCAAAGCAAAACAAAAAAGCTTCATCTTGCAAAAGCCACTACCGTACAGCTATTTGCAGAGGGAGCTGGTGAACAGGCACCACCTCCTGTCAGCATCCCTGGGTTTGTGCTTTTAGTACATTACGCTCGGCAATGCAACGTCGAGTAACGGAGCAAAAAACCCCTTTACCTTCTGCTCTCTATCTCGGGGCTGGTCCAAGCAGGGTATAGCCAAACTTTCTACTAGCTGTTGGCGATGTTAGTTTGATGGACTTCATCCAGTTCCTTGTGGACTACTGTCCATATTAGGAAAAAATCCCCACTTGACACTGGCACTGGGATCCAGCCCTATCCACAGACACCAGCAGCATTACAGATGTTTCCTCGGAAGCCAGGTTGAGACATAAGGACTGCAGCCACGCCAATGGGCCCATGATCCTTCATAATTAGTTTCATATAAGGCAAGAAACAATCCCACCAGGGCTAATTAAAACATCTCTTGTGTTTGCACTGTAAAAAAACTCACACAACACCACACAGGCAACAAAAACAAAAGTAAAAAAAATCCCCTAACCCACCCTGTGGTGAACTTTGTTTCCTTTTTCGAGCGGTGCTGGTGACGTTCACAGGAGAGCTCAGAAGGGTAAAAGGGCATCACTAACATGGCAGCTATTTAATTCCACCAGGCAGAACCCCGAGACCTGTAACGAGTGTCTGCTTCCTACCCATCAGGCCATTAATCACCGAGACTCCTAAAACGTTCAATTCACGTGCCCACTCACAGAACTCGTGAGATGCCTGATAGTCATATGTCATTTGAGACGGGAACAAAACTGTAGTCTTCTCTGAACTGATGTAGCTCCTATTACGAAGAGACTCTCTCCCTTGGGAGCAACAAGAAGAGAGAAATGAAGGAGAGCTGACTCAAAGCTCTGCCTCGCAAAGACACATAATTGATGCAGAAGGGGAAGAGAGTTATAAGGAATCTGCCACTGCCCTTATTGTGCCAATAATCTGGGGAACTGGTGAAAGGATTTTCAAAGTGGTGAAAAACTTCTTCAAGTCTTACCAGATGCACCCTAGACAGGCGGGCTGCCCACCAGCAAAGACTGCCTTCTTCCCTGGACAACAGCTTGGCAAAAGCAAAGGAGGTTTTTGCCATCTTAAAATCAGACCATTTCTACTAGTGATTAACTTCACTCTACTTGGGACCCTTTGAGCTGCTAGAGGTGCGTGCTCACCAATTCTTTGCTCCCCTTGATACCCATTGCTTCAAAATCTCGATGCTTAACTGCTGATGTTCTTAAAAGCCTGGGGGCTACCCACCTGGGAGACAACCCCAGCTCGTCACCATTGCACAGCACCCATGAGTCCAAGCACAAATGCATGGGGGTCCCAGGGAGACCCAGGCTCCATCTTGCTTGGGGCATGGCAGCGGTGAACCAGCGGGAAACTGACCCCCCGCCCCTGCACACCACCTCCCCAGACTGGGCTGAAAACATGATACATATATATGTATATATATATATATATATAGATAGATAGATAGATAGATAGATATCTATATCTCGTTTGACAGTGCCATTTCCTGGAAATGACAGCTGAAAACAAGAGTACAAACAAGGGAAATACATACTTTGCCAGCTTAAAAAAAAAAAATGGTCGTATTGCTCTGCATTTGGTGGAAAATTAAGAATAAACAAGCCATCGTTTATCTTGCTCTCTTGCTTCTTCTTACTGCTTTTCTTCATTTAATTACTGCTCTATCAGGTAAACTAATAGATAAAACAGACAAAAATATAAAAACCTAAAAGCACCTCAGCAATTGTTTTACATCCTCATTAGTTTTCCTGGAAATAGTCTATGCCTCAACAGAAACGTTATCCACATTCATTCTTTTTTCCCCCTACGAAATGCAGCAACATTTTTTTCCTCAAACTAGACAGTGAAACTAAGTTTCAGGCAGCCTGGCATATTCACTGCCACTCGATACTTTATCTTGCTCACTGGCACCTTTTGATCTCTGAGGCTTTGGAAACACTAAGCTGAACTGATCTCCTGCTGTAATTCATAATTACCAATTCACAGCATTTTTCAACACTCAGTAGATGCCAGCCTGCTGCTTAGGAGTTAGCATACAATTGAAAAATGTTGAAATTTGTTAGCCAATTGAGATTTTTTCTAAATTTTCCCCATTCCTCCCGAGTGCTATAAAAATCATATTGAGCTGCTGCTGTTAACCAGAGCGCCAACTTGGATGTTTGGTGCTGCACAGAGCAAAGAGGAGGCAGAGGGGCTGCTTTCAAAGGGTTTACAACGTTGAAAAGGGGTTTACGATACATAAACAGCCCTTTTCAGGTTCAAAAATCCTCTTTTCCCATTCAGCATCACCATTATCCCTATTGGTTTCATACGCCTGCAGCTGCTCCCCAGCAGGCAGATACAAAATGCAGCTCTACAGGCGATAGCCATGCTCAGCCCTCGTCCCTCGGCACGAACTTGTCACTGCGACGATCTCGCTCCAACGCAGGAGAAATGCAAACAGCCACTGCGGGCCACAACTCGGTCCCAGCCCAAACTGCAGCCCACAGAGGGGGCAAAGCTGGCGGTGGCTAACAGGGTCGTCCCGGCAGCCACCTTTGTACCCAGAACACAATCTTGGCTATTGTTCTACAGTCATGAAAAATTAAGCTGGATGGTTAAAATTTCCCACTCCAAGTTTTGGTATGAGGCCCCCTAGTATATTTTGCTCTTGTGGCTTACCTGTGGGACCTTGAGCAAAGGAAGTCCATGCTGGGAGTGAATGTAAAAATACGGGACCGTGCAGGCTGGAGAGAAAGTCTTAACCAGAAGCGTTTGAATTAAAATAAGTGTTTCACCTGAGGCTTGATCCTTCATTAAGCTTGTGCCCCAAGTTCGCTTGCAAATGACTAGCAATACACACCCCCTCTGAAACGATCTTAAAAGTCCTTCAATGAAACCAAAGAGCCTTTTCTCCACCACCTGGATGTTATAGATGGGGCTACTAAAGCACAGACATAAGAAGAGTTCAACGCTGGAGAGAATACTCATGAACTACACCCAAGGAGTTCTGAACATTTAAAAGTAGAATTAGATGCAAGAAACCTTTTCTCTGGTTGCTTACTAAGCATAGCTAAGCTCAAACACTTTCAGGTCATCTTGTCCAGCTAATCAGTGGATTTACAAATTGGTAAATCCTCGTACTCAATTTTTGGTGCTGAAAACAAAACAAAAAATGTTCCCTTTAATCTTTAAACATCCTTTAGACACCTCTATGGAAACATTTCAGTATTTCCCTGTTGGGCAGGGAAGCATGCCAAAATACCAACATCCCACCGGCTACAGCCTGGCTGTGCTGCAGGTTCTGCACTCAAGTCCTCCAAACCATCACGTCCAAAGAGCGACAGGTCTCACACCAAAATGCCAGCCCAAAATACTACCCAGACTTTCGAAAAGTTCGGGTCCAGATCCACATCCACGTTTTGTATCTCAGGTTTATATCTAAACCAAATATAAAGATTCTCTTGACTTCTTCCAAAGAATAGTCTTTTAAGACATAAGACTCAAGAACCAATAAAAAAGGTAATTTAACAATATCTCTAGTGTGTCACCCATCATTTAAAGGGCCTTGAGGCTGCTGCATTCCCACTACAGTACAGTAGCTTTCCCACCCTGCTGGTTTTCAATTGACACCCTCTGTGTTGGTATTTTTTTCCAACTTAAGCCTGATGGCATTTTTTAAACTTCCCCTCACAGCTGATGTCCTCCGCTCGTGCCACTGCTGGGTCCCAGCAGCACTGCTGTGGGCAGGACCAGGGCAGGGCATGGCATGGCTCTGCTGAAGCCCACAGTGGTGGGGCAAGGGGTCTTCTCCCCCGTATCACCCACAGTACAAGGTTCAGGAGAAGGGAGAAACTTAAATTTAGATGGAGGAAGCCAAAAGGAGGGAAAAGGAAAAAAAAAAAAAAAAAAAAAAAAAAAAAGAAGCTGTTGATCAGGATCCCATAGCAATAACTAACCTCACCCACTTGCCAGGACACCCACCGCTTGCTGACTAATCTGAGTTTTTCTTGCAAAAAAGGCAACAAGAATGACCCCTGGGGTCATTTTGCCTGTCTAGGCCTGAAGACTGCTTGGAAGACAAGAGTAACCAAGATGGGGGAAACACTCCATCCTCATTTGGCGTAAGCGGGATTGTCATCGATTCCTTCAGATTTTCAGAAATTTGGGGCACAGCCCAAAAGGCCACGAACTGCTCGCAGATGGACCTGCAGCAGTGAGGGTGCCCTCCAGCATGCCAGCCGACACCACCACGGCCTCCCACCCCGCTGCCGCCGCGCTCGGTGGCAAGCATGGGATGAGCACATCTGCTCCCGAACGGCTACAACCTCTAACAATTTCTGCACGGTCCATTACTCAATCAAACGCAACCGTCCCGGCCCCCCACCTGGGCTTCCGATGCAAAACTGCAATGGGTGTTATTAACAGAACAGAGTGGCGGGGAGGAAACGGGTGGAAGACCACCTCTTAAAATACACTTACCTACTACAAGTGAAATCAATAGTCATAAAAAATAAACTCGTTCAAAAAGTTTTCCTTTGCAAATACCTATAGCATACCCTACCACCAGCGTCAGCAGTAAGTTTTCAAATGGATAACTGCTAAATGAATATATCTGCTAAAGAAATCATTTCTTTTGTGCACTCCAATGTTATGTGTTTAGCAGGCTTCGATACTTCAATGAAAAATTGAGGTGGCAATGATTTGCAGACTAAATTAATGTTAAATACTTCAAAGAACTGGACAAACAAGTCAGCAGCAAAAATTTTATGGGTTCACTTCCTTCAAGGGAACTTAAAGAGCCAGCATTTTATTGCTGTGAATTCTAGTCACTCCTTTTACCCCTCAGCATCTGTTTGAAATATGTAGTAGACAATTGCTTTTTTGGCTCTGACTCAGGTGGTTGAAATACAGGACAAACAGACTACTGTATATAAGCTTTCCTCCAGCAATGAAAATTTTTATTAACTCTCTTGCATAGCAAACTCAGCTGCCTAGCTTCCAATCCCTATAGAATCATCAAGGAATGTGGCTAGTTATTAATTCTGGTGGTCAAGCACAGGTTGGATATGCTGAGATTTGTCTGCAGTATGTAACCTCACATTTGGAGAAAAAAAAAAAAAAGAGGAAAAAAAGCTACAGAGGAAAAGAAAAAAATAAATGAGTTCTGTTTAGTTCATCATTCATATGTGTAAAATTCCAACTTAAATACTAGCTCTGTACATAAATATGTCAGCCTTGTCAAACGCTCCAGCCAAAGAAAACATGGCCCATGGTGGAGTGGTTCAGAATTACCCTCAGAGCCATGAACCTGCCCCACCTTCTGTAGCTGTGTCAAATTCAGGAGTTTTCTCACATCGGTGCTTCAGAAAAACAACCTACAAATGCTGCCTAAAAATTATCCTTCTCACCCCACCCAGCTGAAGGACCAGGGAAAAGAGAAGAACGAGGACAAAGGTACATAAAGCAAAAAGGAACGTCCTTGATCCCCAGGAGACTTAACTTTATTTGAAAGGATCCTGGCCACCTGTAACTCCGACATTAATTGCCCCTGCATCCTCAACACTACCTGTGTAGTGGTGACCACTTTCGCAAAGCTTTTCATCACTGAGAAGCGACGTGAGATGGTTTCCAGCATTTAACGTTGAGTAAAACACCCTCTTTATGTTGTGGTTATGGGCTAATTTGAACCAACCTTTGGCTCTTGTGGTGTATTACAGGTTGCTTTTAGACTTCTGTTGTGTTTCCGGTGTCATAAATACCTAATAGCAGTGGGTCAACATTTAAAAATAAACACTTGCTGTATATTTTCTACACAAAACAACTCCAACTGTCTTAAATCCCACTGCTCTGCAGATACCAGGGGTTTTTTTTTTATTTTTTAATGGTTACTTAACCCACAGATTATTAAACAGCTGGACTTTACTTAAAGCTCCCCTTGAGTTTTGCTGTATTTTTAGAGAAACAAGGCAACAGTCTACAGCTAGCTGTCTATTTGCTCAAGCTAATTTCCGCACCAACAAATTTAATAGTTTAAATGAGTCTGTTCCACCAGTGCCATAAATCAGAGAACTTGACTGCAACGTGAAGAGCGTGAGGAGCCGTCAAGGGCTGCATATTGCACAGTCCTCCGTATCATGACACTGAATCTCCCTGGTCTGATACAACACAACCTGAAGCAATGTCTTTACACCACTTTCTGGTCATCATGCCCTATAGGTATCCATTTGACCTTCCGTATCTCTTCCAGTTTCCCCAAGGGAAAGCACAGAGGAGGACGCTTCTCATCTACACTGCGCATCTCACGGCAATTGCAGTTGCTTGGATGAGAAGAACACGACTCTTCTTTCTCCTATTTCTTATTTCAGTAAAAAGCAGAGCTTCCCTTCCAGCTTTCAGCTCCTGCTCACTGTTTCATTGGGAGTGCAGGCACCTCGGTTCATCTGGCGAGCACTCGCTGCGCTGCTGAGTGTCGGCTCACGCAGGGAGCACCCATCACCCGGCCCCGGTTGCCTCTCCAGCAGCTCCCTCGCAGATACAATATTATAAGCACCACATGTGGCTCTCCGAGATGGTGGTCAAACAGCATTGATACCTATCCTGGGGCTTGTTTCTGCATGGACGGTGAGCGCCCCGACAGCTCCGAGCACACCAGGTACCTGCTGCTGCTGTCACCCTCCAGCTCCCGCCCAAGGAACCATGGCCACTAGCCTGCAAAACCGTGCCCCTTGTCTCTGGGCATCTCATCAGAAAGCACTGTAGTTGTGCAGCCTCACAGATACGTGACTACTATAACTCACCCGTGTCCAATTCATTCCTAGAAAGGAATTGTTCAAAGCTGGAATCCACCACAACGAGAAAGGTCAAGCCCTGTAACCTTTAGGAGACAACCTCAAACCCACTCTCCAAATGAAACCTGCCATGCACGGGCTCTAGCAGGAAAGCAATTTTGATGCACAGCCACAGCATACCTTTCCATGTCTACCGAGGCGTACTGACTCCAAAAGAAAGAGTACCCTCTCCATGAAAAGGTAGGTGCTAGATGAAAAAATGAAGATTGTCCTGAGGAAATCTTGGAAAATGAGGTTGGAAAAGGCCATTCAGACTACCTGACAAATTTTCCTTAAATCATTTATGCAAAACAGTCACCAAACCGTGCCAGTAACATAAAAGTAATGGTACTCCAATCAAGCTCTGAAAGCTACACCCAAAGGACTGTCAACACCGCATGCTATTCAGTAATAAGTGGTCAACTTTTGTCACCATGTAGATAAGGAAAGGAAGCAGATGCAAAGTCATACAGTTTGCAACCTTCTGCAATATATGGGATGTCAGAAAGTCCACAGAGACACGATTAACAGTTTAGAGAGTGCACAGTCAACCATTTTATCCTTTCAGTATGGTATGTTGGAGTGATACCTACATTGAAACCGGAGCCAAATACAAACAGTCCTAGATGCACAAGTACCCATAAACTTTGCAAGTAAACAGGCAGTATTTTCCGCTTCAGCATTTCTGGTTTATGCAACAGCATGGCATGGTCTGAGCATGCTCCTCTGAGCGAGCTGGTCTTCAGTTACCACAAAAGGGCTCCTGACCTCTCCATCTCCCCATAGCTTCTGAGGTGCCTGAAGGAAACCTATAGGTGCTTTACAGAAAGTTGTGCTAATTGTGCCTTTGGCAAATGAAGCACTAAATAAAAGCGCTAGATTAAATGCTACACATAATTCTCATAATAAATTGTGGAAACAGTTAAAAGTAAAAACGCTGTAATAAATTGCTCCCAGGATTGCCTAATCCTGCAGCCCTGAGCCTAAGGATTCGCGCTTCAGTGCTGCTGTTGCCTTCCCCAGTTACGCAGCAGTTGCCTTTCGTGGAGGTGAGATGCTCAGCTGCAGGAGCACAGAGGCTTTGCCTGGCAAATGCTCATTACAGCTTTAACACCTTGTGCTTGCGAAGTATCACCCCGAGAAGGAGACGGGGCAGGTAACGACATCTCGCCGTCACTAAAGCCACGGTGAAGGTGGCCTGAGCAGGTATCTCCTTCTCGCTCTGCCATCTCATCTTGTTCAGACAAACCACCGCGCAATGCAGTTGCGGCAGGGAAGGAGAAATGACACGGTAGGCTAGAGACGGACCAACTACTTTTATCAGCACTACTTGACACGCACACACACACATGCACGCACACTTTTGAAGGGGAGCACTGATCTTCAGAATTTCTTAAAACTGTGTTCTGGCAGTTATTTTCTAGCTCAAAAGCACCCCTTGAAAAACACAGCCAAACTCAGAAACCCGCCTGCTTTGCTCATATTCCATTTTCTGCATAAAAGTGTGGCCTTTTAAATGTTGCTACCTGTTGTCTTTAGCCTTTTTTTTTTTTTTTTTTTGTCACGTCCACTCTTAATTCTGATTTAAGATTCAATTTAAATTCCCAGAAAGAAGCTGGATCCTGCAGTACAAATTCGGGATGTTCAGCAGAACAGTCTTAGGAGTTGCCAAAGTAGCAAATCGCCTCAGCTAGTTGCATCACTTAATTACGGTTTATCTGATAAAATGCCACCTTCGTACAAGAGACCCCAAATAAAATGCTTTCCCTGAAATATCTGGAGTCTGATTCATCTGTTTTATTCCTGCCTTACGCTGGCTTAGCACCACTGGCAACAGCAGCAGTGTTACACCGGCGTGAAGCTGAAATAAATCCACGGAGAGACAGACACACCGCAAACACACAGAAATTAATGTGCTTTTCACTGCTGTTCGTGTACAAACACACAGGGAAAAAAAAATAAAAAATTTTTCCTTTTCTTCCTTGCTTTTCACGAGTTCCTGGCTATCACTCTGAAATGTAGATATTCCCATCATGCCTCGGTGTTTTTCAGCCCCATGATGCCCTCACTTTTGATTGTATAGATGAAGTTGAAGTGCACAGGGTATTTACTGATCCAGTTATCTTGTTCTGTGACAGGCAGAATCAATCAATCAAGGGGCCAGCTTTACGCTTACGTATTCCAGGCACATCTCCGCACTTCAGGATACGAGATCACAGTGTTATCCAGCCAAATTTGATCAACAAATGCAGTTCCCCTGTGCCACAGCAATCTCAGATGAAGATGTTATTATGTGGAACTGAGCAAAGTGATAAAGACAGTACAGAAAAGGGAGGAAAAGTCCAGCTGGACCTTTCTGACAGCCTCTATGTGCTACGGCTGCAGCATCCCTTTTTCCGAGGCTAACAAAAATAGCGCATTCCCAACTAGCCGTTGCAAAATGCTTTCTGGCCACCCTGTATCTGTTGGCACTTAATGAAAGAAACATTATGCCACAGAGTTTGCTAACATATTCTTCAACGTTGGACAACAGATTACAACCCTTGCCACTGCATTTATGGAGATGTTTATAACACAGGATCACATACTGTATTTTTCATCACTCTGTTGTGAACAAGCATATCAAAACCTGAAAGCCCCAAAATATATTTTAAAATCACAGCTGGCTTAAGCAACCTGTAAGTATTTCTATTTTTTTCAAAAAACCCAGCTACAAAAAGATGCACGTGAATGCGTAAATGTTTAAGTCTGTCTCAAGGAGAGTTGACACCACGCTTTTATTTTGCCAATAGCTTTTCACTTTGCTATTGCCCTACAGTTTTTTTACATTATTTAATCCAAAATACCATCTTTTTGATTCTACCTTTCTTTGCATTTTAAATCTTTAATAGGAGCCTTTGGCAGTCCATGGGCACAATTATTAGATATCTGCAGAGAGAAATTGAAAAATTAATCATACTTTCCATTTTATATTTCTGTACTATACATAAAAATTATCTGGTCTTAAAGCTGCATTCTGTGGTCTTTCGATATTCTCTCCCCAACATGGTAAATACTATGCAAGAATCCATGTATCTTACATTCAAATCTCTCCAGCTAAACAGTTATATGGAGAATGCCGTGTTCTCTTTTCAAGTGCAAAATTTATTTCAGATCATTTTTCAATTAAAAGGCATCTGCTACTACTTTTTCTGCTATGGACTGCCTAAAAAATCAGGGTAAAAAGTACCCTAGACTAATCATATTGATGATACTGAAGTTGTTTATTACCCTTTTATGGGCTTGAGTACTTAAATTACAGTTTTTCACAACTGTATGCAAAATGTGTAACATAATCCTTATGCAGTTTATTATAGAAACTGATATATGCATTAATCTGGCCTTTGTCTAAATAGACCCTTAACCACAGGGAAAAAAATCTGAAGACATCTATCAGCATGTGAGCAGTATCAAAACTGCTAAATCAATTAACTTTGTTTTCCTTTCACTATTATTAAACTGGAAAGCAAAATTCAACTGGAAAATTATGCCATTTGGGTTCCTTTGTCATCATGTAATAAGTATGAGAAATATATGTGCAATAGCCAAATGGCCAATAGACAAAACACCCACTCCAAGTGACGTACTGTTTTCCATACCACTCAGACAAAATCAAAACAACAGAGCTGTTGCAAACAAAAACAAAATAACATTTCCCATAAGCATTCCAGACAGAGAAAATTTACAGGAAAAGAAAGCTGGGAAAAGACCCAGCGCGAAGTGAGTGTTTGTACCTCCAGCCATAAAACCCGCTTCTGCAGAGCTGGTAAACAACAGTTTAACATTAAAAACACATAAAGGCTAACAATTGATTAACTGTCCAACTCTGGAGTTAAAGATTTACATCAGATGAGAGGGCTGTGTTGCTGGCACTGCCTGCTGACTGTGGCGGTGGGGAGGTTGGGCTGCCCGCAGCCCGGGCGCAGGCAGGGCACAGGCAGCGCTGCCCGACGTCCCTCCTGGCCCCGTGCAAAGGCAGATGCAGCCAAGGAACACGGTTCATTCAGAAAGGAGCAGGATCCAAGCCAGCATGGGGAAAAGCACGAGCGATAAAGCAAGGAGGGGAAAGCAAACAAGCAGGTTGATTGCTTCAGAGCAGTACCTTCTGCAGAGACTTCGGGGAAAAAAAAGGAAAATCCAGTTTGGGGTTTTTTTTTGCTTTTTTTTTTTTTTTTTTAAAAGTCCTCCCAACTCTCTGTGCAGCCTGGCGGAATAACAACTTGAAAAAGTGAAGATGTCGCTTTTTTATAGCTGACTCACATTTATGTAACTTTGTTAATGCATCTGCTCCCTGGAAGTTACAGTATCTGTGTTTAGCTGCAATACCTGCCCATAAATCGTGGCAGCGCGGCGAATATCAACAGCTGCATTTTACTATTTCAGCCCGTCAGTTTACAGTGTCTCCATCACAGCAAATTCCTGTCAGCTGCACTCTCGCTAACACAATTCCTATGTTTTGCCTGGCAGTAAATGGACGCTCCTGCCCCAGCATCATCTAAACAACTCTGTTAACATTTGCCCCCGAGCGTCTCTCTCTTTGTCCAGTCCCTGTCTTCTAACAGATGTCATCCAAGTCTAATCAAGCATAAAATGGTCATAAATATTTCTTTCTGGTAGATTTCACATTCGCATTTCATGCAGGGACATGATATTTTTCTGCTACCTCCAGGGAGTACCTAATGCAAAAACCAGTTACTTACATTCAAGGCTCATGTTCCTTTAGTAAAATGCAGCACATGTTCTCAGTTCAAAGACATAAAAAGGCACAAGACTTTATCTTCTTTTGTTTAAGTGCACCCTTTTTCTTTTTTTAATAACGTGTACCGCTGCTTCCATCTAGGTATGACATTGTCCTTTGCTTAATAGGAAAACACACAACCACATAATGCTGAATTTTGACCCTACCACACTCTCAAGCACAAGCAATACTCCCATACCTTAATTTNTAACCTATTTAAAGACTTCACAAGATTAGAAAGGCACTTCTCTATGTTCGTTCATTTTATGCAAAATTTTGCAACCTACCTCACCATATTTTATTAAAACAGTTAAATGATTCTAGGATACAAATTTAAGGTTCATGCCTATTTAACAGTTGATAAAGATAATCAAGAGATAGAAGCAATTTCCAGTGCTTAAACTTTGAAAGTATTCAAGATAATTAATTCTTCTTAATGTTAGAATCATCAGAGAAATTATATTTACCCTTGGTAAATAGTATGTCGGACTGGAAAATAAAACTAACCTTGGATTATTCACAAAGCCGTATGTCTTATTATTTTTTCCCCTGTTATGTTTGTCAAAGCAGAAATATGACATAGCTATTTAAAGTGAACCACACAACACTTAAGGATATAGATCACAACAGTGAAGCTGTTCTTCCTCCTCCTTCTCCACTGAGCCCAATATTTGATTACTGTTAGTCAAATCAAGCTTTCAGGCAAATAATCTCCATTTTTTAAGTTAATGAGATGTGGTCATGTTGACAACAGCTTGCAGAAACTTTTAATTCCAATTCCTGCAGGCTGTGCTGGCCTCTTTTACAGCAACCACTGTATGAATGAGTCAAATTTGCCAAAATGGCTTATGTAGACAAGTGCACACTTTAAAGAGGCACTAATTAAAAATACCCACTGGTACCATAATTTAAATACCATGAAAATAAACTGTAAAAGTAGCTCAGCTACAATCTTATGACTTTCCTTAGAGCTCGTTTACTTTAACTAGATGATGTTTTATTGCAGATGTATTCCTAGCTAAAAACAATTTTACGTCTTGGAGGAATTCAAGATTTTGATATAATTAAACAATTTATGTTAATATTTGTTTCACATAAGCTATTAAGCAAGCCCCCCAGAACAAGTGCTAATTGAGAAAGATGCAAAGAAGTAGAGTGCTGAAGTAAGCAGCAAATTTATACTGTTGATTTACTGCTCTATCTGCAACTTCCCCCCTCATTACAGCTCTCTTTCTCCCTCCCATTCTCTGCTATAAGGCTCCCAGCTGTACTGAATCCCATTAAAACACTTTCCTTGGATGCTATCATCTACTGCTTTCCTCAAAAAAGGAAGAAGGGGAAAAGGGAGAAAGAGCGGTGGAGCTTGGTATTATTCTCGATGCACTTCCCTGGCCACAACTTCTCCAAAATCCCTTTTGTCTTTCTGATTTTTTGGCAAGGAATGCGAGTGGCACAGCTGTAGTGTAACAAAAGCAGATGTGAGACCAAAAATAAAAGAAAAAAAAGTTGGTGATGAGAGGGTTAAACCTGTTTAAGGGGTTAAATATGCAATTACCGCTGACTAAAACCAGAGAGACATATAGATAAATAGAAGAAATGAAGTCCCCAGGTTCCATTCAGAAGCCTTCATCACATTACTACCAGACAGAAAACTCTTTAAGTACCATTTTCAGATGTTAAATCATTGTTCGTGCAGCACATATTCTCACTATTCCTGGGGGAACAATATCTGAAGACAGCGTGCTAACAAATGCAATCCAGTAAACAGGCATTTTTTCCTCTTGTTGTTAGTACCTTTGTGTTCCAGCTCCCAGCTCTGTCATCCATGCCTTCTCTCTGCTTTGAAGTTAAAGTACTGAATGAGCGTTGTCATCTATTATCCAGAGTGTGCATGTAGATTATAAATAAGAAATAAAAGTGACTTTCAGTACACTGCTTTTGCATTAGCAAGTTGCCTTCTCTGTTACCTCCTCTGTCCTTCATACTTTGCTACCAACATTATATTAAAAACCTGACTTTAAGTGTTTCTTGTAGAATGCTATGAAATATGTACACAGCGGAAACAAAAGTTTTATTGAAACAAACAAGTCCAGCAGTTTAACCAGGTTCATGAGTTCAGCTTCAATAGACTGTTTAACCCTTGTCTGCAGATGTCCTTCAGGCCCCCGACACATTAATTGCATCCCTGCCTTCTTTTGCATGCACGCTACTGAAAACACAGAGCTATTAATTACACTGAAGTTTATTTACAGAAAAAATCCGTTTCTACTATTGATCAATTATTTATTAATATTTTCTGGCGTAATGATCTCACCACATTTTTCATTTTAAGACCCAGAATAAATGCTTTTCACATGAGTAACAGTGCTGCCCTATTTCAACTGCATCTGCTTGTACCTGGTCAGAAAACTCTTCCCCACAAACTTAACTATGTTAGAGACTTAGAAATGTTTCTCCCATTGCTTCATCTAAAGAAAGAGGTAAGCAAAGACGATCTGTGCTTTCACCAGCCAAAGCCCTCAATCTTCCCTCTGCCTTCAGCTGGCTTGACCAAGAGCTGCAGCAGGGCTACAGAACTTCTGCAGCAGAGACACTTGAATTTGGAAATGGAGATTACTGAGGTCTGGTGTCTTAATCCACACATGCTGCCTAAATTCTGGCAGTTTAGGAAGAAGAAAGGTGTTCGAAGCCCTGAGGGGTGGTGGGCACCCGGAGAAGTACACACCAGGGATGTCACAGAGAGTTTTGTCCTGGCCCTGCTCTCCAGTGGGGAGTCCCCTGAGCCACCTCCGGGCAGGGGCACAGTGGACTCGGATCTCACATACCGGCTGTGCCTCTGCCAAAAAAACCCCAACAGGTTCTGGGGAAAGCAGAGCAGAGCCAAACCAGGCTGAGCCCAAAGCAAGCACTGTATGACAACCCATAAGCCACAGCTTCAGGAACAGTAAGGACAAGCCTGGGAACAATACACTTCTAAAAAAATAGCAACAGATCTTTTACACTTAATAACTTCCTCATTATTTAGCGGAACACCCATTTTAGAGGACCAAAAGCATCCTTATGTACCTAGCTCCCCTCCAATTCTATGTTCAGCTCAAAGTCTTGGCAGACATTAACTCTTGCACGACATCTGTGTCGTTTCAAGATGATGGGAACACAGAGACCTGAAGACCAAAGCTCCTCTGGAGAGGGAGTGGAAAAGGCTGGATGGGATACACTGCACAGCGACTAGCAGTGCCCCAGCTGCTGCCTGCAAAACTATGGTATCAGACGAGACTTCCTGAAAATAAAATCCCTCTGCGCAGCTCCCTGCTTCCACATACGGCAGCAACTTTTGGGGCAGAAGGGAAATCCCTTGGGTTTTCTGGCTGGGCAGCAAAATTTGCGGTACATATGTGGCTGAGTACAGGCTGGTCAGGTAAGGAATCTGCAGGGCAGGCACAGAGGAGCTCTCCTTCCCTTCATCCCTCCAGGTGTCCTGGATCTTTCTTCCTTTCATCCTTTTGGATAAACAATAATGATATAAGGAGGTTCAAGCACAGTCCAGTGATTTTCACCCGGACATATGGGAGCCAGTCCTTTCATAAAATGCTTTTGGTATATGGTTCAAGTCCCTATAAAGACCGGGGCAACCTAGTAATGATTTCCAAGGTTGTCGCCTACTGCCTGCCCATAACACCACAAATTAAAAAAAACCAGAAGAGAAAAATGGAATAGAAGAAGAGGCACATATCCCTTCCTTCCCTCTACCAGGATAAGATGGAAGCATGATTGTGCTGAATGATCTTTCATTAGCAGACAGCACATCTGCAGGCAGCTCAAACAGCCTGGAGAAGCCCATCCTCCTTTCCCTTAGGTAAGGTAGCAGTGGCTGGTGCGATCTCTGGATGTATGACGAGTACCATCAACCCCACATGAGTGCGAAGGGCATGCTGCTGATCCCTCCACCAGTGCCAACCCAGGGTGCACCCAGGCACAGGAGCTTCTCCCGCTCTGGGAAAGTACCGAGTGTGGGGCCTGACCACGTCTTAACCCTGGGGAAAGGGGCAGCCCTTGTGTCCTTGGCACTTCAGGATCCTAGTGTCCCCGTGGAAGGTAGACTTAGGCATGCAAACGAGACATGACTGCAATGCAATCACCACCTTCGTTGGCTGCACAGGGTGTATCACTGGTAGAAATACAGCAAATACCAAATCAGATGCTTGGAGCACAAATCTAAACGCCTATGCAGAGGGTCCTGGGGTGTATTCCCAGCATGTCCAAGTACCTTCTCCAGCACAGCCCCAAGCTTCATTTTGTCCTGTGTGTCTCTGGCCATAAGGGACCCCAGCAGCATCACCAGCCAGTGGTCGGCCTTTCTTCTGCTGATCCCAAAAAGGGAGATTTCAAGGGGCTAGAGAGGAAAAAATTGGCATTCCTCTCCAAGAAAGATGATCAATCCTTCAACTGGTAGCTGCTGTGTCACTAAAAAAAGCAGTGTTGCCTTACAGGACGGCATGCCAGAGATTTCCTGAAAAGCTGCAGTGGCTTTGTTCCAGACACCGTGGTCCTACCCGCTGAATGCCTCTCACTCCTGGAGTTCCATCCCAGCCCGCCCACCACACTGGAGAACGTTAAGGGGTATTTTTTTCTCTGGTAGGGACCAGTTTTCCATCCACCTCCCGTCCACAGGACTGAACAAACCAAGCCCCAGTCCAGCTCCCTTACTCAGCAAGTTTGTATCTTGCACAAGATTACTAATGAGTAAATACTCCCAGGTTTCATGAGTTCATTTAACACTAGCTGCACTAGCTCTATCGCCCCAGCATGAGGGGATCAGCTCCTAAAGGCAAGATCAGAGAAGGTGAAAAGCTGGTCTTAGGAAACATGAGATCAGGTACGAAAGGGATTCTTTGCTGTCAGAGCATAATATGTCAGCTTGTGATAAACCTGAATTGCTTCATATACCAAGGATCACTAGACATTAGCTGCTTTTTATATGGCAATATGGTGCAGAGGTTTCAGACAGAATATTGTTTTATGTTGATCATGATAAAACTCTGTAGCTTTGATAAAGCCTGCATACCGGCTTTGCATTCGAACTAATGAGTGATACTGGCTGTTGGATGCCAAGACACGCTCTTGATGATTTCCAATGGTTCCAACTCGTAACTAGGAATCAATTCAGCCTGGATAAGCAAGAGTGTTACTCATCTAAGGGGGTTTGAATGATGATCCCGTTCCCTGTGTTTTCCCTAGGTACATCTGAAAAGGTACGGTGACAAAGGGAGCACCACATGTTGCCAAAGTACATCTCTTACCAGAAGGATCTCCTGGGTTCAGCCTGCTCTGAACGAACAGTTGGCTCACACTGTAATCAGCCATCAAACAGCTCAGACCCTATGGGCTATTCACTTAGCACAGGCCTTTTGCTGCTCTGTTTTCCAACATCTGTTTCAATGCTTGTCATCTCCCTGCTTTAAACAAATGTACTGCAGATGTCTTGTCTTGTGGACGACAGAGACTTGGCAAAGACAGGAACAGTGGCCTCCAAATGACAGAGGCACAGCTATGGTAGTTATTATTGGGGGGTTCTAGACAGACTCTGTGCATTAGACATGAAACAGGTTTTTACACCCCCACCCCATGCCCCCCTTTAAACCTTCCATTTTGTCCTTCAGGTTTTAGAGACTGATGAAGGACAGGGATCAGGACGCAGGCTGAAATGCAGCCCACTCAGAAACATGTGGCCTGAGTCTTCTCAAAAGATTTATCATTGACATACGGAATTAAACAGGACGACACACTCATTTGCTCATCTTTTGCTCCAAGGACAATCTGATACAAGACTGGAGATAGAGGGACATGATGTGTGGTAAAGATAGCAGCTTCTGAGACAGGATTCTGGCCTGAAAACAATAAGAGAGAGACTTCCTCAGGCTAAGACTGTGCTTCTGGGAAGAACCAATATACGCAATGGGATACACAAGAAGAAACAGGGATGGGTTACTGCAAGGGCTCTCCAGGCGCATCCCTCCTAGGGCGTTCTTTTCATGTAAATCCAGTTTGAGCTTCCACTGTGAAAACTAGTTAACTGAGATTTGGCATTCTGGATTTTTTGTGAGAACTATTTTTGCCCCTGTGAATGCATCTTACCTACACTGTTTGAGGTTTGGCTGGCCTGAGTTATATAGTTAGTAAGATTCCAACAGTCTCAGTTTTCATTAGCTTGGTTAATTGGTGCAATAGCTGTAAAGAGGCTGGAACAAGCCAGGTGCTAGCTTGACGCTCTTCCCGCTGCTCTGTCCCACCCAGTGATGGCGACACGAGCATGTCTATACTGTTCTGACTGTCAAGTGCAGATGACAGATCAGTCCAAGATGCAGGTAATTTTTTAAAATCAAAGCGAAAACATGTATCCGTTGGCACATCTTTGAACAGAGGAAAAGCAGGAGAGGTCCTGTATTTTGACTGTAAAGTTTGATAGTATCTCAAAGGCCATTTTCATAAGCAAGCTCGGAAAACATAATCTTAACAAAATTACTGTACACTGGGTGTATGTATCCATAGGTCACCCTCAGAATGGAAGAAAGTAGTGAACATGGGCTGAAGAAGTCAATCCTTTTTTAAGAACGACACAGATGAAGGGACAGACAACTCAGAAAATCTGGGGATGATGCTGCATTGGGACTGACCTGCAAAGATGTGGGAGGAGAAAGTGGAGAAATTGCCTGCAAAAATGGGATGGCATTTATTATGGATAAATTATAAGATGCTATAATTCAGCTGGAATACCCAAACTTTGTAAATACAGCAAGGAAGACAACCGATTACACAGCACTTCTTCGGGGGAAAAAAAAAAAGCCTAAGGATCACTGAGGATCACAGGTTGAGTGTGAGTCAACAGGGTCAGGCTGTTGCAAAAACGACACGTACCACAATCAGATGCATAAACAGAAGCATTCCCTGCAAGTTATACACTGGGAAATTCATTGTGTCCACTTGCTCCAGGAAGACTTCATCTGGAGGATCATGTCATTGGAGCACTGCAACTCAAGATGAACACAAACTGATTGGAGACAGCCCGGAGGACAGTGACCAGAATGACCACAGCTCTGGAAAATAGGATGTACAAGGACAGAGCTAAGACTGCTCAAATTCTGAGAAGATGAAGGGTACAGACATGGGAACAACATTCATATATGAAAAAGGATGCTGTAAAGAGAAAGGAGACAATCTGCTCTCCGCCTGTTGCAGACACAACAAGAGGGAAGAGGTTGCACTTGATGGATAAGCATTTTGGTCAGGCATTGGGAAAAAGCTTCCCAATAGGGAGTTAAGCACCAGAAGACCCTGCCTGGGCAGGAGTGAAACCTCCATCGATATAGACTGGTGAGACACGTATCAGGCAGACCCAGGAGTGTCGAATATACACACACTCCTGCCTTTGGTCTGCACAGAAAGACTGGGGGGAAAAAAGCCTGTTTTTCCAAAATCCACAGAGAAAAAGGCGTAAGATTACAGAGGAGTTCACAGCAAACCTGGGCTGCTGGGCTGCCCTGTTTTGTGTGTGGCTGCAGTGCCCAGCAAGGCCATCAGCCAGCACTAGAGAAGTTACTACCATGGGCTCTCGGTGACCTTGGAAGGATCCCCAAACACAAACATGGCACGTGTTTCCCTGCCCCCAGGGAAAGGCACATATTTTTGCTCGCAGTTTATGAATCTTTGACGTACAGTCCCTATGACACAGCCTTGGAAGACCATATCTTTTATTTATTATGCCTAGCAATTGTCCTTGTAACCAATTAGGAAAAAAAGCAGGTGGTCAACAGAAACTCCGCAACTTAAAACCCCTCAGCAAAGCAAACACCATACCTTTTGGAGCAAAAAAAAAATCATACTGTAAACAGAGCTAATCACTGCTAAACCCTTATAATCCAGTCCTTGCCCAAGTTAAGAAACTGGAACCAAGAGTAAAACACTTCAAAAAGCATTAATCGGAGGAATTGGTGAATCATTCCTCAAGGAAAAGAAGGAGTCAGAACTATTTTCAACTCCAAATGCTTGCTGTATTGTGAAAAGGGGCTCAAACCCACACTGTCAGACTGGACTAAGGGACAAGTGGTCCCACGACACCCGCCGGGATGGCTGCTCTGATGACAGCTGCTCTGGGGACCAGGAGAAAGGCTGCCATCGGAGTCTTCACCCCCACAGTCGTAAAGGAAGACTTGTCGAACATAAAACAGCCCACTTTTAGCTCCTCTATAAAATATCTACAGTTACCAGTATTCCCTGTACCTTGTTGAGTATTACGTTCAATAATATTAATAGGCTCATATTTACCATATCTTAAAAGCTAACAATCCCATTGCCAGGACTAATTAAAAAGACAAGAAGCTGAAAAGAAGCAGTGGATTATTTCTTCAATATGGATTCATGCCTAGATTTAATAAAACCCGCTTTAGTGTTATAACCTTACATTTGTTTCAAGAACACTATAAAAGATAAGTCTGCTTTTTGTTGTTTATTGACTTGAAGGGTTTTTCATTCGGATCTGTAATACAGCATTACAGCTATGGGAAGGCAGTGAAGTAAGACTCCTTTCCGTGAACAAAACAACACTTCTGCTACCCAAATACCATGTCTGGGATGATGGCTGGGAAGAAACCAGCATGCCTATTCAGAGAGAAGAACTCTGAATACATGGACAGTAAAATGCAGGATTAGGGAGGTTTATCTGTAACAAACCCTCCCTGTGACCTTACAGAAAGCACTTCACCTACACCTATGAGCGAGTGCCATGGCAGCTTTTCCAGGCAGTAGACCGCATGGTTTCTTCCAGCCACAGAGCATCCCTGCCACAAAAACAGAGCTCCCATGCATGCATGCTCAGCAGATCCAATGCCTTCACCCACACTGACCTGCTCTGCATGTACACGCCAAGTGCAGTACACATTCTCAGTGGGAATTTTTTACTGCATCATGGCACACCTACCAAATAAAAATACTGCGCTTAACCTACAACTGAGGATAAAATTAATAATGACAGACAGAGCACTGCCTTAATCAGCCTCTACATCAAAAATGTTGTAGACTTTCCAACAAAATCCAGAACAGTTGCTTTCCATACACAGCTCTGTCTTTCCCCAAGTTTTGAAGAAGAGGATTGACATAGTATAGGAGTGGGTACGTAATGCAATACAACAAAGTAAAGGTAAACTACAGCCACTGTCCCAAACCAGAGCCTTTCCTAGGCAAGCTCACCTTTAGATCAAGCTTCTCATTTAAGCAGAGGCCAGAAAAAGTCTCCTGGAGACTGCTGAGACTGCACTTTGAGGACCTGAGTGCTACAAATGCTTTCCCATGCATAAGGAGAATTATAGCCTATTTTATTCCTGATTTTTCCTGCAAGATGCTGGGCCCCACTACTTCATAACAAGTTCCATTTCGCCTTCTCCATGCCTGTCTGACCTTTCTCCTTCAGTGAATCACCTAATTACGTGGAAAAAAAAAACCTACGAAATGATGATGGTTTAAAAACACAAATGCTCTAGCTTCATGTGTGAGAAACCTGCCAAAACCCCCGAAGTTGTGGGTCTGCTGCTGATTAAGGATGCCAGAAGGTACTAGGGAAGATCCGCCCTCTGCCCACACAGCCCTTCTGAACAGCTAGTGACCCTCCCCCTGTTTTAGCATGTATCTCACTGATTACTGGAAAAAGGAGAAAAAAGCATGAATGGCAGACAGTCAGTGGTCTTACAACACTTCACTAGTGTTGCAGTTCTTTCCTGGCAGAGGTTTTTTGGTATCAGTGATAATAACAAGGAAAATTCAAGGAAAACTTGATTTGAGCACGTCAACAGCAACCACATTCCTTTAGCTTGTGATCACTCTAATTCAAATAGACAAGATCTTTCCCCCCCTCCTTTCCTGCACTTAATTTCCAGGTAGAGTTTGTTAAAGCCTGAAATCCCACCTGAACTTTGGCAAGTCTTTTCTAAAAGAAGAAAA
>VYZV01002901.1:204098-223471 GCA_013401275.1 Pandion haliaetus | reverse complement strand
GCACAAAGCAGCGTTGGAAAATTCCATAGCGCTCCTATGGAAAACGCAGCGTAATTAACTCATTTTGATACGAAGCCTTTTTAAGACGAGACCTTTGTGTTGAACACATTTTACTGTTCCACTCCTCTTCTACTGTCCTATATTAATCAAAGCTGTAACCCCTGTTGTCTTTGCACTACGAATCAGAATGTGCCCCTGGCGAAGAATGAGGGAAAAGTCAACAGGAATTAAGTTTCAGTGCAACTGTTTACTCAACTGTGGCCTGCAGTTATTGAAATTTTATCCGTGGTTTTGTGTGACTACTGCAGTAATGAATTCAGCATGGCTGTGATTTTCTCACTGATGGTATTCTCACTTCAAGTAAAAACCTGTAGGATGAAAATGATTGAAACAACCAAAGTCTATGCATTTAATGTCATCCATTTTTCTGACTTGTTTAATTATGGCAGCTTTCTGTCTTAGGTTGGCAAACAGGGTCCCCTGCTCCTCCGCAAGCCTTTAGTTTGCTTCGGTTTTGAGTGCAGGTTTTTTCTTCTCCACAACAACCTGCTAAAAAGATCACTGTACACTTAGGGGAGTCTTAACCAGCTGCCAATCGCATATTTAAAAGGTTTTAAGAATGCTTATTGCATTAGAGAAAGTGTGGGTTAGGCGTAAGTGTATTTATTCACCATGGCTCTGCTGCAGCCTTTGTTCCCAAACACGTTAATGATACATGCCCAGCACTTTGGTGTAAAATTTCCTTGGAGGGTTTCAAAATTTTATCAGGGAAAAGAAGACGACAAAACGTATTATGCAGATAATTTACACTGGTGAACTTGGTCACTTCCCAGAAAATACACTAATTAAAATACAAAGGCCAAATGCACAATTTGGTTCCAATTCTTCTGAATTGAGGAATACTGACATGGGACGTATTTATTTATTTATTCTGACATTTTGCCGCAGCAGATACCTCTGCAGCCTTTCTCACTAATAGAAAACATTCTGTTGATAGAGGTTGCTAGGTTATATTAAAATTTGTTTCAAAACCAAAACTTGACGTTAGTGTATTTTCCACCCAGCGACATATTTTGGAAACTGGTTATTTGTATACAGCGGTTCACCCAATCACTGCCACCAGACTCAACACATTCAGGCAACGGAAGCGAGCCCTGATCTTTGGGTATTTCCAGGGAATGATTAAAAAGGAGCCCTGGAAGAAAAGCCCAATGTTTCCCTTTACGTTAACAACTGCAATCCCCTACGGACAAAAATGTACAGAATGTCATAGGCAAGTCCTAAAAGCATCCTCTGACTGGCAAATATGAAGGGCTTGGCAGGGTGGGGGGGGTTAAATGCTTCATACTTTTTTCTGTAAGTAGGAAACTTGTAATACATCTTACAGTACCTGCTGTTGCTGAAGATGTGCTAAATCTGCAGCCCCAATTTCAACTGAAGGTGTCTCGCCGTTTGATCTCACTTCCCGCAGGCTGCACTCTAGTAAATGGTTGCCACTGCTCGCTCCATTCTGAATGGCTGAACCGTTACTTTTTGTCTCAGTCCCAGATTCTTGCATCATGACTCAAAAACCTGAAATAATTTAGGGGAAAAAAAAAAAAAAAAAGCAGCTGTTAAAACAGTTGCTGTATATAAGGAGACATGCCCTGTTTTAAATCCTGCCAAAACTGTAAACATTTGTCATTTCCCTTCATACGATTTATCTTTCATTAATGGTTCCTGCTACTAGTTTATGTTTATTTATCTGTTGGTACAGCTATAATTTTAGTAAGTTAGTTCTGTTCTAAATATAGTATTATTTGCTCAACATCTTTTTTCCCTTAGAGAAAAAAAAATATTTTTGAACGAACACACAGAATCCATAATTAAATTTCTCTAGTTACATCTGGATGCTTTCCTTTGAAACGCATGAGTCATTCTTTGCAACACATGATGGACAATATCAAAAACTTGATATACGCTATGTAGGGGCAGCTAGGTGAAGCAGAGCATTCACTATTTCGGTTTCCATTCACACCATGATATTGCCGAATTAGCACCTTTTATTACTCTGAAGCAATTTAGGCCGAGTCTGGGATGTGCTGGACACCACCAGTTTTCATTTGGGGCAAACTGCTTCAACTGCTCACAGAACGAGTCTTTTTGGCAAATTTCTTGGCTATGGATTTGGTCTGACTTTGGATGTGCTATGACATTACAGTGAAGAGCCTCCTCCATTATTTGGCTAAACATCAACTTAGTAGCCACAGCTATGCACAGCCAGCCCTCTCGACTCTTGGGGGACGTCTGTCTCTGGGTGCTTTACAACACTGTGCTCACCAATTGTATCAGGGGGCCACAGGCCCCGCAGTGAGGATGAGGATGAGTGCCCACTTGCTCACCCCAGAGCTCCTGGCATTCACACATCTTTGGGAACTAACTGTCAGCATTTGTGCACAAGACACACACACACCACCACCCCCCAAACAAACCACACGTGCCAGTTTTCAGCTGCAAACTGCTACCTTTGAGATATTTTGATGAGCTGTTTTATAGGTATTTCTACCTGAAAGGCCCCAAGTTCCAGGCTTTAAGTGTTATTAACCTGCTCTGCTTCCCCCGGCCCACCCCTCCCTCCCTTCGTGCTCCTCCTCTCACCCTTACCCGGGGGGAGATGGGGTACGGTAAGGCAAGCTGCATGCTCCGAGCACACTGCCTATTCCACGCTAACTCACCACATGCACAAGTGAGCCAAATGCTTCTGTGCAGGGTAGTTCACCTTGAAAGTAAGATGCTTTGTATTTAAGGAAGAACCTGTTTGAATTCAGTAGCTACCCCGAATCAAAAGCAAGAAGAAAAATCCTTTCCTTTCCAACATATAAGGGAAAGTATCAATCAGAAAGGGTGAGAGAAAGCAACGCACTTCAGCGGAAAAGTACCAAGGGAAAACCCTTTCCCTGGGAACATCACACGTGTGTAATTTGGAGCCCCCGGCCACCAGAGCTGCGGTACTGGCTGGAGACAGAAATTCCTCCTTCCAGCACTGGCACCCCGGCTGTCCACTGGCCCTGGGTGACATTCAGCTTCAGCCTCTGCGCATAGAGCTATGCTCCAGCCCGACACACCGATACCAGACCTCTCATTCATTTGGTAGCTTGAGATGTTCATAATGATGATCCATATGGCCGATAACCAAAATGTCATAACTGAGAAGCAGCTAACTAACGAGGGCTTTGTCACCACCACGCTCCGGTGTTAGCACTCCTTGCTGATTCACGTCCAAGGCGGGTGAACCACTCATTAGCCAGACCCCGCTCCAATCATGACGGGATCTATTCACGCTGATGGCCGCCCAAGCACATGGACGGTGCTAGGACAGATTCAAATGTTCTGACTACATTTAAATAAATTTCAGCTGGTCTATGGAAACTTCTTTCAATCTGTTTTGTGAAATCTTCAAATTATGCAAGGGGACAAAAGGGCTTGGGGGCTCATAATAAAGCTTTTGTCAACTCCCCTGTAAAAAGCTCCAGAGATCTAAACAAACCTACAGCTTTCCCAATACCACTAGTAAATGCTTTGGGATTTTAACATGATCCTGCTCTGACACAGACTGAGCACGGTGTGTCTTTCATTTCTGGCACTATAAGGAAAGCCCACAAGCATGATAAGGTCTAAATAAGTGTTTGTATCTCACAAGCAAGGATGGATTACACACTGCAGTGACGGCATGGCACAGGTTGCTTCGTAAGAAGAGACAGGAGTGAGATTCTCCAGACAGCTTCCAAGTTACTCAAAGGTATATCATGCAATTTTTATATGCTACACTATTAAAAAGGACATACCTCTTTTAACCAGAGATAAATCAAAAAGAACGAACTGATGTAATTGTTTTCTGCTTCCCTCCAAATTTGGGGTCAAGCCTCAACTGGAGAAAATGGAGCATTACATTAATTTACCTCAGCAGAAGATCTGGACAAGGATGACCAACCATGCAAGACTGGGTTAGTAGGTTATATCCAGAGACACATGTCTTTGACTGTTGTGATGCACAATGGCAAATGGTGGATGGCAGGTCACCACCAGATAGACCACACCCAGTGGAGGAAGGACATACTGAAGAACTGGTGGAAGGTGCCTCCAGCAGACACCACGGCGGAAAGAGATGCTAAAACCAATGTGCTGAAACAGTAGAGAAGTACATTTCATTTTCTAACACTTCTGATGCAACAAATTGACTGGAAGCGAGAACCTGGATAAAATACTAAGGAGGGTCCGAGAAAGCACCAACCGAAGCTCCGAGATGTCTCTCACAGCAGCAAGAAGAATATGCACCACTGAGGAGCAGATCTATTACTGCCTGATCACGATTTGTTGGCTTGCCCTTCTGAGTGAAATCTCTCCAGGACACAAAATATTTCACAGCCAAACTGGTCAAGAAATTATTTATTGTCTCCAGGATTGCAGAAAGCTCCTGGAAAGAAACACCAGTAGAAATTGCTACAATTTTTCCAACCTATAGGACTGAGAAAAAGATGGATTATTTATAGTATTTGGTCACAAAAAGATCATAGCTCTTGAGAACGTTTTCCATGACAGATTTCGTGCTCTATTTTACCTTTCAGAGTACCCCAGCCAGTTACCAACTGAGCTGCACACAGCTGGCCCCAGCCCCTCCACTGGCTGTGCCCACCCTATGTATCGTATCCAGCGCAATCGGCAGCAGCTATCAAGGAAATGGAGCTGGAAACAGTTTGCAAAGAGAACATCAGAAGAGTAAAAAGAAAATTGTGATGTTTGGACTTTCAAAAAATTATTTTAAAAGCAGAAGTGAACATCTTTGAGCAAATTTTCCTTTATAAACACCCATTCACAGGCAGTCAACTTCAATATAACTTCAACCGGACACCAATACAAAACTAATCCACTTTGCTAAAATACCTCCAATAGAAAACAGGATTTTCAAGGGAGAAAAGATAAAACTGTTCATTTCTTCACTGTAGTCAAATGTGAGATGACATAAATAATCACAGTTTGGTCTGATCATTAAGTGTCATGTCATGAAAATCAACCTGCAAGAGCTTTCTGCAAGAATGATTATTATTTGTCTTTTTGAGCACACCTAAATGAGCTGAGGTGATAGTACACCAAGGATGGGTGAGATAATTGTGTCTCCTCAGCACAGAGCAGCGGGCCTTACAGAAGCCTGTTAGTGAAGTCTGTCATTCAAAATTGTTAAAAAAAAAATGCAAAGCAAGGTTGACTTTGTGCAACATGATTGGGGTTTGCAGGAACTGAACTGAAGCTTCAGGTCTAGCACCACAAACTGTGATTCTGGTCTGAACAGAACACCAAGTAACCAGAATAGTGCTGAAGAAGCTGTTATGCATAATGATTTATTATACAAAATACAGTACTCCACAAAAGCATCCATGACATGCAAGAGACCATGTCCTGACTTAAGAAATTTAATGGCAAAAGAGCATGTCCATCTCATGTGTTCTACAAAGGAGAATGACCCTCGTATCAGTTCTACAAAGGAAAATGTACTTTTACAGCTTAAAATAGTGAGTTCTTACCAGTTTAAGTATCTTTCTTTTTTTTAATATAAAAATTCTATGATATTTCATGTTAGGAGGGATACAGAATGACTCTTAAAATTATTGAAGGTGACACAGGACGTTTTTCCTGTATGAAGGGACCAAAGCTAAGCTGCAGGATGAAAAACAACTTGTAAAATTTTATCCTGAAATCAAGGAGCACATAATAAAAGAACTGTTCTTACATGACTTAATGTCAGCTTGGTTTAAAAATCTCACAACAGTGATCAATTTCTCAAGATTCCTGTCTTAACCTGCACAAAACCGTTTCTAGCTTTGATGCACAGTCAAACACAAAAGCAAAGCCATACATACAGTTTGGCTCATGTCCTTGGTGGATATGTTACGTTCAAGGTAATGGAGTAAAATTTCAGTGGAGTGGAATCAAAGCAAAGCACTCTGTCAACAGGAGGACAACAGCTAACCACCTTCCAGATGACTTGGACAGAAGTAGGGGACAGCTAGTTTCTTAAGGGCATGGTCAAAACTGAATAAACTTAAGTCAGATGTGAACTTTGGCTGAATCAAAATAATCTTTCTGAGGACTCCAGTGTTGGTGGTTTGAACTAGAAAGACAGAACCTGAAGGAATCCTAATTTTGAAAATGTTCTGTGCTAATCCATTAAAAAAAAAAAAAGTCCATAATATCACAAAAACCAGATGCTGCAGATACACGTCTCTCAGTTCCACTGGACTATTTAGATGAGCAAGGTTAAGCCTGGAGATTAGTAGGCAGGAGGTGGGCACTGAAGTGCGCAATTTCTGCAATTCTTTTACTAGTGTAGTTTCTAAAGACTAAGCAGCGTTGTTTAATGTCAGCATGACGGAGGATTTACTGACTGAAGCACCTGTCAGAATAAGGACCCACTGCAAATCTGAAAGACTAAGGGACTGATATTCAGTTGTATTTAGATGCCTCACCATTCACGGAGGCATCTGGCGAGACATTTTTAAGACTCCTGAATAAGCACCAATCTACATCTTTAAGCATCTCATCACCTTTAAAAAACTATCCCCAGGGTCTTCTGGGCCTTAAAATCTCTGTTTTAATACACTTCCAGACTCAACCTGGGCTACAGATTCAGAATGTCGCCCGCCTGTTTCGAAGTTACTTCCAAGGCTGACGATTTTATTTCGGCTATTAGTGCTTGGAGGTGTTTACAAATATATATATATGCACATAAAGATCATTCAACATTTCTGTCCCCTGGGATCAGTACTAGAGCAAAACTGTTGTCAAAATACATCCCTTCTTTGTCACATCGGTGAAAGATTTTAAGCTAACAAAAAGTTCAGTCTTTATTCCAGGGCAGTTAATTAAGGTTGACCAAGTCAGGCAGAAGTAAATTAACTTGGCTGATCAATTATTTATATGAAGCAGAATAAATGCCCTTAAAGAACTTGGCCCAGCCATGAAAGGACATGTAAATTAAACAAAACACAGATTTATAAAATATATTTCTACTTTTATAGGCAGAAGAGTTAATGGTAAAATCAGTTTTAAGTAAGTGAACAAATCACAAGATCTAGTCCTAAATTCTCCAGCAGGCATACTATCCATACATGCATTGTTTATAAGTAAACATTTGACCTATTTGTTGTAAGCAGTTCCCCAACGCAAGGTGAGGACTAACTTTAGAGCACTTCTGTGTGCCATTATTAAAAAAAACCCAACCCAAACAACATTTGGAAGCATTTCATGACAACGCAATGCTGCAAAGACAGGATTTTACCTCTATGAAAATGAAATGCGCTCCAGAGTGCGACTGGCAAGGCAATACACAAAGCACGAGCAAAGCTGCTTCTTACGCCCAGCACAGGTACAAAAGCAATGCAGAAGCCGCCTGGCACTGCCGGCGCTGCCTGTTATCAGCAACGAGGACCACAACAGCTTTCCCAGGAGACCACTGCCCAACTCAGAGGTGGTCTCTTTTAGTCCCGGTATCTTTGGAGCAAGTGCCCTGCAGCGGAAAGTGCCTTGGGCTCCACATCCCACCACCACTTCGGAATTTTTCCAGGAACATGCTTCGACGGTCCCCAGCCGATGCCGAAACACTCATCTCTCCAGCTGGCACCCCGTCCCTAGGTCGGTGAGGAGGCCAGCAGCACTCTCCCACCATCCATGAGTTCAGTAAAAGAAAAAGGAATCACTAGTGGAAATTAAAAGCCTTGTGTAAGGTAAGGCTTTGATCTACTGTGGGGGAAGGCGTACAGATGTTCAGCTGCTCATTTACTAAATTACACCATGTCACAATTAACTGTGAATCAGCCAGCTTCACATGAGCAGCTCGAGGGCTGCCACCACACTAAGTACAGAAATAACGCTGGGGAGGGGAGTCCAAGCTAGCCAGGTGGACCAGATGACTTCTTTCTGCCTGTGTTTGTGGTTAGCACGACTATTAGAAAGAGCCATCCCAACATATGGCATGATTTAACTAAATCAGATCACGCTGAACTCACCAGCCTTTCTCAACTTACAAACCCCTCCGCTCTCGTCATTGCAGATGGGTGAACACCCGTCATGCTTTTAGAGTTTTCAGTAGCCGTCATTTATCCTGCTGACAGGGTGTATTTTAGGTATAATTATGTACTAACTAACTATAGATCAACTGTCAGTACATTAGGGTACTTTTTGGATAAAACTTCATGCTTACCCCTTTGAAGGCCACTCGCCTACACACTACTGGTGGTTGCTGAATTGTGCAGGAGTATGAGAAAAGAGAAAGGGATTCAAAGAGCAATTAAGGATGATCTTTAAGAATCAGCCAAAATAGTACGGAACGGAGCGAGTCAGGCTCCGCTGTCCTGAAAAGCGATGCTGAGTCACGTCTGACAGCGGCGGTTGGAGGAGGAGAGGCAAACCTGGAGCAAGGCAAGGGAGGAACATGCACGGGATGTGTGGAAAGAGGAAACAAAGAGACAGCAATGAGGTGAAATCCTTTGATATTTCCTCAGCTTAAAGAGGTAATTCAATGCATTAAAATGGATCCTTGAAATTTCAAAGGATGAAACTCGCACAACAAAGATTGTCAAGAGTGCTATTTTCTAGGATTAGAACAAAAACGTATTGGGATTTGCTATATGATCTTACATCGCTGAGCAAGACTGTATACTTGCTGTTATGCAAGCACCATCTTCCAATAGCGAATTTTCATAATTATAACAGAAAGGCGTAAATTTTCTAATGCATGGCAGTTCAAAAAGTAATCAAGAGAATGAGCCTGAGGGCTATTTTAATGTATGCAAAGCTAGTGACCCACAGTAAATGGGAGGTAGGCTTCAATGAATGCAAAGTAATGCACACATACTAAAGACCTGGTCTGATGAGGGACAGCTAAAATTAACACCCAATTAATTTCCGAATTGACAAACAAATGAAACCCATAAATCTACTTTCTCATTAATTTTCTTGTGGTATAATTTAAAGCAGTAATATGAGGGCAAAAACTGAGCATTATCCATCATAAATATCAAAAAAGATAGCACTGTAACACCATAAATTATGCATATTACCTGTTGTTAAAAATGATTAATGTATTATCAACTTTATCGTGCACTGTATATGTCTAGACGTATCTAAAATCTGAAATTTCATTTAGTGCTTAGGAAATAAAGGGTCCAGAAGAAATGGGATCATCCACAGCGCATCCTTGGCTTTGCCTCCTGACATGGGCACGGCCCCGGCACTCTCATCTCGGCTGGACTCGTCCCAAGCCTTGGGTCAGTGGAGGTTAAGCGCACCGCAGAGGTGATGTGCCGAGCCTCCCCGGGGAAGGGAAACAAATCACGCTGCTCTTGGGAGCATCCCCGCGAGCTGATGCGCAGTGCCGGCACCTGGCTCACTTGGGGCTGCTCCCCTTCCCTGCCCTCCTGACGCTACCTGGTGATGCGGAGCCATGGGGAGGGGCGGGAGGTGAAAAAGGAACAAGGAGGAGGAAAAGGTGAAGCCGTAACTAAATTCAGTGAATGAAAAGCCAGTGCCTTCCAAATATGCTTTGAGCCTATCACCTTGGCCAACAGGAGAAGGACGCGGATTGCCTTACCTCCTCCCTGTGGGTCATGCCAGTGGCAGGATGAACTTCCACTAACCTGAACTTCTACCAGGGTTTATGTCCCCTTGCCAGCCTCAAGTCTCCTGAATAGCGGCTTCACGTACTCCTGTCTAGATGCAGGCTGCCACAACTTTTTATTTATTTAACTGTGTACAACGATACAACCTCTTTCACTGTGTGTATGGCTTGCACTGTCTGGGTTACTTTCCAGCAGCAGTGTGTATTGTTAGGGCCACGGGAACCCGAAATTATTTGGAGGAAGCTCAGTGAAAGTCTGCCTGATGGTCAGGAGCTGAAATTTAAGACAGCTGTGGTGAGAAGAAGGGGAGTCAGGAGCCTAAACACACTTGTGCCACGCTGACTTACTGTGAAATCATGGTCAAACAACTTAACTTCTTAGAGGATCAGTCACTGCAGTTACCCCTAAGGAAATCTCTTCTGCTGAGGGTGTTTCCGACCACAACCAGCAAGAACAGACAACAAGCAAATCCAAGAAAAATTAATTGAAACAGACATTAAAAGGTTGCCATTTGCTCCATTCAAAACAGCTAGAGCTGTTCCCCATGAAAAGCTGATGCACCAAAACATACCAAGCTGTGAAGACAACAGGTCTCACTCCTCTCCTTGAGGTAAGACCCAACACATTAGGCAGAGCTGATGGACAACTCAACCTTCCCCGAATGAGCTTTTTGTGTCCTCCCTTCATTTTACACATGCACACAGAAGTTACTCCCAGTCTCACCTTGGATAAACAAACCCCCTTTGCAAAGCCAGCTCTATCTCAATCTATGCCTCTCAGCTTGACAGCTATTAAAATCCATATTCAGCATGAAGCTCATGCCATAGCTGCATAAAAGCTCTAGAGCTGGGCCACTTCCAAGTGACTGGCAAATATGATGTAATCATTTACATCCCATCAGCAGCAGAGTAAGGTTCCTGCCTCTCTCTTGGGGAGAGCTGTCTTTCAGCCATGAGCTTGACAGAAATCCTCCTTACCATCACTGGGATCATCGTTTATTTGCAAGGAAGGGAATGGCGAGTGGCAAAAAAACCCCAAACCAAACAAGAAACTATAGTTCACTGTACCATACGACTCTGCAACTGCTACCGTATGGGCATGAGCGCCATCCACACAAGAGGGAAAACTCCTCCAGAAGGAAGGACACTTAACTGCAGCACGGTGAGGCGCAGAGCGGCTGCAGAGCTGCCTCGGTGCCAGCCTCGCGGCTGTTGTCTCTCAGGAGGTACCTACCTGCTCATCCCAGCCCGGGCGCAGCAGCACGCAGGGCTCCCTGTGGTTTCGTCTAAAACAGGAACAGAAACTGCAGAGCTATTCTCACAGCCCAGGACTTATTTCTTTGTATGCACACTGCTCTGAGCTTGCAACATAAACTTTTGCAGTCTGCCTCACAGAAAAACAGGCGACTGACTAGTCAACCAAATGAAAGGCCAAAGTTGCATTTAGTAAATACAGTTAGTTTATGCTAGACAGCAGCAGCACCGCTACAATAAGATGATATCAAACCTCGCAAGACCAAGTGCTGGCTGTAGATGAATTAGACGCCCACCCTCCATGCCTATCTCCATTGAAGCATTTCTAAACTCTCTACCAGCCTCCAGAAGTCGAAAACCACCTCAAAGCCAGGTGCAGCTTTGCAATGCTTCTACACAATACAATTTTCACTGCACTATTTTCACTTAGTTTAATGCAGCAAAGGTTTGATTCATCGCAGTAACACGAGTCAATTAATGACCGGCTTGTCCACTTACACACTTCAGGTACCTCCCGCTTCCCCTCTAGCCCCAACACCGCTCTAGCAGCCAAAACGAACAATATGTTTGGACCACTGGTGCGAGCTAGTGAATACAATATATCACATTTTTATGCATATTTTGTTGCTTGCTTTTCCAAGGGATGAAAAGGACAATTATTTAATTTTATCCTTCAAAAGCTTCTTATAAATGTATATTCAGGATATTTTAACAGATTAATTCACATATAAAGGAACAGACAGCACCTTCGTACAAAAAGAGTTAACGTTTCTTTCTCAAGGTCACTCTAAAGAGGGTTTACTCCCTTTGTGTGCGAAGCCCGAACAATTTAATGTTAGGGCGAACAGGTCCTGCCCGACATCTGAAATCCAAGCCCCATTCAGAAACAGTAACAAACAATAATTTTGAAAAACAAAGATGGTGTGAGTGAGCTTTTCTTGCTCATTTGCAAAACAACCCAAAAGCAACAACTACCAGGACGGTGCTCTCTAATTAGGACTCCCAAAACCCAAAGAGCAAACAGCCAGCATACAGAAATTAGCAGATGTAAACGCAGTTTTGCAGTTAGAAAAGGAAGAAAAGCAGCTCTGTCATCTCACTCACAGGAGGAGGAATGACAGAGTGTGTTTTTAAATTTGGTATTTTCTCTCCATTCAAACAGCTCTGCTTCTAAAACAGAGATTTTCCTCAGATCTCCTCAGAAATAAAAGCAAAAGCTTTGCCTTTTCCAACTCCATCGAGGGCACATGCGTCAATTAAAACCCAACATGAGAGAAGAGGGAAACCAAAAAGCCCTCTACCAAATGCTGACACAGAATGCAAGGCTGTACTTTCGGGGTGATTACCTGGTTCATAGCCCTGTATCTTTGTCCTAGACCTTCTAACTCCTTGTTTGCTCCATGCAGGATTTTCTAGCCATCAGCCGTCTACCGCTGTGCTAGTCGTGTTGCAGGAGTGCTCTCTCCCTTCTGAAAAAAGCAAACAACTGGCTAGATATCATTACACTAAGGAAATCTCTTGGAAAAACCAAACAACTTGCTAATCTTTCTAGCCCCTTCACCCAAGTTAAAGATAAGCAAAGCAAACCAAAGTGAGTTTCAGCCACATTCCAGGGACAAGCTCCCCTTTTTCTCCTTTATCAAAATCCCAGCATTTAAAGGTTTTTTTCCAGACCTTGCAGGATAAACTGCTGCTCACACCCGCAAACAAAGCAATATTTGTTTAATAACTGATTGCTGCCATGGGTACAGTAAACAAGGGGCCCAGCATTTGTGTTTATGAACAAACACATCATCTTGCAAGAGCAATTTAACATTAACCAGGTGGAATAATCAACAGATTTCATAGGTGACACTCGGGGCAGGACTAATGTAAACAGAGCAGGGAGGAGAAAGGGGCCACTCTTAGGGAATCAAGGTTGAGGCAAATGCATTACAGAGTAAACAGCTGGGAAGAACTCAAGACAAACAAATAGTCATTCTTCTGACATTTCGAGAAGCAGAAAGGTTGTACATTACATACATCAGCTGCTGACCACCATGAAATCAAACCAGTTGGGGACCAGGCCTTCTTGTTTACACAGTGCCATGTTTGCTTATAAACAACAATTTGCTGTTACCAACCTCGCATTACTCATTGCATAAACGAGCAGATCAAGCAAAATCCTGTTAACTCTTCTGTGGATTGAGGGTTTTTTCCTCCCCTTCAACAACAACAAACAAAAAGCCTTTGCAGTCTTGCTGTGCAACCTCAAGACAACAGGCAGCAGGGGAAAATGCATAGCTGTGCATCTGTTCCGATAAAGGGTAAGGAAAGGAGTTGAAAACACTTGAAAGTGTTTTACGAAACAAGATTTACCGGCCAAACCACTGATATAAAAGATCTATTTGCATTTTTAAAAGAAAATCAGCAACTGCAAAAGGTGGGATGCACAGTTTTCATTTCTCTCCTAGAACAAACAAGCAAAACGACAGCTTTCTACACAACTTCATCTGCCTAGCATGACCATGTACATGCATAATTTTACACGCATACACCCATGCCCATGCCAGCTCCCCGCACGCAGTAGTGCTCAAGGCTGAAGCAGCAAGGCATAGTTCAGCCCCCTTCCTCCTCCTTTCCCTCTCTCACCCTCATCCCTCGTGCTCCTGCCTCCCATCGCCATTCTCCGATCTCTGCAGACCTCCCCAGCTCCTTTTTGTTAACCCAAGGGGGGCCAGAAGCCCCTCTGAGGTCGTCTTCTCACAACTGAAACCTGTGGTCCCCAACTGCTCCGCACCCGACATCCATCTCTTGGCCCCAAGGCACTGTGACTTTAGTCCTCAAGGTGCTCAAGACACCAAAGTCCCCTGGGTTTGCCACCTTCCAGAAAGCCCTTCCTTTCCCATCTCTCATCCCCCTAATGCTCAAGAAGTTGCCCATTGCAACGCTCCTCCAGGGAGGTTTCTGTAACTTCTCTATCCTGAATGTGGATTTTGGGAAACATCTGAAGTACAGAGGGAGAAGATGGATGGTCCTATCGGTAGGGGTTAATCCAGGGCTCTGGGTTACATTCCTGCCCTGACACAATCCTTGTGTGTGACCTCCAGAAGTCTCTTCATCCCTCTCCTATGCAAAAAAAGCCCTTTAAGACATTGCACTAGTTAGATGGGGGTAGAGGATGTAGTTGTGGTCTATACCACAGGTCCTTTTTTCTTCCGGCTGCACAGTGGCCCCTACCTGGTACACCGCTACCTTCTGGTGAGCACCAGCACCAAACACTGAGTAAAATCATCCCCGTTTCAAATACATGAAGCATCCAAGGTCACAGCTGGCCGTGGCACTCATCTCCTCTTCCCTGGCATTTCATGTGCAAACAGCATGGTGGCCAGAAGCCTTCCCCCTCACCATTTTTTCACAAGTTTTAGAATATTTGGTACTTTTCTTCACAGCACAATCCCAGACATTCATGGCTGGCCAAGAACCTCCGTTTTCTTTTTCAGAAAATATTTAGCCTTTTGTTGTAGTAAAAAAAAAAAAAAAAAAAAGGTTCAAAGCCATGAAATCAGTACAACCTACTAATAAGACAGGTATTTAAATAAAACCCAAATGCAGTATTGTTCAGGCAACCACATATTTTTTAATACATCAGGTTGACAGCATAATAGCGGGCAGGATGAAAGGTGCGACTCGAGGACAGGGTTGGCGTCCGCACACCAGGAAAACAGAAGTGCTGCCCCATTTCCTGTGCTTCAGCAGAGTATTTCTGATGTCTGGGGCTGCCGGGGACCTAACTCTGAATTAATGATTACACACAATACCCTCCTTTCTCCCCTCCCTGCAGGACAGCGAGGGCCAGCCTCACCGAACGACTGTGGGCAGGCAGGCACGGGTCACGGGGGATTTAGATATTTCACAGCGGCTTCAAAAATTTAGACGACGCAACCTGAAGGCTTCTGAAAACATCAAGCTTCACATAAAAGTCCTGATATTTCCCTACTTGAGACAACTGCTCTCACCTCAGCCGTGCTGCCTGTTCCACGCTCCTTTTCCAGCACGTAAAATCACAGTTTATTCAGTACAAAGTAACTACAGTATGATAAAAACTATAAGCATATCATTCAAATGCTTTATTGGTCAAATAGATGGATGCTTTTATTAGTCCAACCTTTTTTGTAATGGAGTGCCACTGATGACCCAGTGTTAGCCTCATTCCCTGCTATTAATCACACTTCTAAGAGCTCATTTTGCTTTAAAATCTTAAGAAATTGCTATAATTTAAAGACATGGTGTCTACATAATGGGAAATGCTTCACAGATTGTATCATTCCATATAACACAGAATTTTTATGGCAATGCTGACCACGATACCAAGGTATTACAAAACTTGAATAAAATATTTTACGAAGAAAATCTAAATGTAAACTTACTTTTGCATTTGTGGTTTGCCACATCCATAATGTTTTAATCACAGCCTTTTGGGAGTTGCAGTTTTCAACTGCATGTGGCTTACATAGATTAACACTACAAAAACACTCCCTGAACAAACATAAACAGAACAAAACAAAATTAAATGAAGTAGAAGGATGGACCGTGAGAGAAAGGCTGTTCAAGCCATATTTTAACAATTTTAATGGAAGAGATTTATCCTTTACTCGACTGTATTATCTCTTTCTTTTCTGCACAGGGAAAAGAGAGATGTTTACTGTGAAAAACTTTTATGACAAAGTAGAAGCATCTTATGAATTTACCTACACCGAGAATTAAATTAATATAATGATGGTCTTAACCCATATTATTAAAATGTACTTTGCAAAATGTTTTGACAATGTTGACTGCTGCAGGAGGGAAAACACATTTAAGACAATTTCAGCCAAATGCAAAAGCAGAAGCCTTCCATTTTTCAAATGTAAAGTAAAAAGCATCTTTAAACATCTTCTTATGAGAGAAAATGCAGTGCAATTATGTTGTATGGCACACACAAAAGCGTGTTATTTTCCTCAGTTCTCTAACAAGATATTAGTACCTCCTGGCCTCAGGAATACTATGTGTAAATCACATCATATTCAGAGTGTCTGAATTAATTACAATAGGAGCTAGAGAGAAATGTTAACTTTCCAGGTTGTTGCTAAGGATTAGCCATTGTTTACATTTCTGTATTTATAGAACAAGAAAAATTTGTCAAATGAAGGGCAAAGAAGAAAGCAAGAACACAAATTTAGCTTTGATTTCAAAACAAATCAGATCTCGCAACCATTCCCTCAAAAGAAAACCACAGTTTTTAATGTGAAGATGCAAATGAGTCTCAGAATATAAAAATGTTTTATAATTCTGTGCATTCAACACTACTAGATGTTATTTAAAGAATTTATGTTAACATTTCTCATCCTCACACAGCAAGTCCAAGATGCTGCAAACAGCATCTATTTAAAATGGATCGTGTTTCTATGGGGCACTGGGTAGCCGAGGAGGCTGAAGCTGAAGGCAGCAGAGCATATGGCCCCACCAGATTTGTAGGGGTTCATGGACTACTCTGATGGGGTTCAGGACAGCGTGCTAGGAGGAACAAGCCCCTTGCCTTCAATAGGCTCAACGCTGGCTACACGGAGGTCTGCATCTCCATCCAAAGGGCAAGTCATCAATCTCAAAACCATTGGAAAAGACACGCTGGCTTCCCAAAATGCAGTGAGCTTGTGATGTGAACAAGCCACCTTTTAAGAAGGGCACTCAGGAGCCCAAGAAAGGTCCACTGTACAAAACATGGCATTTCTGGAGAGCAATGCAAGGATGGATGGCTCAGGGCTCAAAGTCCACGGGAAGGGTCCCAATGAGCAGAGCGCCAAAGCTTTGGAGAGACTTGCAGGTCTCGGGCACCTTGGCAAAACTGGCCTGGGAAGTTTATACCGCTCGCTATTCTGAGGATAAAGAAAGCACTTCGGCCTCCAGCACTTTCATTTCTTTTCGCAAACAAAGGCACACCCACTACAATTAAGTTGCAAAACCATTTTCATTAGGACTCCTTGTTTTCACACACTTAAAGCCTTTTAAGACCTGCAGTCCCTCTCATGCTCCCATCAGTGTGTGCGCTTGTGTGTGGAAAACTAAGCAAGGGCTCTTTAGTGGTTTCAGTTTATGGAGAAGCAAATGGAAAAATGCTTTTTTCCCATTAAAAAAAAAGTAACCACCAACTTCTGAGCAGGATGACTTGCAAAAATGCTGAGCTCCCACAACTGAGAGCATCTAACCCCCCCTCAAGAATCAGGCCCATAACACAATAAGAAAAATGCACTTAGCTAAGCTTTTGTGGAAACAGTCAGTCTCCTCACCCTGCCCTGTCCAAGGGCTATGGCTATCAGATTACAGCTAGGACAGCATGATGCAGAAGAGAAACCGTGCATGTGCCTATGAACATTGGTGCGTAAGCTAACACACACACGCACATGCACACACACACCATGAAAGTACCCAACATACCGGTTTACCATCAGCCAGAACAGGTTAAGTGGGACAGAAGAGGTGCTTTCCTCCCCAGTTTTGTCTTGATTTTTTCTTTCCCAGGAACAGCTCCAGTCTGGGTCCAAAGCAAGGATCCAACCCCACCACATTTCTGTACGTGTACGTACTGCACATGTTCCTCAACAGCCACACGCTCAACAGTGACACACATGGATCCCGAGCACCCAAAAATACAGTTGGTCCTCACCACACTGGCCCAATAGAGGGGAAAAAAAAGTGTGAATTTTTTCCACCTCAAAATTTCATCCTGTGCCTGAGAAAACTCCCTAAAAAAGCTCTGTCGAAACCGATTTGTTTCCACTCACCAAAAAAAGCACATATGCCTACTTTTGAGTCAGGATGCAGGAAGCCAAGCTCTTAATCCCTCTTCTGCATTCACCCATGGCTGCAGAGCAGTGCCCATCTCTAAGCCACCATCAGAGATGGCTGGGAGAGGCAACAGCAGCAAGGAGCAACTGAACACCGAACAAGCCTCTCTAGCTTGCCTCGGCCAACAACAATGGGCAATCGTAAGCACTCCTGTGGTTGCCCATACCTTTTCCATGCAGGATGCCAACGCAACAGAGAGCCTCCCAATAAATAGCACTGTGGCCCCACGACCTCTCCAAAACAAGCTGTTTGGCCCTGGACTGGAAGGGTCCATCACTGCCAAGCTCGGCAGAGGTTGCTCCGTGCTTTGGGAAATGGCCTTTCTGGTGCTGAATCCCCAGCAGTGTGCGGGGGCCATTTACAACCAGCGATGTGTGTTTCATGTTCAAAATCTGCACTAAAGACAGCACTTGAACATCTCCAGCCACATGCAGGTGCATGGTCATACAGATGTGCCGGCTCGTCAACACTGCAGAGCTAAGGCATGTGGCTTCCTGCTCCAAGGCCTTCTGAAAGAGAAGGATACACTCTACTTACAATCTATTCAAGACAAGACTATTCAGTGTGAGGATGTGCTGTAAGAGGGTAATTTGCACCCTCAACTGGATTGTACGATACCATAGCCACAGACTGTATGATCTCTTCCTTTGGATTAAAACTGTTTGCACAAGTCAAAGCAGAACAAGGAGAGTAACAAAACACACAGTGTATTTCGTTCTACACAGCAGCCACATATTTCAACTGCCTCAGCCGAATTCTTAGAGTAAACACAGCTTTAAAAGAAAATAGCTAGAATAAAGAGCTTCTGGAAAGTTCTCACTGATTATGCATGCAAGACTTCTGCTACTGCTTCCTCCCATCATCTGAAAAATAAACCAAACACCCAACTTCCACAACTATCTACAAAAGTGCTATTTTTCTGAAACATGTTACAACACTATCTGAGGTCTGCAAGTTGTAATGAATGCATCTTGTTTTGTAAAATACACAGAGGAGCTCAATTAAATGAACAACTGTAGAGGAAATAGAACTGATAAAGGAATTAATGCTCCATGTGCCAGATCATAACATAACATCTAGGATAACAAAATCATGTCAAACGTGCAACCACTGAAGGCTTAAAAAAATGAAATAAAAAAGTTAAATCCTAAAATATTCTAAGCATGTAAAATTAAGATGTGCAAAACTTATTTTATAGAAATGAGACGGGAGCGTGGCCAGCAGCAAAGGGATCTCTTGCAGCTGTTGCTTCAAGACTTATTAAATACCCAGAAAGACAGTACGTTTTGCAGACGATCACCTGCTCCACTGGTGATCCGCTCCCTTCTCATTGCGTAACCTGTATTTTTCCAAAGACCAAGCTAACCCCATTCCCCATCCGCCAAGGCATGGCTGAAATTATTTCACAAGTCTGAGTTTGCATCTCGGTCTCCTTTTTTTAATTTCCTTGCCGTTTGCCTGCGCCTCTTGGGCTGCCCACACGCTGGAAGGGAGCCGTCAGCCCTGGTGCCTGCTCAGGCTGTCTGCACACATGACACCGGTGGGAGCATAGATTAGAACTCAGCCGGAAAGGAGACATTTAGGGTTCTGCAAAACCTCGCACATC